>JAPTYQ010000011.1:21861754-21879126 GCA_029814465.1 Ostorhinchus cyanosoma
CGCTGTCTCCAAATATAAAGGATGTATTTCACAGTTCATACATTCACAATCCAGGTTATATCTGTGGTGGGAATGACTCCCCTTCGGCTAAAGTCAACCTGAGCTGTAACCAGAGTACGGCTTCTTTACTGTTACTGGGCTTTATTTAGACTGAGACTAACTTTATTGATCCACCAGGGAAACGACGGGGTCACAATAGCTCAGCTGCAAACAAGAACACACTGGAAAACATGAGCAAAAAAGCAAAAAAAGAAAGAAAAGTAAGTGTAAAGACAAAAGCAACAACTAATATAAATAGGACACACTAATGTGCATGTGTCTAAACCCACAGGAAATGGAAGTTAATGTAAATATACACTATATAAAAAAACGAAATAAAAGATGAGCGCTCCGAGGCCGAGCTGTTGCTTCACTCCGTCTTCATGGACTCTTGTGGGTCAGAGGTCAAACCCAGACCCCGATGACTCGCCTTTCCGGTACTTCATTCCTCTTCTTATGCTTTTGTTTCAGCGTTTCGCCTTCGGTTGAATGCGTTCACTTTCCTCTTGTCCATCTTGTCTTTCTCGACCCCCTCCCCGTTCAGAGCCCTTTCACTCCTCTTTTTTCCCTGCGTTCTGTATTTTCTAGATGACGGCGACCAGCTGGCACTGACATTAACCCCCACAGGAAAAAGAGGCACACGCTTCTGACTGAAAATAACATTTTTGAGGAAATATATTGAAGCACGTGAAAGGAAATCCTGGTTCCATCTGCAAACCGCATTAAAACTGGCCAGGTTGAACCCAAACGGCCACAAATTAACACACCATGTTATTAGACAGATACAGATGGGAATGATTGTTTTATCAAAAAACCACAGGCGTATTTTCTTCGCCGGTCGAACTCATATTCTTTCTTTCTTTGCTTCTGAAAGGGGGGACGTTGCGAGGAGGAAGGAATGGGAATGGAAAGAAAGCGGCGTCTCATTTTGAGAGTAAGTGGCTTGGCAGATCGCTTAGAGCCGTCTCGTGTAGCATCTGCTGAAGTGGTTTCAATCATATCCCCGCATATGATCGCACTCATAAAATCTTAATTGACTTTCCCTTTTCTTTCTCTTTCTATGTCTTTCTTCGACGTTCCTCCAGTAACCAAAGTCTCCTCTCAGCAAGGTAAGGCTCATAAACGTGACGGATGCCGGGTGATGTGGGAGGCGTCTGCGGATTCTGTGATGATTAACGTTGGCCTGTGTTTGTGTCAGTGGGAGACGGAGGCGTGATCAAGGGCTGGGAGGAGAGGACGCTCAACATGAGCAAAGCCGTCAGGTACAACAAGGAGCAAGGCACCTTCACCGTGGAGAAGGCAGGGGTCTACTTCCTGTTCTGCCAGGTGGGTTTCCAGAGGGGGGGGGGGGGTCAAACATACGGCCCGCGGGCCAAAACCGGCCCACCAAAGGGTCCAGTCCGACCCCTGGGAGGAACTTCTACATCTAGTATTTTTAGATACTGTTTATCTTATTATTGTGTATCTGTTTAGCAGTTTTACTATAGCTTATCTTCTATCTATATAAAAATACTGGAAGAGCTCAGTGTGTGTGTGTGTGTGTATGTGTATAACACTTTCTACAGGTGACACACACACACACACACACACACACACACACACACACACACACACACACACACACACACCTGCAGTGACTGAAATCAGTTTATAACATTGAACAGTGAATAAAATCACATTTTATTTTCATAATATTCTGAGGGAACCGATTTTCTTTCCTTGGAAAATTCAGTTTTAGAATTATGAATTACACAATTAGGTTTTAGACAAATGTGTAACTGAGGCTGACGATGAACTAGCGACCTGTCCAGGGTGATAAGCTCCGCCCCCCAGGATCCTCATGAGGACTAAGCCATTTAGAAAATCTAATCCAATTTTATTTATATAGCGCCAAATCATAAGGAAAGTTATCTCATGACACTTTACATCCAGAGCCAGTTGAAACCAGACTGAAACCAACGGCAGAAAGCTGGGGTCTGGTCCTGGTTCTGCTCAGTACACGAGCAGCAGCGTTCTGGATTCACTGAAGGGTCTTTAAGGACTTTTTGGGAACAGCCTGAGAAGTGACTTACAATAATCTGGTCTCCATTTAATAAAAGCATGGACTTATTCTTCTGCATCATTCTGTGTTAAAATGTGTCTAATTTGAACAATATTACGCAGATGAAAAAGGCGGTTCTAGAAACTGTTTCATGTTTGAGTTCAATGATAAATCGATAGACTAGTTGGTGTATTTGAAACCGGATCAGAGAACTGGGCCGTGGCTCCTGCTTCAGTTCTGTGGTGGAATATGGCGTATACGACCTGTGCGCACGTCAAATGATGTCAATTTGCAAAAGTTTAATATGGTTTGGTCCTTTTGTGACGCCGGCGTTATCAGCGTCCTGAAATGTATTTTTGGAGAACGGGTCTGAGAGCAGAGGAAACCTCCAGCGCTGCCCTGGCGTTGGCTGAACAGAACGAGGCTTCTGCCCACAGTTGTGTCTGCAGGGTGACGGTCACCTGGACACCATAGAACGAGGCTGATTGGTTCTGTGGGAACAGACACATGAGAAAGTTAGTTCCACAGGACGGAGGACAGACACGCTTCAAACAAAACTGTTTATCTTTGTTATTGTCCTCGGCACGTTTTGGCACGAATCCTCAAACTAGTTAAAAACCACAAAAACAAGTTTGTTAGTGTAGCTTAAGTGTAGCTGTAATCCTTCCTCACATTCCTCCCAAATGACTGGAGGATCATGAGTGAATACAGGAGAAGACTGAGTGGATGAAGTTAAACCAACACAAAAACAGATGGAGTGAATCCCAGTCCGTGGACTCAGACTCACTTTCACTCTGAAACACTGGTCCTGGGTCCGACTGCAGCCCAGAGCATCAGGCCTTTGGATCCGGTTTCAGCTAATCTCCTGTATCCAGACTTCGCTCCTGTCAGGTTGACAGCAGTCTGGAGAAAATCGAACTGAAAAAAGGGGAAAAGCAAAAGATGACAACAGCTGGACCTTGAAAGTCAGGTTTGTTTTCTGAGCTGAACTTGAGTAGAAACACAACCGTGAGTTTAACGTCAGCGAGCTCAGTTTCAGACCAGTGGAATATTAACGATGGGACTTTACTCCTAATGCTCCATATCCAACGAGTTATAACATGCAAATTACTACAGATATGAATGTATTTACTATTGATCACTGCCAGGAAGTCATATATGGACCATCATCTGGGTCCATGACCTTTGACCTTGAAGGTCTACATTTCTACACTCTTCTACTAATCGGATTAGTTTCAAATTTTACATGGAAATTCTGTCGGACAATTTCTACAAAGTTTGTTCACAGTTTGAAGAAAATGTGATTTTTGAATTTAGAGGAATTTTTGAGTTCTTCCAAATGAACCTTTTACTTATAATGAGCCACAATCTGATGGTTTATCACCTGGAAATGGTTCCAGATATCAATATAGTTAATATTGAGTTCTTACACATTTTTCAAGGTTAAATTCAAGCACTTTTAAGGGTCATTTTTATTAATATTGAGGTCAAACACATATCTACAAGAATACATATACTCATATTTTTTATCACAATGTTGTACATTATATTTATGCTATAAACATCTAAAATTGTGTTTCATAATAGCAGTAAAGTTTAGAACTTAAAGGAGAACACAAAGTTCTGTCCAACAAAAGGGAAGCCACCTGGCGTTCTTCAGACTCACACTGAGACAAAGGTTAAGATAAAATGTACCTGGAGTCGACCTGAGGACACCTGGAAATGTTCTTTTTTGACATAAAGTCTTATTTTTCAATATGTGTCACCTCTGTAAGTAACTTTGGCTTCAATTAATATTAGAAACAAATGAATAAATCACAGCACAGAGTTAGAATTTCAAGCACTTAAACTAAAATTCAAGCACTTTTCCAACTTTGAAAACAATATTGGAATTCAAGCATTTTCAAGGACTTCAAGCACCTGCACAGATCCAGTTGGGTTCATCAGTTTAGCGTTAACGTGTGTGAACCTACTGACAAAATAAAGATTCTTTAGGTTCTTCTTCTTCTCGACGTACAGGGACACTGGTGGTGTTTTTGTCTTGACTCCGCCTCCTTTTGTCTGTTCAGGTGTTGTTCAATGAGGAGAAGTCTCAGTACGTGAAGCTGGATGTGAAGACCATCGGTCAGAAGCCTCAGAAGCTGCAGTGCATGGAGGGATACGGGACCACCCCCTCCGCCGGGCCCCACCCATTCCACTTCCTGAAGCCCTGCCAGGTGTCCGGCCTCCTGCGACTGGACAAAGGGACGGAGCTCCAGGCCATCACCGGCGCCACCTTCAGGCTCCACCCGGTGGGAAACACCTCCGCCTCGCCGCACGTCTTCAGCATCTTCAAGGTCAACTGAGGCTCGACTGGTCCGATGTGGGTCGGAACCGCCCCAGGAAACATCTGAGGATGACACGACTCATTTGTTTTCCCAGGGATGAGTGTTTTCTTGCGGGACATCAACACTGCTGCGGCCTCTTCCCCAAAAATGTTCATTTGTTAGACGATTGGACGCTTGTGGAAGTTGCTCTGGATTTTCTTCTGGGCAGCAGTGCTGTCTTGGAATGCAACGCAGACTTTGGATTAAAACCAAAGCACAAAGTGGACGAAAGGCCTGGAACCGTCTGAGAACAGATGTGATGGAAACTGCTCTGTCGATAAGGGCTCTGTATCCGCGGACCTTCATCTTAGTCTCCATATCATGTAATAAACTGTGCTTCCACTCTTTTTCTATCAAAGACGTCGACAGTAAAGCTGTGCATGCACCTTCCACTTTGATATCCTCCACATACTGAGATCACGCCAAACCGTGTCGACGCCCGACACGAGTCGTCATTATTGTTAACGATGCAGCGTCTGTTTATATACGATCTAATGAATCAATAATTGCCTTTTTTTACTGATCTTTTCAATGCAATATGCTGCGACTGTGTAAAATACCTGTAAGCCTTTCCTTTAATATACTTCACATACTATTTAAATATGTGCATAATAAAACAAGAGCTACTAGAGAAGGGGGGACACTTTAAGGTTTTTTTAATAACATGGATGTGAATTTATGCTGTTTTCAGATGTCAGATTAGATTGTAAGATATGTCATGAACGAGGCCTCATACTGTCGACTTGGCTTTGCTTCTGGAAACTCAGTGAGTTATAGTAAAGCACGGAGCTTTGAAAATATTGTAGGTTTTTCACTTTTTCCTTTCCCTTTTTTTATCCGTTTAAAGACATATTAACCATTATTTCCTTTGTTTTAATCTCATTCATACAATAGTTTTGTTCTTTTGATTAGTTAAAAACTACAGCTCTTATTAAATACTACACAGATTTTGGTTATAAAAATGTATTGATTGGAATATTCTGCATCGCATTATGTATAGAATTATATTTAAGTACATGTAAATGAATGATTTATTGTATCGAACATTCTAATCTTTTGAAAAAGTGGTAAAAAAAAAAGTAGGTTTTCAGTCCCATTGTTTGTCTACAGCTTTAATATTAATTTGATATTAATGGATTTACTGCCATTAAATTACATTAATGGTCTTGTCAAGATGCTAGCATATTGATATGCTAACATTAGCATCATTATCAACCCAAAATCGTGACTTAATACCTGTAAAGCCTTATAATTGTCATTAAAATCTGTTGTATTATAAGTTTAGTATTATGTAGCAAATGTTCTACACCAAACCAACACTGACAACATCGAATATTAGTCTATCCACGATGTTAGCCTTAACTTAGCATTAGCATTAGCTGGAGCCTCTTACTGAACCTCTGGCATGGTTGTGAAATTGTGAACTTGTTTTCTTGCTCTGTTGTGAATTTACTCCAATTTATTTGCTTAAAAATCCAGAAATGGGCTCTGGAAAAAGCACTGAAATGACCAAAACCTTCATTTTCTTCTCTAAAGAGGCAGTTTGTGTGTATCTTTTTGTCTTCACAATCTTGTTAATGTCAGAAAATAACCAAAAGGTTTGGTTTATTTAGTTGTTTTTTTTTTATCTACTTGGATTGAAAGAAGCGGTGGCACATCATATTCCAGTAGGATGTACGTTCATTTAGTGTTCATTTCATTCAACATTAACTATGATTATTGTTGTTTCTCAGAAATGCTGTTTTTTCTGTTTCTAGAGATGAAACTTCTTCCTTTTTCTCATATGCTAATTGTAGCATCATTATCTGCTCTAAATGTTATTTCACTTTTTTTTTTTTTTTAAACTAAACACCCGAGGATCTATTTGATTTTCCAAAAGTAACATGTACGTTGAGCTGAATGCTCTTTATAGTTCCACATTAAACTAACATTGTGAACATAGAAAAAAAAAAACCTTCTGGTCATTAACCTCTTTGCACTGTCACTGACTACATTATGGTACGTTAGCATTAGCTTGAACCATTAGCATGTTTGTAAACTCTTGTTTTGTGGCTCTACTTTTATTTATTCACTTCAAATTCCCAAAACCAGCTCTCCAAAAGCACTAAATTGATCCAAAGTTGATCTTGAACTTTCAAAGCAGGCATTTTATATGTATTTTACCAACGTCACAATCTCACCGACATCAGCAGCACCTTCTATTGTTTCATTTCTTATTTATGTTTACATAGAACCACAGAATAAAATGTAACAACTGAATTTCTAGTCAGCGAATGAAACACAGTAAACTAGTATTGTAAACCTAGGAAACAAAAACTTTTAAATACAAGTTTTTTTTACTTGGCCATTATTATTATTACGTTGCATTAGCATTAGCGTGAGTCTCTCACATGGCTTTAGCAAAGTTGTAAACTTGTTTTGTGGATATATTAAACTGAATTCCCTTTGACATATTTAGTGAAAGTTGCACACTAAACTAACATTGCAAACATGAAATATAAAAATAAAAAACAACAGTAAGCTGTTAAGCTAACTTTGTCCCTGTTAGCATTAGCTTGATGCTCTCACAGAGCTCTAGCAAGTTGTTCTGTTGTGGCTTTGGCTTCAAATCCATTTGTTTTACGTTGCAAAAATGAGAAAAATAAAAGCACTGGTCAAATGGAACATTTCTTATTAAAGGAGTTAGTTGTAGGAGTTTGACACACTTTTTCTAACTTTACAATCTTGTTAATATCATGCAAAAAAAAAAAAAAAGTTAGTTTTGGCTCTTTGATTTAGTCGAGTTAACGAAAACTCCAATATTATATTTTATATAATGCATTCAGAATTTACTTCATTTAGTATTAATCACATCAGGCTCTTTTTAATATCTTTCTAAGCCATATTTTAAAAGCTTGTCATTGTTAGCATTAGCTGACATTGGCTTGAGCCTCCCCTTGAACCCCTAATATGGTCATAAATTAGTTTTTTTCTTGTTTATTATGGCTCAAGTTGAATTTATTTGCTTTAAAATCCAAACGTAAGCTTTGCAGAAATCACTGAAATGACCAAACTTAAGATTTTTGTCAAAGGAAGTTGTTGTTAGATATTATGCTAACTTGGTAACTTGGTCTTGGTACAAAAATGAACCAAAAAGTTCAGGTTATTTGGATTCAGATCGAGCCATTGTTGTGTTGACTTTACATTTCACAGTCCAAATGCGTCTGCCTTCCGTCCCAGTGAACATCAGTCAACATTAACGTTACCTTCTGGACTTTTGGGCTGTTTCTCAGTCTCGTTGTCAGACTGCTTTGCCTTTCTCTCCTTCCTTCCACCCTCTCATACGCTGCTGTTACATTCCCTGCTACAATACAAACAGTGTGTATTTCTAGCCGTGGGTTTCTGCACTCCCACTCTTGTTTATAAGTAGTTTTTGTGGACGGACCACAATGGTTTCTCCTCAGCACTTTACTGCAGCAAACGTAGGCTTTTTAATTGGAGCCAAACATTCATGTTTTAAATGGAAAATGATGGGATTTGGAGCGTAGACGTGTCGTCCTGTTTGATTTCCTCATCACTTTCCTCTTTGCTTTTGCGTGGTGGTCATCCCCCCCCCCTCAGCACCAGTCGGATGCATGTGCACAGTCGTCTTTTTTCACACTGGCAGCGTCTACATTTTCACTTCCTGAATCTGAACCTGAACCACATCGCTGAAAAAGTCTTGGAGGAAAAACACCCCTTCACACACTTCCCTGCCTCGATTCCTATTTTTCTAAATGTCAAAGTTTATTACCACCTCGGAAAGTCTTGTGAAGTCTTGTGAAGAAGTTTTCTGTAAAATGATGTACGCAATGCCTGGATATCTGTTTTTTTTGTTGTTTTTTTGTCTAAACCCATTTATAATAAATGTTGAGTAAACTCCTGTTTGTTTCGATGGTGCTTTCTGTCTTTTTATCTCACAAAAGGTCAAAAACATTTTGTGTGGCTCAGAAAATGAAAGTACAAGTGGACGACAAAGGTCTAAACACTTGAAAGGCCTGTAAACACTGGATGGAAAAGAAACGAATAAAAGCAATAGTAACAGAATCATTTCACTGGGAACAAACTCAGCAAATCCCTAAAACTGTTTGACATTAAAGGGGCAATTTGTTATATTTTACATGATCGCATAGAATAATCAATTAAAATAATCTAAAGTGTAGATAAATAATGATGCTGCTGACTAATGGAGAATGTTAAAGGACTTAAAATGATCATATTTAGACAAAATTTCACAAAAGTCAAAACCATGAGATTTTCCTTAAATGTCCCTTAAATATAAACATGACACTAGTATCAGCTGCAGTAGTGAGAGGTAATGAAGGCGTTTCCGTGTTTGTTGCCGCTGCGACCATAACGCAGCTGCGTGGCGCTCACTTCCCACAATGCACGTTTCCGAAAAAGCCCGAATGACGAACCACTTCTGTTTGCAAATAAATACAGTGTTTATGGTGGACTTTGAAACTGTTCAGAGTGAAGGAAGAGATTCAGGTGCGTAATCACGGAAAGACTTATGGGTTCATGATACTTCAGCTATGACTCAGGTTTTACAGATCTGATGAAAATTTGGTGATGAAAGTCATACGCAACTTTAAACTACAGTTAGCTGGTAATGAAGTGAAAATGTTAGAAGACGTCTTTGTATCCTTGTAATAATAATGCATTGACAGCAGAGGTGGCAAAAGTACTCACATTCTGTACTTAAGTAGAAGTACAGCTACTTGTGTGAAAAAATACTCTTGTAAAAGTAGAAGTACTGATTCAACTCCTTTACTTAAGTAAAAAAGTACAACTTCTGAATTGTAATAAAGTACAAAAGTAAAAAGTAAAACTGCATTTGTTTTTTGCCATTAATGAAACAATACCTATTTAATCCGGCAAAATCAGAAACGTTTACGTTTTCTAATTCCACAGTGAAAGGTACTGACTGGAGTTCTGCACTGGATCTGGTACCTGACAGGTAACCCGCAAAAACGTGGGGACGGGTAAAAAAAAATATATACGAATTTTTCCCTCTGAAGCGACTTATTTTAGGTACTGTCACATCCGTTTAGTTTGAAGAAGTAACAAAACTATTCTGAGAATGTAATGAATATAAAGTACTGATATTTGTGCAAAAATGTAGGGAGTAAAAGTAAAAAGTTGGCAGAAAAATAAATACTCAAGTAAAGTACGGATATCAAAGTTACCTTTGACCAACACAAAAACCAAATACATATGTGTAACTGCAGTAAAATTATGGAATAACCTGGAGAAAGAATTAAAAACATGCACTTCAGTCACTGCTTTTCAAAGGAAGTTTAAAATGAAGGTATTCAATAAATATAAAATATTAGAATAAAGTCAGCCAATTATTTGAATCAATCTAAGAGTTTGGCTTAAAGTCATTTGTTTTATGATATTGTTTAAAACTGTCCTATTTTCTTCTCTTTTGTTAATGCAACTTTCTTTCTTGTAAATAGGGTCGACATAAATGAGCTGCTGCTTCAGCCGACGCCTTCTGGTCCACGTCGATATGAAGATCTGAACTGTATGTGTGTGTACATCATGTTCTGTTAAATGGACGAATAAATTACTACTATTTAAAAAATCTACTTCAGTACAGTAACGAAGTGCATAGATTTCATTCCTTCCCTCCTTTGATTGACAGTAAGGCTCTGAAAACATGGACACGTTGGCTGTTATTTACCTTATTAACCAACATCTCATCCTTCTGGTGAAACACCGCCCCCTCTGGTCACAGCAGGAGCTGGTTTTATCTGAAATATTCGACCTTTAAACACCACATTTTCCTCCGCTTTACGTTCCAGTCCATCCTCGGCTCCAGCGCTGACAGGTAACGGCGGCGCGTCCAAGTCTCTCCACATAAAATCATCATCTTCGTGGCTGAAACATTTATGTAATAATGTAAAGTACAGGAGAGCGTTCACCCGAAACAGTCGGTATTTCATTTATAATGAGCCTGTCAGTGTGCGCTTAATGGGAGTTGACATAACCTCCAGACGAGGAATCGCCAAGCGGAGATGAAAGCGAGAAGCGATCTGCGTGGCATCGTTCTGGTCAGAAAAATAAAGGCGAACGACTTTTCACCTTCAGCGTCTGTGAATCATGAAGCATCTGCTGCTCGGCTTCGATGTGTGGGAGGTGGAGGAAAAGGCCTGTCCAGAGAAACCACTGAATCACTGTCGTTTACGCCGCCTCCCACGTTGACATGTTTCTGCTTCCACGGTCATGAGAACAAACAGACCAACGGCCCAAAGAACCATGGGAGATAAGTGGTGAGGTGTCCTCCTAAACGAACTTCAAAAGACAGGACGAACAAGAAGAGGAAGAGACGACGAAACGGACGTTAACATTAACAGGAATGAGTTCAAGCGTCCGGAGTTAATCCAGTTACAGTTGAACACTAATAGAACGGTGTCATAGTCCAGATCTGAGCGTTCAGGACCAAAGAACCCGACACAAAGGCCGTCGTCTGAAGATATTCAGCAGGAAAAAATAGTTCCACTGTCCATGAGCGTCAGCATCATGTTCTATCAAGAATCAAGCACCAGGTGAATGTGTGGAGTTATCAGGTTCTGTTCTACGCTCCAGTCCTGTGGTCTGGATGCAGGTCAATCTAACTATGGAAGTGAAGGGGGCGGGACTTTGACTGGAGGAGAACTGAACAAATTTAACCAAAATCTGTGTACGACTTCTATCAGTGATCGATAGGAACTAGACTGAGACCTGGAACCATTAGCATGTTATAAACCATCAAAATATGGAACAGTAGAAGGAAAGGGAAAGTTTTCATATTTCAAAAATTTGACAAAAAACTCAATTTGTGAAAACTGTGAGTAAACTTCGTAGACATTATCCCAAGGAAGCTACATATAAAAACTGAAATGAATCCGATCAGTAGTTTCATCAAAGTTACTACTGGATCTCAAGACAACGATAACGGAGACGGCGTCGGACACAACGCCTTCACGATAGCTCACAGATTATCGTCGGTGAGCTGAAACACAAAATGACAGACTGAATAAAAACTGGACTGAATACATGCATTTATCAGAATAAAGAGAACCTGTCTGGGATTCAACACAATCATGGCTTCTACTAAAGGAAATGAATGAAAACCTCCAGTTCTTGGCGATGTAAAGGCTAAATGTTCTGCACGGTTTGGACGGCGACGCTGTTTGAAAGCACCGTAACAGGAGGCAGGTGAGCGCAGGATATTCCAGAGCTGATGTTTAAGTTTCTGCAGGATTAACTCTGTCTGAGCACATTTCTCGCTCAGTTACGTGACGTCCAGGCCAAAGTCAAACAGATGATGCCTTTGGTCTATTTATACTGTGAGGGAATGAACGTGTGCGTCTTTCAAACGTCCATCGGCCTAAAAGCCTCAGTACGGAGTCTGCGCTCGCTTCGTCTTTGATCCAGTTCAGCGTTAACGACCGTAACCGAGCGCAAGACGTCGACAAACCTCAGTTAAAACACAGGAACTGAGCTTTTGGAAAGAAGAGTTCAGACGCACAGATCCTTAAAGACGTTTGGATTCAACGCGAGGGAACAGATTAGAGACTGAAGCAAAAACTGCACACGTTAAGTCGATAAAAGACCGTCTGTAAAACTTTGGCCTCATGCACAAGTGAACAAAAGTATGTGGACACGTTGAAGTCAGGTGTTTCTTCTCTGTAAAGGGCAAATGTCCTAATATAGTTTTAAACTGGGATAAATATAACTGTTAGTTTGGGGTCAATTAAATTGTAATCTTTGCCTCAGAGATGGTTTGGACCGAATTTCTCCCAGCATTGGTTTTTAAATTTTCATCCTTGACTGTGATTTTAAATGTTCTTCCTCTAAATGTCTAAAATATCTTTCCTGCTCTGACTGTAGATAATAATTTTCTTCACATCACACTGAGGCAGAAAAATCTACCATTAAACTTGAAGGAAATATTGATGTTTATAAAGAGTACGGACAAAACTATTGGGACACATCACGTCTACAGCTGTAAAATGTCCTGTTCAGGAGGAGTGGACATTAAAACATCAACATTAATTATTAATATGATATTTATCCCAATGTAAAACTGACATTTTTTCATTTCTGGGATTTCTTGAAATCCCATAAATGTAATTTACTTAAAAATACTGACAACAGGAGGCAGCACTTTCTGGTGTTAGATTTTAAATAAATACTAAATATATCATTTTTCTGGTAGATATATACAATGACATAGTATAAAAATTCTCAGTGAACAATCGAACAAACTATAAAACTGAACTCACCACATAAACACTATACTGTGAGTAGCAGACACGGTGGCTAACTAATGTTAGCTTAGCATATAACTTGTAGCAAACAAAGAAAAATGTGGCACCATCTCATAAGTAACATTACTGATGTTTCTTTTGTGGTACTAAGTACGTACTCAAGTAGTAAACAATTACTTAACTTAAAATATATTATATGAGTAACATTCAACTGACTTCAGCTTCATGCTAAGCTAGCTAAAGTTAACTAGCTAGCTTGCACTACAAAGGACCTTTCATTGAATAAATTCATTCTATCTTGTAAATGCAGTCCATCTGTGCTCATTCTAATCCTTTCTGCCTCCCTTTGACATTTGTAAGTATTATTACAGATATTTTCTACCATTTCCTTCCAAATGCTGGTTGGTTATTGAAAAGTGAAGAGACCACACATCAACATTTATAATTTCATTCTGTTTTATTACAAACAAAAAAAAAGAAAGAAAATAAAAGAAGATGCGTCATCATTGACATGTTTTCACTGCCACTCATCATTTGATCGGCACCACTACATACACAGTGACACGAGATACCCAGAAATCAACACAAAAGTCTGGAAAGACGACAACATAAGAATGGAAAAAAGAAATAAGTGCTTGTTTTTGACGCAACATTTTAGCTCAGGGGTTGCAAAACCTTTGTATGAAACATAATTGGACTTTCCTGGGTAGATCTGTGTAAAAGGCGTAGGTATTATGGAATAAACTCCTAGATATCTGGTTCTTATTCTTAACTTAAATCAGACTATACTAGATAGGATTTACAGGTTGACATCAGGTTCATAAATTAATTTGATGACTTTACATTTTCTCAGCTATGATTATTAAGGCGCTTTTTAATGATGCTGTGTATAAAATGGATTTCCAGCCTCTGATTTTCCCGATAATACTGTGTACTTTTACTGGGGTTATTACATAGAGTACATTTTCATTTGCTTATACAAGCCTTTAGGGTTACATATGGCCTATTTTTATTAAGTATATGTCATTTGCAAGCCCCAAATCTAAAATGTAAGCAGGAAAAATTAGTTTTCTTGTAATATATCTACGTCTGAAGTTAGCCCAACTTCTTCGTTTGCGTTTTCTCGTAGTTATAGAACAAACATGGCAAAGACGTGCGTCGTGTGTCGCACATACTGTATCGTCTCCATAGTTTCTTGTTACAAAAAATGTCTCTTTTGGTAGAAGCTCTTTCTCAAATAGCAACGACGAGAATAACAGCAACATCGACGACAACAATACATAATCGCGAGAGTAAAAACACAAGAGAACACGAATGAGCTGTTTAAATATGCAAAGTATATCACAGGATTTGTAGAAAGAAATAGAAACTTGGAAAAAAAATGGAAAAAGATTGAGCAGGAAGAGGAGGAGGAGGAGTGTTGAGGGGAGTCGGTAGATTTTAATAACACTGACTTGTTTATGAAAGGGTATAAACATTCATAGGAGGTTTCTGAAAAATAGCATCGTCGCGAGGCCTTTTTCTGGAACAAATGTGGCGCCGCTCGGCCCCGGAAATACCTCAAAGCTCTGTACAGAAACTCAACCAGCGACCGGGTCCGGAGGAGTGAAGCATGATGGGACGGCGCAAATACTATGTGGTTGAAGAAGTCCTGAATGCAACTGCGATATTACACCTCGCTGCGTGTGTGTACCATCGAAAAAACGTGAAATGAAACGAAAAGGTCAAAAAAGCTAGAGCTGTGCTTGGAGATTCCGCGGCTGCTCGGACAAATCGGAATTTCAGCCTCTGGGAAAATTAGAAACAGTATTAAAACGACTGTAGGCACAGCTTGATCGATTCGGTTTTTTCTTTTTCTTTTTTTCCTTTCCACGAGACGGTGTTACTGAGTTTTAGAGCATGCTTCAGGGGATGGAGTGCGGTGTAAAAATGAAGGGTTTTTTTCTCACATGCAGCTTCCTGTTACAGGACTGGAGGAGGTTGGAGGGTCGGTGTTGGAGGGTCGGTGTTGGAGGGTCGGTGTTGGAGGGTCGGTGTTGGAGGGTCAGTGTCGGAGGGTCGGTGTTGGGGGGTCGTTGTTGGAGGGTCAGTGTCGGAGGGTCAGTTTTAGGAGGGTCAGTGTCGGAGGGTCAGTGTTGGAGGGTCAGTGTCGGAGGGTCGGTGTTGGAGGGTCAGTTTTAGGAGGGTCAGTGTCGGAGGGTCAGTTTTAGGAGGGTCAGTGTCGGAGGGTCAGGGTTAGAGGGTCGTTGTTGGAGGATCAGTGTCGGAGGGTCAGTTTTAGGAGGGTCAGTGTCGGAGGGTCAGGGTTAGAGGGTCGTTGTTGGAGGATCGTGTTTGAGGTGAGCGTTTTGCGTGTTTTTGTCATGTATAAGCGTGTTTGAGGAGGTGAGGTTAGTTAACGTAGAGTAGCATCCCTAGAGGAGGAGGAGGCCTGTATTCGGAGGCCGTTTATGAGGAGTACTATGGTTTGAGGCAGACAAGAAAAGGTCACATGTAGGTTTGAGACAGTATGTACGTATGTGTTTGTGTGTCAGCAAGTGCACATGTGCATGTAAGTGTGTGCGATTGTTGTTTTCAGGGAGTACCAGTCAACTCAGGGATGTTTGACAAGCAGCTGAGACGTCTACAGCTCTTTCCATTTGTGTAGAAGAGTGTGTTTGTCGGCGATAGCAACTACAATCACTATGGGTCAATAAATGCACCCTTAGTCAGTCCATTAGTACAATACCGGTTACTGTGGTGTGTTCGGTGGTGCTGTAGGAGTGTTTTCAGGTGCGATACATGTCCTGTTGACAAACAGATAGGTTTTGCAGCGAATGGGTTGAAGTGTGTACATGTGTGGGCCGGTGTGTGTGTTCGTTTGTGCGTCCTAGTCGTCGATGCAGATGACCTCTCCGCTGCGTTGTTCCCGCCGGTTGATGAGCAGCTCGGCCTCTCGCTCCTTCTTTACAGACATGGGAGGCCCGTTGAGCACTGCAGGGACAAGATGGAGGCCAGCGTTACAGTCCGACAACACAAATACACGAGATCACATGAACACGAACCCACGTGTACGAAAGGAAAGAGCTCATTCCTTTTTTAAAATTGTCCCAAATTGAGTTAAAGACGTAGCTAAATCATGTTAATTCCAAAAACAACTGTATACTAAGAGAGATGACCATATTTGGACAAAAAGATGGAGCAAATGGTGAGAAACTTATGCTAACATGCTAATGATTACTGACCACACTGCTAAGTGGATAACATTTCAGATCCTACTGCAGCTAAACGTTAGTAGAGACATGTTTGATAACAGTTTTGTCCAATTTATGTTCTTGGTTCCTGGACATAGGAGTGACCATATTTGGACAAAGGTGGAATGAGTAATCATCCATCCATCCATCCATCCATCCATCCATCCATCCATCTTCTTCCACTTATCCGGGGCCGGGTCACGGGGGCAAGAGTCTGAGCAGGGATGCCCAGACTTCCCTCTCCCCAGACACCTCCTCCAGCTCTTTCGGGGGGACCCAGCTGAGAGACGTAGTCTCTCCAGCATGTCCTAGGTCTTTCCCGAGGCAGGACATGCCTGGAACACCTCCCTAGGGAAGCATCCGAAACAGATGCCCGAGCCACCTTAGCTGACCCCTCTGGATGTGGAGGAGCAACGGCTGTACTCTTAGCTCCTCCCCCTGTCCCTCAGGGTGCGCTCAGCCACCCTGCGGAGGAAACTCATTTCGGCCGCTTGTACCCGGGATCTTGTCCTTTGGGTCATGACCCAAAGCTCATGACCATCAGTGAGAGTAGGAATGTAGACTGACTGGTAAATCAAGAGCTTCGCCTTTCAGCTCAGCTCCTTCTTCACCACGACGGACCGATACAACACCTGCGTCACTGCAGACGCCGCATCGATCCGCCTGTCAACTTCCCAGCCCATCCTTCCTCCACTCGTGAACAAGACCCCGAGATACTTAAACTCCTTGGAAAATGGAAAATGATAGTTTTATCAAAACTCGTTTTTCAGTTAAAAGTTTTTGCACTGGCAAGACGTGTGTTTTTGCATGTAGCACAAATGGCATATCGCACAAAACTAAAATGGAACAACCTTTTTCTGCAACTAGAGTCATGTGAATAAAAAAATGGATGTTGACAGATGTTACAACAAGCAAAGAAGAAGAGTTTTAAAAGAAACATCGCAGTATGTGTGGACGTATCAGGAAACTTTTTTTTTTGGACTTCTACCCTTTTTTTCAATGCACAAATTAGAAATGCAAATAAAACCAGCTGGGTGGAAATACGTCTTTGGTTGTATTTGATACAGAGTTTGAGAAATGCATGTGTTCATTCTTATCTGACAGCTATAAACAGAACAGAACTATATTAGAAAAGGCTTTTAAACACAACAGATACAGGAATTATTACAGAAAGGTTTATTTAGACTTTTAATGGGCCAACTGTCATTCAGTTCAATACACCAATATATGATTATGACATGTACAGGATAATGTTTGCAGTGACGAAAAAATCCCAGAATGCATCACTGTAACTTTAATGAGACCGGAAATGATTAGTACACACTCATCCACAAACAAACGCACACATACTTGAGTATGAAGTTCTGTGTACAGGCCTGCACAGCTGGACAGCAGAGGGATCAGCAGTGAGTTA
>JAPTYQ010000011.1:21892062-21906923 GCA_029814465.1 Ostorhinchus cyanosoma
TGAAGAATTCAGACCCAAGCAGAGCATTTACAGTTTATGGAGACCACAGGGAAATGTGGGAAAAGGAAGAATTCCATAAAAAAAAACCTAAATATCAGTCCTTTAAGGGGATATGAACTCTGGACCACACTCAGGTATAGTACATGACAGTAATGCACCTTCAGACTGGATTTCCCCTGCTCTAAAATGGAAAATCAACAAGAGGAAGTCTGTTTTGAGTGACTGTAGAGACATGGCCGACACCACGGAACCCAAGCTGGTCCATCTGTTGATATAAATGAGGGATTCTAAGGCAACACAAACACAACAATCTTCAGTTTCATGCAATTACCACTGATGAAAATACAATTAGGAACATTATATTCCATTTCCACCATCCAGTCCTCGTAAATCTCAGACGCTGAACCTTCTATATTGTGCTAAACTTCAAAGCTCGCCGCAATTGAAGTAAAAAGCACGTTCGCTGACTATGAAAAATGGACAACACTGGCTTTTAATGCAATGAATCTGTGTTTGAGCGTGCACTTTGACAGCCAACAGGTTAACTCTAAATACAGGATCTATAAATCAGCTCCTGTAGCAGAGGCAGCAACAGGTAACGGCAGTAACTCTTCAACGCAGAAGCATAAATCCAGCGCAGATCTGCAGACTGCCAAGTGTCGACCACATCAAACCAACGGCTCCTTCGGTTATCTTCAATACTATAAATATTGGATTACTAATACCATATGATGTTTATTACTACTGACTGTGATATATTCTGATGTCTGTCACAGTCGCACACACACATTTACCACAACAACTGAACTTAGATTTCGCATTTACACAAACAAAGCCTGAAACACAACACAGTCTATTCTGTACATGCCCTGAAATTCACAGTATGTCAAACATGTCAGTTGTATGAGGAGGTTTTTCCTTGAAATAAGATAAAATAGAAAAATCAGATGTGCAGGGCTTTGTTTTGTAGACACTGTAAATCAGACGGACATGATGGACGTGTAGAGCTTCAGATTTGAGGATCATGTGAAGGTCTGAGTCGTTTAAAGGTTCAGTTTGGATTTTTTGACGTGGGGTTGAATGAGGTCTTCATCCATAGTTTAAAAGCGGATGTACTAATGATAGTTTCTAAAATAAACAGACGATCTGATTATTGAGTTGATAAAACTACCCTTTACAAAAGTTGAAAATGTACCATTGTTGAATTTATTGGAAAGTGGATGAACATCAGTCAAACTAAGAAAAAATCTGTTGTTTTAAACTGAAATTTGAAAAGAATTTCTAACCATTATTTTCCTTTAAAGTCAGTCAATCTGGTTCATATACTATTGAATCCAAGTTCTGCTATTAGGAAGGAGCTACCAGCAACAATTATCCGACCGACCGACCGACCGACCAACTGACCAAGAGATCCAACTTTAGAAATCTACACTAACTGTTATAATATATACTTAGCGCCATTAAAAACAAACAGGTCCAAATAATTGGTATATTTGTAGATATGTTCAATTAATTGGTTTGGGGTTACCTTCATATTAAAGAGGGAAGCATCGGTCATTAGAGAATGAATAGTGGACAAATTGTGATCAACTTATGTTTATTCAGTCGCTGAATACAGGTACTCAGAAATTGAAATGGTCATTATTCAATATTGAGTGTGTCGAGCGCCGACGCATTGAACTAAGTCTGATGATCGTGTCCTGAGGATCCGATCACTCAGACCAATGATCGGACTGCAAAGACAGCGCAGACGGCGAGCGTAACTCAGTAACTGCACTGTTATTTTTAACCCTTTAAATGCCGCGGGTGTCATGTAAAACTATATTTTTGATGCAAAAATCACAAAAAGGTGTTTTTTTAATATACGATATAAAAATTTGATTTTTTTTTTTTGCAGCTGTCAAATGCCAATGATTAACACCAACATTGGTTAATATATAAAACTATTTTTTGAGGTGTATTGAATGTTAAATGCAACAATGTGTCAATGTGTATTTTTTTACTCACTCGGTAGAAGGGTGTTAATGTAGTAATTGAACATAATTTACAATGTGCTGATCTTTGTGGCTGGATCAGAATTTCTAAAATCAGGCAAAAATGAACTTTTGTAATCTGACCTAAATACAAAGTGAAAAATAATCTGAACTTCTATATCATGACGAGTGCATAACATGCTCCCCCTGACATCGGAAGGTGAAACTGATTTTATGTCTTTGGCCCATTTATTAATTACACAGCAAAGTTTGAGACCAAGTTTATAAATTGTGAAAAATAATGCGACCTTTTATAACATGAACTGCAAAGTGTGCATAATATGCTCACCCAGATACTGAAGGTTATTACTGACTATGAAGATGAACCATCATCGACCCTTCGTTGCCTAAAAAATCCAAACTAACCCTTTAATTGAACCATGAACCAGGCCTTCGCTGCCGCAGGTGATTTGTGTACAGTTCAGTGCAGCGCTGCACACCGACCTGATATGAAGGATCCGGGGGGCATCTGACTGTAGTTGGCCCCTCCCAGATGTAGGGCGCTGGGGGGGGCGGGAGTGAAAGGTGCTCCGTAGTTCTGGGGGGTGGCGTAGGGTCCCGGAGGGATGGGCTGCAAACAGGAAGACTCTCATTAGATTCATTACACACCTGTGGATCACATTTCTAAAAGCAGGATGGATAAACTACTTTTACTTTTATTTAACCTGACACAAAAATCTGCTGAGTAAGAATCTGTGGAGCGAAAAGAACAAGCAGGTGACAAGATAATGGACTCTTTGTTTTCATTGGCCGTCGTCCATGTGTTATTTCCCCAGTGGGTGAACGCCGCCTGAGCAGGTTTCCACTGGTGTGTCAGTGTTTGAGGTGTGGGTTGGGAGGTGGGCGG
Organism: Ostorhinchus cyanosoma; assembly: GCA_029814465.1. NCBI lineage: Eukaryota > Metazoa > Chordata > Actinopteri > Kurtiformes > Apogonidae > Ostorhinchus > Ostorhinchus cyanosoma. The sequence goes on from JAPTYQ010000011.1 coordinate 21,894,943, forward strand.
GGTTTGCTGACCGGGGCGGGGTGCGTCTCCGTGCCCTTGCTCGCCAGGCGGCTCAGGATGCTCCGCTCGGACATCTGCAGGCGGGCGGCGATGGGCGGGACTCGGGACAGCGTGGCCGGTAGCCGGGTCACGTCGGCCTTCATGTCGCTCAGCAGCTCCTCCAGCTGGTTGAGAACTGCAACGACCACCACAGACGGCGTCAGCAACAGCTCAGGTCGGATTCAGACGCACATGAGCGCCGACAGGCAGATTCATAGACAGACATAAGGATTTTCATGATCACAGCTGGAGACGGTTACAAGAATAAACAGACCAAATATTATCAGAACTAGAAAGACAGTTGTAGGTACATGTAGATGGAAAGAAACTGTAAAACACTGCAGATGATCTATAATTACAGCTGTGATGATACTGACGAGTGAAAAACATTAATTGTAGGGTTTATTTTACGGCCCTCCTTTAGAGTATGTTTAATACTTGTTTAATCACACTTACTATGGTAATAATTACACTAATACTATTTCTCCATTAGCTCATAGCAGAAGAAAGTGGTGCAATTAGATGATGTTATCACAAGAGCACCTTAAAGAGTGGAAAACAATGTGGAAATCATTAGAAAAAGCATGATTTCTGTTTGTTTCAACTGAATGTTTTATACAGATAAATGACAATTAGCATGATTATGTAAAATGACCACGATGAGGTGATTAGAACCATGACAGGTCCATCCAGGGTTCCAAATAAATGGGACAAAGTTATCCCAATACATATATGTGTAAAATTTTTTATCATGATTAGCATATAAGCAGAAGAATGAATGAATGAATGAGTGAATGAGTGAATGAATGGGGGGTAAAACTCCAAGCTAAAGCCAAAGCTGTAGCTAACTTCCTGAAAATGCATACTGTGTTAATAAACAGGAAATATGTTAACTATTACCAAGTGCTTATGAAGAACTGTTATGTTGCATGTCACCAAGTAATTTAAGCTACTTGCTAAATATTAAAATGCTTTACGGAGAAGAGAGTCAAGTTATTGTGTAACTTGCTAAGCTAATGCTAATACTGAGTACTGACTTCCTCGAACAGTAACCACACACTGCTAACACACAAATATTATGCTAAACCCTGCCAAGTCATTCAACTGCCTTGCTAAGAGTTAACACATACAGTTGTATTTGATAAGAGTCACTTTAGTGTAACTAACACATAGAATTAATGCTAAAGTAGCAAAGTTATGCTAATAGCTTTGCCGCTAAGTGAAAGTAAACCTCATGATACAATGCTTCAACAGTCTTATTAGTACAACTTATTAATCACAACTGCACTGGAGCGCTCTGTCACAAAAAATGTTCTATTCAATAAACAGAAGCTCCAAAAATCCAGCTCAGCAGGTCAGCTAGCTGTCAAATAAAACCTTCTGTTACCCCTTAAATCTAGTAATAACTTACAAAAGGCCACCAACACACCAGTCCAAATAAACCAGACTGACTCCTGGAAAAACGTCTTGACCTAGAATTTCTAAATAGATATTGAAGTTGTGGAGTCAGTCGGAGCCAGGGTTTTTTGGACTCAACATCAGCGACCTCTGCTTTGGCTTCGGCTTTGAGTTGCGGTTGTCGCTCTTTGACCAAATTGTAATTGTTTCATCCTTGAGACCAAGTGAACTTTGCTGCTAAATTTCAAGGCATTCCCTCGAGGTGTTTCTGAAACGTTCGACCCAAAAACACGACGCCTCCGGCCACGGGAATAAAAACACTTAGGACTGGTTACTTCTGCGCTGACAGTGAACATCTCATATGGTTAATACAGAGATGACTGTGACTTAACATCATTGACATGGCTTTAACCAGTCTGTTCAAACAGCCAGAGGGCTTCACGTCGCTCTCCCAGGCATTAGACGTTTAACTGGCTCATTTCCACTTCTATTCTTAGCTGTGATTACCGTTCCCATCCTTTATTATGCTGCCTCTGTCATCAGAGCCTTATCAAATAAATCACTGATTACAGACCAGTGGAGGTTGATGATGATGTTTGGGAGCGTTTATTGGGTTCAGAGCCTTGACGTGCAGAAATACAAGAACAGTAGTGTTTGAGCGTGTAATCCTTTTTGAAAGAACAATATAAACATGAACAGACCTGCCAAAGACTTAGGGAGGAAATGTTGGGAGCTGTCGCTTAACGACATGTGAGCTTATCTTCAGCCTGGCGTTGGGAAGTTCGCTCCAGGCAAAGCGATGCCGTCCCAGTACAAGGACAAACCCGATTGCACAACACCTCTGCTCAGACGTGTTGTTGATGTGGATCTGTTTTTGCTATAAATTTGACCTTATCTGTCTCCAAATCGCTCCAACTGCTCTGCAAACACAGGCCTCGTTTGTTCATGTACCTCAGTCGTGGGTTCAACGTCGTCTGCTGATGCATTTTGTCATGTATTTACAGAACAAATGCATTTCCTGTGAGCTGATTAGAAGACGGGGTGTCTGTGTTTTCATAACCACCTCTGAGGCAGAGTTTTGGACTTCCTGACATTCATCTGAACCAAACAGCTGGAGTTTGGTTGGATTAAATTAGGCGGTTTGAGTCCAGATCATAGTGATGGTTTGGTTCATATTCAGTGTGAAAACAAACTGATCACACACAGTTATGTAAGGTGGTGGTGCCCGAAAATAAAACTAAACTAAAAATAAATGGAAGGCGTTAATAAGTCAAATTAACAAATGTTGATCATCTATCAAGGAACACATAAAAGGACGTATTAATGACAATGAAACAAACAAGACCAAATGTATATAATGTTTAAAAAAAAAAAAAAAGAAAGAACCGTAGATTGGACTTTCAAGGGTGAAAACAGTCGCGTGTCATCAACACAAACAAATAAAGGCCAGAGAAATAATTAAGGCTGTTTGGTTACCTGAGTTACGTGACTAGAGTCTTCAGATTTGCGTTAATATTTCAGTTGGTTTCATTGGTTTATAGACGTGAGGTCGACCAATGTGGATTTTAAAGGCAACAGAAGGTTTAAGATCTGAACAGCACAAAGTAAATTTAATAAAAGAAACAGACGCAAAACAAAGGATTCAAAAGTAAAGGTCTGGGTCAAATAAAGGCTGGGTTCCTGCAGCGGAGGTACAAAACCTTTATTTGATGCAGGCCTTTATTTGACGGTACACAGCCTTTATCTGACGGTACCAGGCCTTTATTTGACAACACTAGGCCTTTATTTTGTCTTTATTTAATGGTACTGGGCCTTTATTTGGCATATACCTGACAGTAACAGATCTTTATTTGGCAGTAGCAGGCCTTTATTTGATGGTACTGTGCCTTTATTTGGCCTATACTTGACAGTACCAGTTCTTTATTTGGTCTTTAACAGTACCAGACCTTTGTCCGATGGCCTTTATTTGGTCTTTATTTGATGGTGCCAGGCCTTTGTGTGGACTTTATTTGACAGTAACAGGCCTTTATTTGGTCTTTATTTGATGGTGCCAGGCCTTTGTGTGGACTTTTTGATTTGGCGGTGCGTGCGGCGGTGTGGTCTGACCTTTGTGCAGGACGGCGTTGGCCGGTTTGTTGCCGGCCAGCGACTCCTTGCTAAGGTGCTGGTGCGACTCGGCCAGGCACTCGACTTCGGCGAAGCGGGCGTTGAGGGCCATGGCCGGGTGGCTGGGGTCCTGGGTCATGTTCAGGTACGCCGCCCGCCGAAGCTGCTCCTCGATCACCAAGGCCTGCTCCAACAGCTGAGGACGGGCGGAAAACAAACATCAATCCATCATCACAGGGAGGAGGAAGGCGCCGTCAGCCCCGAGTGCGTTCACTCGATCAGTTACAACACGTTTAATCTAATACAGAATGAATAAAATACAGAATCCTACAGATCCACACTGGCTGTTACACATTACAGGTTCAAGTCCAGTTACTGCACCAAGTGCATATTTGGTTTAAGCTAGCAGACAAGAACAACATCAGGGTCCATCTGATCTTGGTTTGTGTGAATATTTAAATGGAACAGTAGTCGGACCGCGATAGATGTCGTTCCACGAGAACAGAAGAACAGACAGGAACGCGTATTGAGAAACGCCTCGATTACTTCAGAAGTCGTGGTCATCGGATCCATTTGTGGGTGTTTCTAATGAAATACTTCATTTATAGTCGCTGCGGTTACCGCCTCGTTCAACCACATCCAACTTTAGCGCATCAGGAGGAAACGAGTGAAGAAACTCCACTTCTGTGGATATCGATGATGTCAGGCTCAGAAATGCGGAAAGGACGAAGATACAGGATCTGAAACAGGCCGGTCTGTCAAAAACAGGATGAGATCCGCCCGGAAACGCCGGCGTCAGCAGAACCGCACGACAACATGAGGGTCATGTGACCCAGACGCCGCTCAACAGGTTCGGATGTACAGTCGTATAGATCTGACACATGGACTTTTACACAAACTAATACACTTCACTGTCATTGAGTTATTCAGTATTATTATTAATTATTATTATTATTGTGGTTATTTATAAAATTATGGCTTTTAAAACTAATGTGTAACTTCTTTGTTTCATCTTCTGGTTGTGTTTTTAGACACTATTTATGCTATTATTGTGCATCTGTTTTATTAGTACTACTATACTGTATGTTCTATATCTACATTCATGGAAAAAATTATTAGACCACTCCTTGTTTTCTTCAGTTTGTTCATTTTAATGCCTGGTTCAACTAAAGGTCCTTTTGTTTGGACAAATATAATGATACCAACACAAATAAGAAACAGACAGAATATTGTTAAATTACAAATATTTTTCAGATGAAATTACAGGTTTTTAATGTTACTGACAATTTTTTAAAAAACAGTTTATAGACGTAAACATTTTCATCATGTAATTTGACTTTTCTCACTGTAAAACAGAGAAACATTTGTAGCTGTCATTATTTGTAGGTTATTTTCTTATTATTTTACTTTAGATCATATTGGTCTGAATCTGGAACCTGAACTAAAAGGATTTCAACATCATTGCTTTAATTGTTTAGGAATTAGATCCATTTTACACGTGGTTTTGTCCATTTTCAGTCTCAATACTAAGTGGATAAACTACGCTCACTATAAATATGAAGGTTGTTTTTCATTGCTGTGAACTTTGTTTAATTGTGTATTCATTTTGCATTGCCTTCATGATGTATGTATTTATTTATATTTTTCTCTCGTGTGGAGAAGGGGTGGGATTAAATAAGTTATTCCTCCTCCCACTCCTTTTCGAATTTGTGAATGAAGTTATTTGTTGTTTTCATGTATTTTTATAATTTTTCAGGTTTTTTGTGACCTGTTTTAGTTCTGAGGACTAAAGTAGGATTATTTTGTTTGTTTTCAGTTTTGAAATAAACCGAACTAATACTTGGATGCAGTTGATGAACCCGTGGTCGCTTCGCTTCCGTCCACATACTTATGGCCTCCACCGTAAAACGCCGTCTTACCTTAAAGCGTCGAGCCAGGAACTTGTTCTTCATCTCCAGGAAGTTGCCTTTATTCGCCTGCGACTTAAAGGGCTCGTTGACGATGGCGAACTGGGGGTCGTTCTGGATGTCCTGCCACCGGGCATAGCCGTGACTGGGGTCAAAGGTCAAGGGTCATTTAATGCCGGGGACGCCAGAAACACAATTACATGTTGACGATAAAAACGACACTTTATATGAAGAGTCAGGTCGATAAAATCAGGCCAAGACCAGGAAAACAGATTAGAATCTAAGTATGACACTAAAGGCAGGGCCGGCTGAACGGTATTATGGGCCCCGGGTAAAGCAGTGTTCTACTACTGGAAAAAGAACGTCCTCCTGTACAGTTGGCCACCATCGTGCACATGAATGCTCCAGAATACAATTTTAAAATTGTTGGAAATTATTTTTATGTACAAAATTTAGCATAAAAATGTTTAAAATCTGTAAAAAATAAATAAATAAAAAATTAGAAAAACATTAGTACAATATTTTAAAAATTATGCAAAATACTTTTTTTATTTCAGTACAAAATACAATTTTTATAAAATGATTGAAAAATTCCAGTACAATATAATAAAATCTACATAAAATAATTGGGAAAATCTAGTACAAAACAGAACAAATCTCTCTATATATTCTTACGGTTATATTTCAGCACATTACTGCCATTACCCAGATTCTACCCAGATCTTTATATACTTTGAATTTATAGTGTACAGTGTTTGCTCTTATGTGTATGTGTCTTTACTCATGTTGGCTGTGGTTTTATATTGGTATTGAATGTATGCCATGCTGCTGCTACACTGTAATGTCCCAGTTGGGCATAAATTAAGTCAGTCTGTTGTCCATCCATCCAAAAAAATAAAGTAAAAATTTGAGTATAAAATAAAAAAATATTTAAAAAAACTTAAATCATTGAAAAAAGCAGAACTTAAGTTAAAAATTAGTGAAGAGCCTATACACCTTTGATGGGTATGTATCATATATGATACAAGGTGCATTGAACGGTTAATACACACTGACTAGCATGGGGCCCCTGTGCTTGTGGGGGCCACGGGCCGGTGCCCAAAAGGCCCGTGTGTTAATACGGCCCTGGCTAAAGGATGCTCAGAATGACCTGATGAACCACAAACACTGACAGAGGATTCTTCACACACCGTTCGTTTGCTTTGGTTTGTTCTTCCTGCTTTTTTTTCTCTTTTCTTCTTCCATGTAACATATAAATCCATGTCACCTCTTTTACCTTTTGTGTAATTTTAAATAAATCTAAGTTCCCAACACATTTTTTTATGCATCATCAGGTCAGATTTGATTCATTTCAACATGTTTCCAGTGTGAATGTTCCTCATGTTCAGGTTTAATGTGCTGTCTTTGGCTGCACAGACTCTACACTGTTGCCCATTTGATTTTCAGTCACATTCCTGGTTTTATTCCTATTTAATCACCTTTGACCAGGTGCACTGATCACATACTGAGGCCCAGTTACACTTGATCCATCAGAATAAATCACACTGTCACTATTAATTCAGAGGAAGAGGTAGAAATGTTTGATTCCAACTTTATGGGCGACAGTGGATTAAAAACAAACCAAATGTTTTATTAAATAATGGTATAAAATGTGTAACAGGAGCAGTCATTCATGTAAATCATGTACTTGTGTCTGGACTGGTTTGAGTTTTAATAAAACTGTTTTGGTTTTGTTTAAGAACTTTTGCCAGTGTTTCTAACCATTATATATTAGTTTCCATTAGAAACGTTATCACTGTTGTACTTTATGGTTTTTCATTTTGTTTCACATAAAGTTTTTTTTGTTATTTACAGGTTTATCATCATTTTGTGAAATGTTTCCCTTTGATAGATAACATTTCTTATTTTGTTCAGGTTTATCATTATTCAGTTTGTCATCACTTAGGGAACAGTTCTGAACATTTTGAGTTTGTAATCTTTCTGTTAAAGTTTCTCATTATTCAGAGAAAAGGTCATATTTAAGCCTGTAAATCCTGAACCATTAAATCATTGACAGAAAATTCCAGGTCTTTGAAACTGGAGCCTTTATTGGTCCTTCACTTTCCATGTATGAGTTTCAATTTTGTATCATATTCAGGTCTTAATGCTTAAATATTATTATTTTTGAACCAACAAAAACTTAATAGCCCTTTGCTTAAGTTTTCAACAGTACCCACTCAGCTGCTTTGTCCCACTGTCTCGTCTCGTCCTTGAACACTTTCGTCTTTTATCATCCTGTGTCTATTTCACTTTTTTTTTATTTTTATTTATACCGAATGAGTGATGTATTAATGTTGGCTCCCCCCCCCCCCTCTCTCTCTCGCTCTCTCTCTCTCTATATATATATATATATGTGTGTGTGTGTATGTATGTATGTAAGCAAGAATGGTTGAACATGTGAATATGAAGTTTGAGATTGTTACCTAAACACAAGCTGGAAATAATAAAGTTGTCCTCAGAAGAGGGGGTGATGGTGGGTTTAAAAAAAACCCAAAACAATATAATCGAACACAAACAAGTCTAACAAATTGCTAATTCCTTTTCTAAATTGCCAAATTTCTTGCTCCTCCCTCATTAATGACAGTCCTGTAGCCATTAAAGGCCTCTGGTGAATGAATTCCTCCCCCTGGTGGATTATCTGTGTGTTGCATGTATCTAATTCTACACATCAGGTTTTTCAAGAAAAAAAATGACCACAGTGATCATGTAGAGGGCTTCAGAACTCATGGATCAAATATGATACGTTTGGTTTAAAGACAGTTCCTGTTTCAGTCATTACTGAAGGACTCATGTAGACCAGCTTTAATGTGACCACGTTCACACTGATTCAGTATTTATTTACACATTCTGACCGTTTCCTTCTTACACTGTGGAACTTCCTCTGATGGTTCTAATTCAATCTGAGTAAAGATTTCATATAATGAAAGAGACGTTTTGGTTCCGTCTGAGAACATCATCCTGGTTCTTTCAGCTTTAACTACGCTAACGTCGACCCGTTCCATGACTGTGGTCGACTTGTTTACTTACTACAGTGAACTCCTGCCGACCGATAGAAACACAAACACACCGGGGTCGTCGCCCGGGCAACCGCTGTCAAGGATACATGACGATTCCCGCCAGCAGCCAGAAGTCGTGTCGGCGGTGCCAGATCTCGTTCATCTTCCCCGAAGAGATGGCAGCCCTCTCCTCGTTCTGCCAGAGAGTGTGTAGCTCTGAAAACCAGAAGAAGAGGAAAAAAGGAAAATTAAAAACCAGAGGGAAAAAAGAAAAATTAAAAACCAGAGGGAAAAAAAGAAAAATTAAAAACCAGAGGGAAAAAAAGGAAAATTAAAAACCAGAGGGGAAAAAAGAAAAATTAAAAACCAGAGGGAAAAAAAGGAAAATTAAAAACCAGAGGGAAAAAAAGGAAAATTAAAACCAGAGGGAAAAAAAAGGAAAATTAAAACCAGTATCCGAGGATCGACGCTAAATTAAAAACCAGAGGGAAACAATGGAAAGTTAAAAACCAGAACCAGAGAAAAAAAAAAAATTAAACCAGAAGCAAAGAAAAAATCAGAAAAATAAAAACCCAAATCAGAACCAGAAAAAAAACCCTGAAAATTAGAAACTCAAACCACAACCAGAGGAAAAAAACCAAATAAAAACACAAACCACAAAAACAAACAGAAAATTCTAAACCCAAACCAGAATCAGAACAAGAAACGCCCTAAACCAAAAGAAAAAAATTGAAAAATTGAAAATTAAAAACCAAACAAAAAACAAAATAAGGTTCTGGTTTGATGTTGCCATATCTCTGATTATTGTATAAAGTTTTCTTCAAACTAAAACTCAGACTTATTTTAACAGTGGCCAAAATAACATTGTTTTATAATGTTGACATGCTGCATCAGCTGATAGTTTACATTATAGCTCTGTTAGCTTAGCTCTGTTAGCTTAGCTCTGTTTTTAGACTGAAAACAGCCACAGTTAAACCACTAATCACTGGTTTTCTGTTCGGGTTGTGTCGTCAGTAGATGAACTAAAGATCTGTTTGAATCCAACAGACCAGAACTGTCCCAGTTTACTCTGAACCCTGGATCAACAGCAACTTAGCAAAGATAACAACATCCCATAATAACTGTACACCTTCATAAGCCTCGGAATCAAACTCACCCGTGTGGAAGAAACGCTGACATTTCAGCATCAAACACCGTTCTGTACAGTTACCGCTGAGTCCAGCGGAAAAAATGACTGTCTTTGACTGACAGTTGTTTCTTTCTGGTTCTCATCCTCAGAGTGGCTCACTACTCCCTCTAGTGGTCACATAAATTCACTTCATATCTGTGTAATCCAATATGTCGGCATCTTTGGAAGAACTTTATAGATATATATTCTAAACATGACTATTTCAATTAGTTTTTTTTATTTGGACGTAGAAATCCTACGTATAGACCCGTTAAACCAGCCTCTGTTCGTAGATATTTCAGGTGGTTTACAGTGTTTATTATATGAGTCTTATGTTGCGGTTCTAACAGCGGTGGATGTTTAGTTCTCAGTTTCAGCCACCGCTTCCATCTGATTTTGTCGTTCACTTGTGGAATGTATGGAAACCCATTAGTGCCACTGTGATGGAAATAAGAGCCTGCAGGTCAAAATAATGATGTCGTATCTGAAAATAATGACAGTTTGATAATAAAATCCAGACTCGACTTAATGATAGAAATGATGACGAAGGCCTGTGTCCATTTTCAGTTTGGAAAGTGTTTGTACAGACCATGTTCTGGACCAAAGCAGGTTTTATTTCACTTTTCAAGAATGATCCATCGCAACCCAGTTCAGTATAGACCCAGGATTCTCTTCAGGTCCTAAACTTTAAAAAATGTATCAAAAATTGTCAAAGATATATTTTCTTTTTTTGTCTCACAAAGGCTCTTTTTTCATTTTCATTTTTTTCATTTGCTTTTATTTTTTTTGTCTTGTATCTTTAATGTAATTTTTATCTTTACATATTTTCGGTTGCTTTAACCCTTTTAAGTGTTTTAGGTCATTTTTGTCTTGTTACGTCTTTTGCAACTCACGCTTCTATTCATTTCCACAGAAAACTTTCCTTATATTAATTAAAAATGACCTCTCATATATCTGTTTGACCAAATAACCAAAGCATTTTAGAACCTGAACACAGCACTAGATAATTATTCTACACATTTATATCTGTAAATCAGAAACAGAGAATTTATTTACACATTCCAGGACATGTTATTGCCATTTTTGCATCACATTTCAAAAGAATCCTGAATATTTAAATGAACTATACATATAATTTTTGATAAAATAACCTTAAAATAAACTTTGCTAAGTTACAGGTAACAATAAGGTGAAACTAGGGTAATTGTGTTATAATAAACATGTAATATAATAGTAATATCTTGGAATTATCAATGAAAAATCCTGGAGGTCAAAAATGAGCATATTCTACTTTTATTTAATGTAGCTACATGTAGTATTACCGTTTTAAAAACACTCAAAAATAACCGATATCATCAGAGAGCTAAGCTAACAGAGCTATCATGTAAAACTATTAGCTGAAGCAATATGTCAACATTATAAGGCACAGTGGTATTTTGAGCAACAGCCAAATGGAGCAAAGAAGTGATTAAGAAAACAAATGACAGATGTACAAAATTGTCAATAACAAAAACACATGAAATAATAATAAATAAAATGAACAAAAATGACTAAAATCCTAAATCTGAAAAAGAAAATGCACAAAATTATCAAGAAAATAAAAAAAATTACCAAAAGTATCAAGAAAGGGCACAAAATAATAAGCTAAGCTAACACAGCTAAGCTAACAGTGGTGTAATGTAAACTATCAGCTGATACAACACGTCAACATTATAAAAGAGTGTTATTTCAGTCCCTGTTAAAATACACGTCTGAGTTTTATTTTGAAGTAAACTTGATGATTTCATAAATCAGACATGGAAACAATGAGCTTCATCCTTTATTCAGACCTGATCCAGTCTGTGGATCCAGGGGGGCTGGTTTGATGGTGGTTCTGGTTCTAAGTGTGTTCTGGTACCAGACTGACCCCTGCTGGTCAGAGTCTGGAACATCAGTACATAGAACCACTTTAAAAGACTCACCATTTAGAACAAATACATATTCATTAGATCAGAACCAGATGTGCATGTTATTTATAAAACAAACACAGTCCATGTTACCGGGTCATAAATCAGAACCAGAACATTTAGTTCTATCAAACATCCTCCTGGTTGATATTGTGTGAAATGTTTCAGATGCTTTTTTTTAACTGACGGCCTAAATAAACCGTCCTGTGACCCAGCGAAGGACCCCGACCCAGCGTTTGGACACCCCAGACTATGTGGACCTCATTATTCAGGTTCAGGTCTGACTATGTGGACCTCATTATTCAGGTTCAGGTCTGACTATGTGGACCTCATTATTCAGGTTCTGGTCTGACTATGTGGACCTCATTATTCAGGTTCTGGT
>JAPTYQ010000011.1:21961233-21974738 GCA_029814465.1 Ostorhinchus cyanosoma
TCTACACCTGGCTTTTCTGCCTCCGTCCACAATAAGAGACATTATATAGAATAAATGTGTCTAAAATTAACCTGGATTTGAAACATAGTATAACAAACTATTACATGATCAAAACAAATCAACTTTAGCGAAAAACAAACTCTCTGTTTTGAATGTCTGGTTTCACCACAAATGAGTGACGTTAAAATGGGGTCAGGAGGTAAAAAGGTTGGAAGCACTGAACTAAAAACAGTCTGAAAAAGCCACAAATGACCAAAAAGGACAAAACACAGAAACAAACTCCGCTAAAGGTCATTTTCCTGCGGTTTCAGATGAAAAGGACTTTAGTGTGAATATATATAATAGTTATAATGTATAAATATCTTCTTGACTCTTTATTCTAGCTCTACCCATGTGGAGGCTTTACCTGCAGTTCACCACATGAACCTGCAGGCGGTGCTGCTTCACAACCACCACAGTCTAGAAATGACATCACAGCGTTGCTTCAACAGTTTAATCCATTTTAGTCGACTGGTTCACGTCAGCAACAGAACAATCGATGCCACCAAAGGCATAAAAACCTCTGAAACCAAAGCGGTGAATCGACTGAACACCTGGATTCACAGGAACAAGACACAAAGTTACAACATTCTGCGCAAAAAGTCCCAAAGGGTGTCGAAAAAGTGGAGACGCAATGAATGTTGCACTTTGGTTTCATTAGACTCTTCATTCGATCATTAACCCTCTGGCTCCGCCCACAGAAGTCCTTTGAGCACCGAAAGCGCGTAATATGCACAATGTCAAGATCAGGTCAAAAAAATGTGATTTTTGTTTTTTATATAGTTTGTATTTAAGTTTTTACATTGTTTTTGTATTTCACCAACTTGAGCCATGAACAAAAAATACAAAATACTCAGTAACCGTCATGTTCTTTGACCCTTTAAATGCCACGTTTGTAAAGTACGGAAGAGGATTAGGGCCACTGGGAAAAAAACTAAAAAAAAAAATGGTACAATATATTTTTTATGAAAGTCAGAATTTTGAGAAAAATAGTCTGACTTTTTTCTCATAATTCTGATTTTTTTCCACAGAATTCTGAAATATTTTTCTCAGAATAACAATAAAAATATATATATATATTGGACCTTAATTTATTTTTGTTTTTCCAGTGGCCCTAATCCTTTTTCATAGAAATGTAAACAATATTTATGCGAAAAAAATATTTTTTTTTTCAATATGCAACATAAAAATTGGATTAGGTTTTTTTTCTCCATCTTGACAAATGTCAGTAAGTAACACCAACATTGTTTAATATACATTATTATTTTTTGTTCTAGGTCAAATGTTAAATACTAATCGATGTGCATTTTTTACTCACTTTGGAGCAGGTTTGTTTATAACGTGTTGATTTTAGTGGCTGAGTCCCAATTTTAAAAATTGTGCAAAAATGAACCACTTTTGAATTCTGACAAAATTCAAATTGTGAAAAATATCACATTTTATAACATGAAGTGCAAAATGTGCATAATACGCTCGCCCGGACACCGGAGGGTTAATATCTAAATGCACAGAACGTCTGGAGCTCATGAACAGTAGCTTTAACATTGACCTTTGACCTCCAGACGTTTCAGGAGTGGAGAACCTGGAGTGGCTGCACAGGAGCGAGAAAATGGACAAAAGTGCACGTTTTAAAGTCATGCCTCAAAATGACAGAAAATAACCCGACCAGTATCAGCTCAAACACATTCCCCCATAAATATCCACGGGTTTTTAACTTACATCCATATCACTGGATAAAAAGTCTGTTGGAAACATTAAATATTGCAACTCAAAAGCAGAATTCACACATTGATCCGATGAAAGGTTCGATGTGTCTGATTCATGTGTCGACGTTAACGAACTCATCTAGAAGATAAAACTTTAACCTGTTTCCTTCATCTCATCGGTTTCCGAACTCTGAGGAGTCGCCAGCATTAAAACAAAAGCTTCAGAATTGTACCGTATGTTCTGATAATTATTCTCTACTATTAGCGTCATTGGAGTCCGTTAACTCCTTCTAAATGCACCCATTTTGTCGCATTTAAGCGGCAGTCGTTCCTTTTTCTTTTTCAAACTCAAGACATTTGGTCGATCTCAGGTCTTTTCAGAGTTAGAATTTTTAAACTGCTGTACTTTTATTGTCATTTGTTTTGATTATGATGCATTTTTTGTTGCCTATCGAGGGACACAAATGAACATTTTAGTTAAAATCTGATCTATAACACAGATGCGCATTAACTTGAACTATCGGAACCAAATAAACAAATAAATAAATGACATAAATAGAAATGAGACTGACAGTTGGAATAACTGATCATTATTCAGGATATCTATATTTACATTTAGTCTTTGATGACGGGGTCGAGCTGCAGAAGTAGTTTTTTTGTCTGATTATAACTCCTGCAGCTTTAATATTAACATTGACATAAATTAAAAATTACGTGGAAAAATGCTAAAAAAGAAAAAAGGTTGAATTATGAATGAAGTCTGTTTCTGGCTGTTTTTTGCACAAAAATCCTTATGTTCAACCCAAATTCTCCACTGTCTTCTGCTCTTCTACAGCAGTTCCATCATTAGCTCTGGAATGGAGTTAGCTATTAGCTACCAGTGACTGTTAGCATAAACCAGATTCCAAAACAAATATTTGGTATGAACTCGATCAGATCTTACTTATTGAAACTTTAACTACTGTCAGAGCTTGTACAGGTAACATTTAAAGGTTCTGTGTGTTATTGTGGATGAAGGAAACAGAAACAGTCGTTAGCTTAGAGATGGCGTTAGCTAACGTCAACAAACAACCGACTTACAGCGTAAAACAAAATCCAACACAAACATGTGAATCTTCCACATTGAACCGTTACACAGCCATAAAAAAAAAGGAACATTTAAAGCAAAACAAAAGGAGGCGGTGCTGATTTAAGATCCGTCGGGTTTCGGGTTCGAGTCTCACCTACGTCCAGTAGAGCTTCACAAAATGTCTTCATATAGAAAAAAATGTTGGATCTCCGCTACAGGGAACGTTTGACACGGTCAAAATATATGAAGATCAGTAAACGTATCATTGCATTTATGGTTTATTCTTTGACTTTAAAGAATACTGCGAGCAGAAACCAACTTGGCCCGTAAAAGCATCGTCCGACGCCGGGACCGAGTCCCTCCACGAAAGCTGAAAGAATGGCACAAAGAAACAGATGAGTAATAAGAGCAGAAAAGCCCAAACAGAACCAGTCCCACATCCACGGAGTCCACGGAACCGAAGCAGGACTAGGGTCTGTTCAACCTCAAACTATGGACCAGAACCACGTCCGGTCCTCGGGTTTATTGGTAGGAAGTTGCAGAGATCGCATTAAAAAGGTTCAAAAACCACAGACGGTGTCCACGCTGAAGCACAAGGTCTGCGAAAGATTCCAACAGTCGTCCTTCCAAACGTCCGGACACTCCTCCTCTTCCTCCTCCTCTTCCTCGTCTTCTCGTCTAGTTGTACTGGAACTTGAAGTGGAAGCTTCCGGACTCGAAGGGGTTGAAGTGGAAGGGCCACCCGTGCCCCCCGTGTCCGCCGCCGCCTCCTCCCTGCTGGTTCTCCGGGTCCAGAGGATCCTCGCCGGCGTCAAACTTCTGCCTCATTTCTGAAAAAAACCCAGAATGGAATCAACACCAGAGTCATTCCTGGAAAAAGAGTTAACAGAGGAAACCTGTCCAATGTGAAGTTCTATCAAAGACCACGCCCAGGTTTTTAATCCAGGCGTGTGAAAGTACCCCCCCCCTCAGTCCTGACCTGGGTCTGTCAGAACCTCTTTAGCTGATGCGATGTCAATAAACTTCTTCTCTGCTTCCTTTTTGTCTGCTTCTGATTGGAAGTTATCAGGATGCCACTGCTGCGCCAACTTCCTGTACGCTTTGATGATCTCCTGCTTATTGGCGTTTCTATGGAAAACACACGTTCGTGGTTTAGTGAAGTTCAGATAAAGATGAAACGCAGTAAACGTATAAAACTGTCTGAACTGGTTACCTGTTGACACCGAGGATCTTATAGTAATCCCTCTTGCGGGAGATTTTCAGTAGTTTTTGCGCTCTTTCCAGTCCTTCTCGAATATCGTTGCTGTCGCTGTCGAACTCTCTCGCCTCTTGATAGTCTTGAACCGCTGAGGAGGCGACAAATGAAAGAAAATGATTAAAAAACACTGACAGTGAAGCCGTGGTGACCAGTGTTTGACTCTGAGGTTATGCAGATGACACTGTATTCTATTTTATACAATATTACACACAATCTTCATGTTAATGTGCAACGATGGTTGTGTTTACATGGACCTGATCAGGTTTATGAGGTTTTAAAGCAGATCCTGGACAAGATTCACCCTGAGAAACTTTATTCTGAAGGATTACACGAGTCCAGGAGTGTCCACATAAGGTCTGTGGGATGAATTTACAAAGTGCAAAAGTAGACGCTCAGTCCAGGATGTCACTGACTGTTGACAAAAGCTTTGATCCTAAAGTTAAATCAGATGAATGTTGTATTTGTAGATCCACTGTTTCTATAAGTTAGAATGTAAATGACAAACTGAGGCAGCATTCTGTTAAAATTCCACTTATTTTTCTAAAGAAATCTCAGGTTGTTCATGTTCTCCACTTTTTTAGAGGATAGTTTGTAAATGTTTTCAGAACTTTTTTGCACTAAATCAAAAATAAGTTTGAAGTTGTCATTATTTATCGGTTATTATGATGATAGTGGTTTTTGACCTGTGAGGAACCATGGGTTCGAGATGAAGTTTGGATTCTGGGCAGAACCGACTTTTGGGAAAAGATGTCAGTCTATATTTTAAGTCTATAAGTGACGTAAAAATTGTTTGGTCAATCATTCTTGAAAATGTAAACAACAATTAATATACAGTAAAAATCTGATAACTGCCGTAATCTGATGCGATGCGTTTTTGCCAGAAATGCGATAAACGTAAAACCCTGGTTCACATGTTTCAGTCCATTATTTGATTTCTTTCACGTACGTACGTTATGACGTAAGACGTACACTTCCTGTCATTTTCAAAACATCCAGTCTTGTCATGTTACCATGGTACCGACAGTGTCAGTGTTAGCGGTCGTAATGTGGGAGGAGCTAATACGACTACAAAATAGGTCACATGTTGCTGCCATCCTTCATTTCATTTCATTGTTTACCTTTTTCCTTCCGTTTATATAGATTTATTCATTCATTTATTTTACACATACACAGATTTAAAAAAAACTAAATACATCTGATTAACCTGTATACATGTGTGAAGACATCGGAATATTAGAGTGAAATCCAGGTGTGTTCATCCGATTTCTCAAAATCGGATAACTGCTGTTATCGGATAAAGCCGATCAGATTCTCCTGTTTACGTGATCCATAATAATCGGAGCATTAGTGTGAATGTAAACGGACTCGGTGAAATGGTCTCACACCTGGACTTTTGTGTTTCAGTAACGACAGAGCGGATTCTCCTGCTCTGATAAACCACGTCCCAGTACCTTTCTCGTATTCCTGGTTGAGTATGTAGGCCTCTGCTCGGTCTCGGAGGACGTTGGCGTTGCGGGGGTCTCTCTGGTGGGCTTCCGAACACACGTCTATGGCCTCCGGAGCCAGTTTCACCTAAAACCCAACCACAGGGACATTGATGAGCACAGAACTGGGCCGATACCGGAGGAAACCCCTGAAGGAGCATCACGGCGCCGTCACCTTGACGAGGCAGAAGCAGATCCTCTCTTTGGCCAAGTTGATGTAAAACTGGACACTGGGCTCCGTCTTCATCACAGACTCATATTTATCGATGGCCTCCTGAAACCTGACCATAAAAAACAAGAGGTGGAGTCAAAGCTAAAAACAGTGACATTTGTGAACGAACAACTTTATTCTCAAAGTAAATGGGACAAAATTCCAGCGTCTCTAAAGAAGCACTGACCCTGGAACAGTGAACCGACTCTGACACCGGGGCTTTTTCATGGTTTTCCAGTTTTAACCACAGTAACTCACTCTCAATATTCTTCATATATTAACACATTATAAATGATATCTTGACTCGCAGCTACAGAAAAGCCTGAAAAAGGAAGGTGTTTTAGAACATTTAGGACATAACAGAAACATTAACAACGCTAACAGTGAACAGCGTTTCCATGACGATGGAATTGATTCTACTTGTCAGTTTAGTGTAAAAGCTGTGTGAACCGTGTTATGTTGCATTTCCGAAAAAAAAAAAAAGGTTGACTTGTAACACATTCAGAAGATTCAACAAATACAACATTGGAAATAATTATTAGACAACAGGAAACCAGTAGAAATCCAAAATAACTAGTTTGTTTTAAATTGATGGTTAAGTTCTATTTCCTCCCACTCATTTTTGAATATGCAAATGAAGTCACTTTGTTTTCATGTATATGTTTTTGTTTTGGTTTCTAATCTGTTTCATTTATAAGGACTTCATAGGATTCTTTTGTTTTGTTGCAAATTCGAAATAAACTAAACTCAAGAAATCTGAGGTTTTAGTTTCCCAAAAATTGCGATAAATGCTTAAATCACAACATTTCCTCTGGAGACTTTTCTTCTTCAACAAAATCCCGAAGCTCTGTCCGTCTACTTCCTGTACCAGCGGATCTCAAACTCTTTACCGTGGAGTACCTCATGGAATAGATTTTTTATCCAGGTACCTCCAACTCTCACTTCAACATTTTTGAATGAAAACATTAGGAAAAAGTGGTTCCTCGGCCAAAGGCGTTTCTTTATATTTTCAAAACGCTGTAAACAAACATATATTAAACTGTACTATATTAAGAAAAATTTATCTTTATAAGCAAATTTTGAGCAGGATATAAACTGAAAAGTGTCCTCTTTCTTTGAAAAGACAAATAAATTCAATGGTCATTAATGAATAAATGAACATTTCATTAACGACAACTTAATTAGTCAAATTAAAGATGGAGAAGTGACAGATACTAAAATAAACCCAGTTTCATAGAAGCACCCACATGTTTCTTCTCTTATATACGTCATGAAGTCGTATTAAAGGGCTGGTTTTCCTTGGGTTCTTGCAGTAAACCCGTCGGTTCCGTTGTGAACCCTCCTGTCCACAGCTGTGGTACTGACCTGTCCTCCTGGATCAGCTCCTCTGCTACGTCCAGCTGTTTGCTCAGCTTCTTCACCTGTTTGTAGTGGCTGAAACACTCCTTATCGTCCTGGTCCAGTTTCAGACACTCCCTGATGTGGCTGAAGACGCAGGGATCGACAGAACAACCACCGTCAGAACCACGTTTGACCTGAACTTCACTCGGATTGTGTTTAACGCGACTCACTTTAGCGATTCGTGGTGTTCTCCGAGGCTGTAGTGGAGCATGCTCAGTTTGAGGAAGGCGGCGCGGTTGTCGTTGCGTAGCCTTGTGGTCGGCGTCAGGTCCTGGATGGCCTTCTGCGGATCTCCCATTCGGATGTAGCAGTCGGCCCGAAGCTCCCGCGACTCGGGATCCCACGGAGAAATCTGGACAAAGTCGAAAGATCGTCACAAACTATTTATTATGACGTGAACTGACAGGTTTGATTTACGATAAAAGAACTGAAAGTCATTCAGCTCAACAGGAACTGGAGCAGAAAAGGAACCTGTTTGATTTCTCGTTTCCTCTAATCGTGTACCAGGCCTTTATTTACATCAGCTGCAGAAGGTACCAGGCCTTTATTTGACAGAAGGTACCAGGCCTTTATTTGACAGAAGTTTGCGTCAGAGTTTATTTCTAGAACCCGTTGTATTTAAAGCAGTACTTGTTTTTCATCTACTCCTGTTTGCGATGTTGAAACTTGTGCTTCAGAAGGTTTTCGTGTCATAAGAACAGACTCCGTTCATTGTGTTATTGTGTAAATGTCGTCCTTCTGTGGCATTTGTTTCATCCACACACACCTGCAGTGGCTGATGTTCAGATGATGACCTAGACCCGTGGTTCTTAACTGGTCTGGCCTTTATTAGAGCCCAGCCTGTGTTCATCTACTGATCTGGTTTCTGTTGGGTTCATGTCTCTATGAACTAGAATAATAGGTCTTGATTTGTCAACTCCAACATAAAGATACCACCTGTGAAAGATCGCCCTACCCTAACGGCTCCCTTCCTCGTTTCTAAACCTGGAACCAGACGGGACCACCCACCTCTATGACCCTCTCCAACACGCTGATGGTGGCGCTGTAGTCTCCTTGGTGGTAGGTGGCGTGGGCCTCCTCCTGCAGCTCCTCCAGCTCGTTGGCCTTCAGCAGTTGCTCCTGCGCCTCCTCGTGGTCGGGCGAACGCTGCAGCTGCAAACGGCGAAACAAACGTTAACAAACGACCCGAATGCAAATACAACTGGGTGGAGATTCTTATCGCAGAAAACCAACAGGGCGCAGTCGGACTGGACGAGTAAGCAAATGAAATGGAAAACCAGGAGCTGTGAATCTCACCACAGCTTCGAAGTCCTCCCTGGCCTCCTGGGTGTTGCCCTGTTTTAGGAGGATGTTCCCCCTTTGCAACCGGGCCTGAAAGAGGAGGAAATGAAAGGAAGAACAGGGATGAGGCGGCGAAAGAGACGCAGGTAAAAGAAAAGAATATGCAGGTTTAACAGGTTTTTAGGATTCCAGAAAGAAGAGATAGGATGAAAAGTCTAATCACTGCAGATAGATCATATATTTTATAAGTTCTCTGCATATTTCAGGCATTTTCAGACTAAAAATACACCCAGAAATGACTGTTTTTAATGACTAGGCTGTGTATTTAAAGGTTGGTACCTTTTAATAAATGGTTTAAAGGCCCAAATATTTAGAGCTTTATATATTTTGACTGTTAGACTCATGGCATAATTGCATGTGTCATATTTTTGGCCAAATTGTAATATTTATACTCTGAGGAAAAATTAAATTAAAGAAATCCTTTTTTTTGTAGTGTTGATCATTTCTTTCTTGCCATTTTTTCTTACACTTGCATCGAGTAACTGTAACCCACAACAATTTCCTCTGAGATTAATAAAGTATTCTGGTTCTGGTTCAGTCTAACCCACAGTATCAGACCAGTGCTGGTATTAGACAGAAGAGTTGTGCTTCTGGTCTTGTTTTCAGCTGATGTTTCCATTGAACTCACAGCCAGGAAGTCCGGTTTGAGCTGGATGGCCCGGGTCAGGTCTGGGAGGGCCGACTTGGACTTGCCCATGGCCAGGAACACCGCCGCCCGCTTGTAGTAGGTCAGGTAGTTCTTGGAGTCTCCCTCTGGAGGAAAACCAGAGTGAGTGTGACGACCTAGTGTTGTGGTTCAGGGACAAGCCGGGTTTGTTTGGGTCTGAATGTGGGTCTGTTCTGTGGCGTCGGTGAAACCTTACCCACTGCAGAGTGGTAGTGGGACAGCGCCTCGGCCAGCTGACCCGCCGCCAGCAGCTTACGGCCCATCTCCAAGTGGTGCTCGATCTCCACATGAGTCGCCCCCAGGACGCCTGAAACAGAAGCCCGGCGTTAACCCTCCGGTTCCGCCATAGACGTCCTTTAACCACCTACCTGTCCTAGTCCTGCCACAGTGGCTTTGTTTCCAGTTTGTATTTCATCAACTTGAGCCATGAAACAAAAATATCAAATATTAAACAACTGTCAAATTTAACCATTTAAATGCCATGTTTCTAATTTAAACAAATCATTTTTTATGCAAAAAAACCCAACAAAACCTTTTTTTCCCCTGAATATTCAACATAAAAATTGAAAATATTTTGGGTGGAGTTTGACTCAGACCTTAATGTACATTTACTTTTAACACTTTGTTGACATTTGGTTTATTTTATACATTGTTTTGCTCATTCATGTTCACTTTGTTGATAATTTTGGTTCATTTCTGCAAAGTATTCAATCACTTTGTTGCTTTTGTTGCATATATCATTGATTATTTTCTGTAACCTGTAATGATTGTGTTCATATTTTGTTCATTTAGTTAATAGTTTGCAAATCTTTTACATTATTTTGCTCCTTCATGTTCATTTTTTATTCACTTTGTTAATAATTGGTTCATTTTTGAGGAGTTTTTATTATTTTGTTCATTTTCTTACATCACATAATAATTTTAAAAAGCCTGTTAATAAATAAAAATGCAGATTGATTAATAAACAAACAAACAAACAAACAAATAAGAGTAGTGGAATGCAGAGGAAGTGGAAACGACAAATGACAGCTTTGACTGGACGTCATGTAACCGACTCCTGACAATCACAGCTTTTATTGGGACTCGGTGTAACTCGAACCCAGTCTGAGTCCAACTCCACCCAAAACACTCTGAACACATCTATGAAGGGTTTCACAGGTGGAGATGGAGGTGATCAGGGAGTACTTCAGGGACATCCGTAAACCAGAGAACCACAACACACTTGAGGCTGAGTTGTTGTTCTGGTTTTACCGCCTGAGAAAAACACGTCTGAAGATCTATACTTACATGTACGCCATATTTAGAATATTGTAACGACTTTTTCATACTTTCATGGGTCCATCCATCCTTTCTAACAGTGAACTGAAGCCCTGAATAAAAGGTCATTTCTGCATTAAATGATAATCTGTCACTGTTATGAATCAAACTGACAAATGAATGGATTAAATCACAAGTTTTAGGAGGTAAAACCACTGTGTTCATGTGAGTTTGCTCATGTCTTTGGTTTGATGTATTGGAATATTAATCTGACTGAAGGGCAGGTGGACTTGGACGCCTTAGATTAGAGATTTTTTTAAAGCACATTTCATTATTTAAAGTTGTACTGACACAAATCTAAACAATACAAGTTCTGTGTCATCAAATGGGTGGAAACGCTCAAAAGGAATTACAAACAGGAAGTGGAAAGTTCAGCTGTTTTCACCTGTAAAATGCAGATTTTACATCCCTGTCTATTTTGGTGTGCTAATGCTAATGCTAGGTACTTAGTGTGCATTATGGGTAATAATAAAGCAAGTTAAGTTTAACATAAATTATCACCCTCATCGACATAATTCATTATAAGTCAGTCTTATGATGGTTTTAACAGCAAAAATACCTGTTTTAATGTTTTCTAAGACTTTTCGCAGATGTCTTCTGACATTAATAGAAAATGTTTATTAGAAGATGAAGAATGACACTTTAAATAGAATTGTCTTATATTAATCACACTAAATAGCACAAAAACAATTCTTTTGTATTAAAATATATTGTTTTTTTAATTATGTCGTAGGTAAATATGTATCGTATCGTTTTACAAGGACAAACCATTTATTTCTGCCTTTTCCCGGTATTTTGTTTCCATATATTGATGATAAATTGACATTGACATGAATATTTTTGCTGTAAAAACCGTTAAATGTAAACAGGCCTCACTCTACGCTGTTTGTTACGTTTTATCTACATTTAATTTGACGTTTATTTTTTACATTTGGCGAAACCCAAAGGGGCGGGAGTTAGTGGTAACCTGGCAACGTCCCGTGTCAGTTTCACGGACTTTAAACGTGTCGGAATGTGGGAAACTCAGTGTAACAGCGGCACAAACACCGGTCGTGTGTGGGGGACTTATGGGAACCGAGGACCGGGATCCGGGTCTTACCGTCCAGCTGGAGGTCCAGGAGGACACACAGCAGGGACACGGAGCACAGGAGCCCGCTGAGTTCCGCCCGCCGACACGAACCCATCCCCGCCTCTAGTCTCTGTCTGACACCGGAACCTGCGAACCGAACGCCTGCTCTGCGAAGGAGAAAAGCCGGTGTTTCATTGAAGTGGATGAAGAACCGGGTCCGTTAATTCCTCATCGGTTCCTCTTGACTGAAGATACGACAGTGTATTTACGGTCCCGGTGTGACAGCGGTCCGTGGGAAAACCGGTTCCTCCGCTCAAAGGTTCCCCCTGGTTCCGTGGCGGTTCTTGTCAGGGTCCGGGAACGGGAAGGTTCGGCGCTTTGTGACCTTTACACACCGGGGTTCGGCTTCACTAACCGGAGGCCGGACAGATGGACCGGTTTTACCCTAAGGAAATGAAACTGTGCTATGTTCGGAGTCTCAGCCCCGCCCTCTCTGCCCTACATCCCTCCGATTGGTCCACGCGGCGCACTTCCGGGTTCGTCTCCAAACGTGGGCTGCTCTGATTGGACAGATTATTTTAACTCGCACACGTATACCGGAGACTCCGGGAGAGACGTCTACACAACTACTGCACAACTGCACAAAACACAACAAATCAACACACCATCTACATAACACACACACACACACACACCGTCTACACGACTGTGTAGTTTTTGTGTAGACGGTGTGCGTTTGTGTAAAAGTTCTACATAACACACAACTAACCAACACACCATCAACAAAACACACCATCTACACAAAAACTACATCTTCCACAGAGCACACACACACACCAGCCACACAACTACACAACACACACACACAACCAGTTAACATCTACAAAACTTCTACACAACAAACACACAGCTCACATCTACACAAAAATCTACACATTTAAACAAAATCGACATTTCTACACGACACACACCATTTCTACACAACTTCTACACTTCAACACATTCAAAACTAAAAATAAACATGTTTTAATTATGTACATTATTTTATTGTTTGAATAAAAATGAACGAATGAACTGATGAACAAACAAATGAATGAACAAAAAAATGAAAGAATGAACGAATAAATGAAAGAATGAATAAACGAACACACAAATAATGAATGAATAATGTACAAATGATGAATGAATGAATGAATGAATGAATGAATGCTGTTTCTCTAATTCCTATGTTGTATCTAAACGTCGGTAAAACTCATCCACTGAATAAAACAACAGAATATGAAGTAAAACACATTTTATTGTGCGCAATCGTAAAAAAAACAGAACAAAATGCATCAAATAAAGATAAAGTCATGGTTAAAACATCGACGGGTCATGAACTATTTATAAAACTGTACAAAAACAACACAGTCTGACGTGTGTTTGCATCGATCAACACGTGATTTATGAGAAAAAAACGACTGGAAATCGATTAAATCAGCCAAAAGCATAAATATGAAACTCCATCAGCTGAACTTCAGCTTTGTACAACTTTTACAACGTCGGCGGTGAATGAAGGCGTCACATCAGTCAGTGGTTTGGGGTTTTCATGTTTTTAAACGTAGGCGTTGCGTCCGTAGGTGCTAGCGGCGACGCTCCGGGTCGGCGCCGCTCCGGAGTAAACGGTTCCTCTGGTCTGGTACGGCAACGGACTGAAAAAAAAACACATGGAAACGACTGAAAACACACACATACGCAAGATCAACGTTAGGTTCAGGAAACACTGACGCTTCAATGGAAACCCTTTAACAGGCAAGTGACTATATTTGTTCATTTCTGCACACATTACAAGGAAATGACAGAAACAGTTCCAGTGAGAACAGTGTCAGGTCCAATGTGGTCTACAGGGTCTGGAAGGTCCAATGTGGTCTACGGGGTCTGGAAGGTCCAATGTGGTCTACAGG
>JAPTYQ010000011.1:21991565-22010043 GCA_029814465.1 Ostorhinchus cyanosoma
TGGGAAACATCTTACTCAATCTGTTGTTGTAATTACTCCAATAGAGTTAACATATTTTTACACTGCATAATTAACACCCGTAAATTTGCTGTGTGTGTGTGTATATGAATCACACGATCAGATCCGGTCTTCTTCTGTGGTTTTGCTGCTGGGTCCAGAGCGACGCCCACGTGGACAGACACTGGTCTGAAGTCAGATTACAGACGGCGGCCTTTGTTCGCCGTCAGGGGCGTGTTTACTCTGCAGACGCTTCAACTCCGTCTGCTTCAACCACGGCTTCATTCCAGCCTCAGAGGGACCAGGGCCATCAGCTGGAGCTACAGGGTCCAGGGTTAAGGTGGACTGACCGGTGTTAAAGCGGACTGACCAGTGTTGAGAAAGGTGCTCAGTGTTAAGGTGGACTGAACAGTGTTAAAAGCAGTGTCCAGTGTTAGGGCAGACTGTCCAGTGTTAACAGCGGTGTCCAGTGTTAAGGCGGACTGTCCAGTGTTACCAGAGGCGTCCAGTGTTAAAGCGGACTGAGCATGTGCTGTACGGGGAAGTGTGCGCGCCTGGTGGGTCTGATCCTGCTGCCCTCCGCCTTCGTCTGTATGATCTCCAACCTGCTGCTGTTCTTCCCCAGTGGCGTCACCGGTCTGGACACGGACCAGGTGTCTCTGCAGGTCTGGCTCATGGGGGGGCTCATCGGGGGGGGCCTCTTCGTAAGTATCCGCCTGGACTGGGCTTTTACTTTCCCATCATGTGACGCATCTGATTCAATTCACTTTCATTTTGTCGCTTTTCTTTAATCCACTTGTTAGATCTTAATGTGCATTCCACAGATTTATTTTTATTGTATTTATTTATTTGTCTTAAACTTTGAAGTAAGAAAAAAAAAACGGGGGGGGGACGACTAAAAAAACTATAAAAGCAAGAAGTCAGTTCCATTTGCAGCCGACACTGGTCATTAATGCCATAAAAAGTAAAAAAATATAATAAATTGAACATAAATGTAGGTTTGAATCAACTCACAGTTTGAGAACGAACCGAAGAAGCAGAAGCTGAACTTAGTCCCGCCCCTTCCTCACATTCAGGGTCAGAGTTCAAACCAAACATTTCCTCCATCACTTATTTATCACATTAAATGACAGAAGTCATTTGTATGAGTTCTGCCGGAAATAAACGTCTTCAACTGTAAACATGACAATAACACAACAATAAACAGTTTTATTTTATTTTTTGATTATTTTTGATGCTATCGTGACTTAAATTAAACTTTAGGTTCTTCCTCCTGTTTCTATCTGTGATTTTCAGGTTAAATGCTAGAGACATTTTGTAAAATTAGAGATGAAAACACTTCCTCATCAAGTCAAAGGAACATTTACGCTAATGTTCTTTTGACATTTGAAGGCGATAATAAACATCCCATAAATATTTAATCTGATCAGACCTTTGACTCAACTGGAAACTCTTTATGACTTTATTGTCTTTAATGTTCAGGCTTCGATCAGGAACTCAGATCCTTTTCATTCCTGACTGTCTGTCCAGAGTCAAACCCACAAATATTTGAGTAAGAGATAAGAGTTTGGATCGAGTGCGACGAGAACAAAGTGAACGTTCACAAACGCAGACGTTCGTCACATTCAAAGTGTTGAGGAGAAAAGACGGCGCTGGGCTTTTGAACCCTGAAAACACCACAAACACCTGCTTCTTCTTCTCCTTCCAGATGCTGTGTCCCAGTTGTTCTGCTATCAGAGCCGGGGGCAAGGGTTGCTGCGGGAATGGTTGCTGTGGCAACCGTTGCCGGGTAAGCAAAGTCATCAGAGAAATTTACATTTACAATAGTTATTATATGTCATTAGTCATCACACATTAACTCCACACTGACGTTATTATAGTTTAACATCAGAAGGTTTTTTTTTATCTTTCAAATGAATTTTTCTCTAAATCAAATCTTTCTTACATGATTTTTCATCATATATATAAAAATAAACCTCTGAATTCTGCTTTCTTTTTTTTTTTTTTTTTTTTTAGGAAATCATGTATTTTTCCATTTTCAATTTATGGATAGTTTAGATGTTCATTAAAGTTCAGAGTAAAATCAAAGGTGATTATATCAAAACAAAGAAAACTGAAGAAAAAGTGACTAAAAGTAACTAAACTAAACTGAACAAAGAAAAGACGAGTTAATGTATCATTTAAATGAAGCCAAACTAAGTTTAATGAAACTACAATTAAAGAAATGTTTGTTTGTCGATTCACTTCATCTGTTAATTTCTAAATCTCTATCATTAAATTAAATTAAACTAAACTAAACTAAACTAAACTAAACTAAACTAAACTAAACTAAACTACATTACGCAAGACAACAATAAACTGGGAGACAAATGGAATGAAGTTTTATGTACTTATTTATTATTTTTAGTGAATTTCTTTGAATTGTTTCATTGTTTTAATGATGTGCAGCACTTTGGAGACGTTCATGTCGTTTAAATGTGTTATAATCAATAAAGTGGATTGGTTTGGATTAGATTAGATTAGATGCCAAATGAAACATAGAAAAGCTAAGTTAATTTTAAAAAAGGGTGTAATTCAACTAAACTAAGTTCAATGACAGTAGATTTGCTCCACGTCGTCTCTGTTTTTAAACCTTTGTCAGAAACTACATAAAACCTGCTCAGACTTTTATCCCATAAACTCAGATTTCAGTGGAATCCTTTTCTTTTTTTGACTTTTGCTGAACTTTTCGCTGGTTCTGGACAAACACTTGTGTGATTTATGGACGGACTATAAATGTGTGTGTTGAGGAAACGTGTCCTGCTTTTATCAGGGCGTATTCACAGGTATTTCCAACCTTAGCTCAGTTATTATGGGTCACATAAACTCAGATTATATTATTTATTCTGTCATTGTGGTTTTAGTTTAATTCTATACAATTATTCATTTAGTTTAAGTTTAGTTTATAAATTAAAGTATTTCTTGTGTAAACTACTTGTTACAACTATCTTTTTACATAGTTTTTTATCTTCTTACATCTTTTTAAATTATTTTCCTTTTCTTTTCTTTTTCATCATTATCATCCTGTTACTTTTTTCGTTTTACGTCCTTTTCATCCTCTTACATCATCATCTTTCACGAACATTACATGAAAATGAACTAAATAATCTGTTTCTCATTAAAGGAGGTGAGTTTTGGTTTTGTTCCGTCGTGTCTTTTGCGTCATTTCTGTTTTATTGACTCTTTTACTGTCACTGATGGTTTCACTAAAAGACTGTTTTCTATTTGTTATTGATTTGTTTTAGATTCAAGTCAGTCTTGATGATGTAAAAGGATGATGTCAAATAAAATTAATTCGTCTTAATGCATGAAAATGTTGGTACGGAGCTGCTTTTGGTGACGTACACGTTTACACTAGTGTCAGTGTAAAAGCGGAGTAAATGCACTGTTTGTTGTCCATCAGATGCTAAACTCGGTGTTCTCGTCGGCGTTCGGGGTCATCGGTGCCATCTACTGCACCAGCGTGGCCTCGGCCGCCCTCGCCATCGGGCCCAAGTGTCAGGTGGCTGATGGGAAATGGGAGTATCCCTTCGAGGAGCTCGGAACGTGAGTGTTTCACTGACGTAAAGCACTCCAGATGAGGGTTTGACCTTTGACCTTTACAGGGTCCTTCATCTTTGTCAACAGTGGTTTCAGTTGATGACTCAAATAAAAGTGTAAAACTGTGAAGGAGCCAGCAGGGGGCGGAGCTGAGCTTCAGATGGAAAAGTCCAACCTTTAAAGAAAACTAATCACATTATTTAGTGTTTTTGACCAAAACTGAGGCTTTTAATTAAGGAACAAATACGATAATAATAATATGATTTACATGAACATGAAGGTGAAGTGTGTGGAGATTTAATGAGAGAAAACAACTGTTTATGGGATGGATGTTCACTTTCACATGGTTCCTCCTTCAGAAAACCTCAGTTTCCCTTTTTCTGTTCCTGTTTTCGTCTGCAGGGTTTATTATTTGGATCTGACAGAACTATGTGTTCCAGGAGGAATTCAAAATTAAAGAATAGAAGAAAAAATATGGTGAAAGATGTGTTCATTTAAGGATTTTTATTCAAGAGATTAAAAAAATCTAGAATTTAAGACGCCGTTCACAGTCATTGTAACGGGTGTTAAAGTCAATTTCTTGTTGTATAGTTTTGCAAAAACATTCTTCAAATCCATAGAAATGATCCTAATTTTCTGTTCAAACACATCACAGTGTATTTCTAGTTTTGGGATTTAAGTATCTACACATGTTTAGGCCTGGGTACGAATATTATGGACTTTTTTACTCACAAAATGAAGAGAATGATCAATAAAATGAATAAAATAATGGACAAAATAAACCAAACTGAGGAAAAATATTAACAAAATGAAGAAATCAAACACCAAAATAAACAAAAATGCTTAAAATAATGAACAAAATTCAGAAAATAATGAAGGAAATGGCAAAAAATGATCATAAAATGTGGAAAATAATCATTGAAATGACTAAATATATAATTATCTGTGTATGTTTAAACACATCACAGTGTATTTATAGTTTTGTTATTTAAATATCTACACGTCTGGGCCTGTGTGTGAATATTATGGACTGTGTGTGAATATTATGGACTGTGTGTGAATATTATGGACTGTGTGTGAATATTATGGACTGTGTCTGAATATTATGGACTGTGTGTGAATATTATGGACTGTGTGTGAATATTATGGACTTTTTCACTGACAGCGTTTTCAGATTCAGAGAAACTCACTGGTGCTTTAGGCGACATGAGTGTGCAGAACCCAGAGTACATGATGTCAGTGTTACACCACACTCATCATGGGGGGGGGGGTAATTATGTTGGAATTCCACCACTTTAAACGAACTGTCATGGTTCTGTCAAAACTCAGCAAATTAGAATATTTAACTCGAATACTTCTGGGTTTTTTTTCATGTTATGCTGCTCCAGACTGTGTTTAGTTATGTCACTACAGTATGTTACATCATGTGACATTATATTATATTATATTATATTATACTCTGATACATTGTTATGTCACATTACATGATGTAACAGTATGCGATATTATGTTAAATTACATTACCTTACTTTATGCTATATTATATTCTGTAATAATATGTTACATCACATTACATAACTGATACATTTTTACATGATGTTACAATATGTGATAGTATGTTACATTTTCTTACATTACGCTACATTACTTTGATACATTATTTACATCATGTTACAGTTTGTGACACTGTGTCATATTATGTTACATTACATTACACTATATTAGATTATCTTATGTCATATTCCATTCCCTTCATTTTCTAAACGGTACTATATCTGTGCTGCTGATGTTACCATTATTTATGTTGGACAGAGTTAAGAGCCCAAATAAAGGAAAAGGTGAAACCACTGTGTTTGTTCAGCTCTAGTTTCAGTTTCTGTAAAAATGAAACTCTTCATTTATTCACAGTATTATTATGTAAAACACATTCATTTACATTATACTGAGATTAATTAGGAAAGTGATCAGTGGGATGAAGCAAATATCAAACATCCCCTCCGTCACATGACCCTTCTTTACGTTACGTTACACTACTTTACATCTTTTATTGGAATATAACAGGAAAATGAAACTTTCTTCACAGCTTCTTCACATCTGTGTAAATGCATGTTCGTTCATTTCTGTAAATCAACAAGTTTCTCCAAAAAAAAGTAAATTACATATTAAAAAAATACATGAGTAAAAAGTCAGTTACTGAGTATTTTGTGACATTTACAGAACCTTTAGTTTTTCTTTTATTCTTACGTCTCCTGCCGTGTCGTTCTGTTTTATTCTTTAAGTGGCTCTGCTTTAGTGTCGTGTCCTAAAAAAACCTGTGTTTGATCTTCATTAATGACCCTGGTCCTGCTTTAGTCCTAATGTTCTTGTGTTTGACGTGTTCCTCTGTTTTCCCTCAGCGGTAACGGCAGCTACCTGGTCAACCAGGACCTGTGGACGGCATGTTTATACCCGGAGAACGTGGTGATGTGGCACGTGGTCCTGTTCTCCATCCTGTTGTCCATGGGGCTCCTGCAGCTGGTGCTCTGCGGCATCCAGGTGATCAACGGATGCATCGGGTGCATCTGCGGAGACTGTCGAGACAGGAAGGAGGTCAGTGTGAAAAGCCACCGCAGAACACAATGATGCGTTCACTGACCCGCCTGAGTCAGGTTAATAAAGCAGGAAGTCTGGATCTGGACTGGAGACGGAATAAATTTAAAAATAAAAAAACAGAGGATCAAAGCTTTCACTGACTTCAGAACAGTTTGATTCACTGTAACTCTGAGATGAAATCAAACACTGTTAAATAAAGCACAAAAACAGAATAAAATGAACAAAAATAATGAACAAAATGAAAGGGATAATCAAATTAATAAAACAATAAAAAGAGGAAAACAATCATTAAAACTGGCAAAAGAAGAAAACAATGAAAAATAACCAAAACATGAACAGAAAAATGAAGAGAATAATCAATAAAAAGAAAATAGCAAAATGAACCAAACTGAATCAAATAATGAAAAACGGAGGAAAATGTTCAACAAAATGAAGAAATTAAACACAAAAAAATGCTTAAAATAATTGACAAAATGAAGAGAATAATGAAGAAACAGGGGAAAACTATTATTAGAATGAGTCAAACGGAGAAAAGAATGAAAGAGAATGAAAACATTAACACAAAATTAAGAGGATAATCAATAAAGTCAAATTAAAATTAACAAAATGAACCAATTTGAGTAAAATAATGAGCAAATTTGGAAAAAGGTCAACAAAATGAAGAAATTAAACATGAAAATGAACAAAAATGCTGAAAATAATGAACAAAACAAAGAAAATAATGAAAAAAAAAACAAAATGAAGAGAATAATCAATAAAATAAAAATAAAATGAACATCAAAATCAATAATAGTCATATTTAGGCCTAAACATGTGCACGACTGTTGTTGATTTTATTTTTGATGTTGTTGATTTTATTTTATTTTATGGACTGATTAATAGAAGAAAAAAAAATCGATAAAATCAACGGAAATGAATAAAATAATAAAAAAATGAGGAAAATGATCAACAAAATGAAGAAATTAAACACCAAAATGAACGAAAATGCTGAAAATAATGAACAAAATGAAGAGAATAATGAAGAAAAATAATAAGAATAATCACAAAACCTGGAAAATAATATTATATACGTGTAGTAAAACTTAATGGTACACGTTGAAAACATCAGAAAAGTCGTTAGTTTTCCATTCATCTGATTAAAGTGTGTAAAACTGAACACATTTCATCTGAAGTGGATCTTTTCTAATAACAGTTGAATCCAGTCATGTGACATTTCCACAGTCACGTCACAAACTCATTCTCGACTTGAGTGAAAACCATTGATTTCAAACACAAACGTTGACTCTGTGCCTAAAACATCCCATAATGACAGGAGAAAGTCAACATGGTGACCTTTGACCTGTGGGGTCAGAATGCGCTGGCTGATCGTGTCATTTTCAACAACAGCAGGTCAAAGGTCAAACTCAGATTTATCACAGGGCGGAATGCATCCAAGTCCAGAGTGAACTGTTAACTCCGCCCTCGGGTCCATTAACACACCTGTCAATCATCAGTTCCTGATCATGTGACCTGTGTCCGGTTACAGGATGAAGATGGGCTGTGAACGGTGACTGACGGGAACTACGCCGACCAGGGAACGACGCTGACCGGGAAATAACACTGACCAGGAAATAACACTGACCAGGAAATAACACTGACCAGGAACAACCGCAACCAGGGAACTCTGACCAGGAAATGACACTGACTGACGGGATCGACTCTGACTTGACTGATCAGGAAACTACACTGACCAGAGAACGACACCGACCAGGGAACAAAACCGACTGATGGGAATGACGCTGATCAGGAAACAACACTGACTGGGAACGACCACAACCAGGGAACAACACTGACTGACGGGAACTACACCATCCAAGGAACAATGCTGACCAGGGAACAACACTGACCAGAAAATGACTCCGACCAGGGAACAACACTGACCAGAGAATGACTCCGACCAGGGAACAACACTGACCAGAGAATAACTCCGACCAGGGAACAACACTGACCAGAGAATGACTCCGACCAGGGAACAACACTGACCAGAGAATGACTCCGACCAGGGAACAACACTGACCAGAGAATGACTCCGTCCAGGGAACAACTGCACCCACTGACTGAGAAAGTGTCTGATCTGTTTGAGACGTTCAATATAATTGTACAGAATCGTTTGTTTTTCCAGTTTACGTCATAACTGTGTATTTTCTGATGTGGTGTCGTTTGTACAATCGGATACAAACCTATTCAGAAAAATCCTTTACGTCTGCACATTTTTCATGACTCAACTTCCACAATAAAAAAAAACATCTTATTCCTATTGATGTTTTATTTGATCATTAAAGCTCAGAGTAAATTTAAAGGTTCTTAAGTCAAAACAGGAGAAACTGCAGAAAGAAGTGACTGTTTCAATGAAGTAAATACATTAGAATAAACGTATGAAGGAAAACTAATGATATTAAAGCCAAATATCCACATTTGTTTCACATAAAGACATAATTTTAAGTAGAATTGACCAAGTTTGTCTCAGTTTAATTCACGTACTCGTTACATTTTCAACAAATTCCGAAGAAAAAGGCAAGAAAATGGATTAATTTGAAATATTTCGTAGTTCTTCTCTGTTTTACATCTGATTTAACTGATTTTTGTGAAATAATATTTGTTAAGTGAATACATTTAATCACACTTTAATCACTACCAGGTTGATGTTTCTGTATTAAATGTTTCATACAGTTTCCAGTCATTGCATTTATTTATTTAAATCTATCATTTATGTCGATTTTATTAAATTCAGTGTAAATTAAGAAAACAATGATACTTATTGTATGACTGAACAGATAATTAAAATGTTCTAATTATTTACATACTGAGGTTAATCTGAACTGATTTTGGTTTCATTCTGGAAAACACTTTGTTTTTTTTTTAAATAAAATATTCATCGAGTGATTTTTCAGATTTTTTTCTTTGTGACAGATCTGAAGTAAAATAGAATCAAATCTGTAGAATTTTGACCATCATCTTTGTTAAATTATGGGAATTTCTGGACATTTTCTTTGAGGTTTAGACGTGGAATTAACTCCATTTATTCATTTATTTATTTACTACATGTATATATTTCCATATTTACTCACAAAAGCCTCCAATACTGTAACAGCAACAAACACCAGTGAAGTATTAAAGTCCATATTAAGTCCAAACTAAAGTCATTAATTCCATTTGTCCTCACACCGTGTCCGTCCGACCACACAGACATGTCTAATAGGATTATTTGTGTTGTCCAGACAGGGTCAAAGGTCACAGCGCCCCCTTCAGGGACGCTGCGGGAACTGCAGCTGCTTAAACGTCCAGACCGGTGGCGCCGTTCGCCTCGGTCCAGGTTAAGCTCATAAGCTTTTGTTGCTTTCGTGGTAATTGTTACCTAATGTTCAGGTTAAAAGCCTGGAGTAAATATAGAGTCTGACAGTGTTGGAATAACACCGGTGTGGACTCACAGCAGAATGACACGCTTTACTCTGCTTTTCTAAACTGAATCCAACTCTTTTTCTGGGATCATGAGAGATTTTACTTTCACAGATAAAGTGTTTGGAACAGAACAGTGACTCTGAGAGAATATGATGCATTTACAGACAGTAGGGAAACGTCAACCTCCAACATGTACGACAGCTAAATACAACAAACCGTAAAATGAACTTAAAACAACAGAAACCCTTTTAAAAGGTTCAGGAGCAACATTTGCATTGGTTTTCATGATGTGCATCTGTTAATTAACTCCATATCTAAACTAATGAGTCGGATCGTCGTTCATCCAGATACTTTATGACTGATTCCACATAGAATGACCTTATTTTCACTCCCAGGTTCTTCAACAGCTCTGACACCGTAAACATTAGCCTCCGTTAGCTTAGCAAGAGAGTTAGCTCTTCAAGAAAGAGGAAACTAAGAGTGTTAAGAGGTGAAAATGAGAAGAACTGTTCCAAACAGACACTTCAGTCAAGTTTATGATGGATTTGTCTTTTTGTTGACATGAGCTAATCTCATTTCAAAGCTAATGCTAATCACATTAGCCTCATTGATTGACAGTATTTTTTCCCCACAGTTTAAACACAGACCAAATATGTCTGATCAGAGAATAAGATTCTATTAAAGCTCAGTCTGTCAGACTTCCGTATGTGCAAAGGTGAAGTCTGTGAACATCACAAACCCATTATATTTCACGTATTTATCGTATTTTCATTGCATTTTGCACTGTAAAGCACTTTGTGACTCTGTGAAAAGTGCTCTTTAAATAAAATGTTCTCAATATAAATGAAGACAGAAAATGTAAATGGAATGAGCTGCACTCGTAACCACACAAGTACCATGTTTGACTTTATATACGTTCATGTATGGAAGGTTTTAGAGGCACAACTTTAAGTTTCTTCTCAGTGCTCTTACTTTTATTTTCTAATTTAACAAGTTTTCTACTTTTAATTGATAGTTTTCTGATCTTATCTAACTGTAGTATTACACACTTTTTTTAGTTTCCTGTTCTGTGTTAAATCCATTTCATATTAACGATATTATTACAGACTATAATCGTTTAGTTTCCTCCCTTTAGTTTAAAATGTAGTCAACTCTATTTCTAAGTTAACAGTAGCTAATATTACACTGTTACTACTCTAGTGTTTTTTTTGTGTGTGAAAAATGTACCTTTTTATCATATTGTTAGATTCTAAAAGGCGTTAGTTAATATTAACAAATGACCAACAGGGAAAAGAACCAAACGCAAACTTTCAAACTAAACACAAATGTTCAGATCATGTTTGTAAATGAGAACTGGTTTTCCAATATTTTATGTGGTAAAATAAAAGTCAAATAAATAAATAAAATCTAACAAACTGAACCCGGGTTTAGTACATTTCTAATAATACATATATCACACTCTGCAGTAACGAACGTATTTTGACAGTATTTTTTCGTTAATCGGCCGAAATAAAAGCTGTGAAAGTGTGAACCATCAGTCGGACCATGTTTTCCAACTGACTGCTGTTGTTGAGTCTATGTCGTAACCACGGCACAAAGCGAGGAAGGAGCAGAAGTGTCGAGCATTTGGAATAAAAGAATGGCATCACAAAGGGAGGAAAAGGGGAGGGGCTGTTCTCGGCTACTTCTCATGCAAATCCCATCCACAGACTGTGCAGAGCGACAAATGCACTGAGACGGAGGCCAACACTCAAAGACGGTACCAGCCAATTCTGCTCATATCTGCCTCTGCAGCGTTCTACACCCTGAAATGAGGTCATTATGTCCAGACCCCCCCCCCCCCCGGTGTTTGGTTCGCTGTGTTCAGGCTCGACCGACCGAACCAAGAGAGAAGAAAGAAAACAGTGAATCAGAACAGACCAGAATGAACTGGAACAGTCAACAGAACCTTCACCTCTCTGGCTTCACTCGACTGCAGCTCCATGAAAAAAAAAAAAACACAACTTCACCTCAGACTCACATCAGTGATAAGTCCACCGAGTCCACCCTGTAATTATTCAACCGCATGATGAACGTCCTGAACCAAACCTCAGACCAACACATGAACAGTCAGACACACTCAGCAGGTCTGGAACGCTTTAACAGCATCCAAACACACATGAGCTTTTTACCTCGTTTTATAGACGTATGAAAGCACAGTGGAGGCAAAATGTGACTGAACAACCAAACCAGACATAGAAATACTCAGCACGGAGCGATAATCAGCAATTTAGCAGAAAATCACATCTTTGGCTGCGAGGAAAAGTTTCTGCAGAGTCAACAACGGATTAAAAATGCTGACTTTTGTCCTTTTTGCATCATTGCGTAAAGATCTAAAACAGCGGCTGGCGACTAAAACCATCAAACAGGTTTAATTAAGTCTCAAACAGGAATTCTATCAGTGCATGAAAATCAAACCCATTCACTCTGGGTTTTAGACGGTTTTCAGTCACTGTGATGAGTTTTAGTTTTAACAGTTCTATGCCAAGTCCCTGTTGTGTTTGTGAAAAAAAATTCAACTACATTACCCATGAGCCTCAGCTGATGGGTTTTTTTGGGGGGGGTGGGGCTAAAATTGTGGTTTTATTTTTCTGATAAATGACAAAATGAAAGTACTACAGTTTAGAGAAAGAAGAAAATGCAATGGTGGTGTTGGTAGTGTTGAAGGTGTCGGTGTTGAAGGTGTCGGTGTTGGAGGTGTCGGTGTTGAAGGTGTCGGCAGTGTCAACGACGTCACATCACAGAGAATGTGACTCACATTCAAATACATGAACCTGCGACAGAGGAAACGCCGGCACGTTCAGGCCTCGCCACCGTACAAGGACAGGAATGAACGTGGACGGAGTCAACACTCGACTCTCAGATACGACGAGTGTGGAAACTGTGACACAATAAACCGACACGAGGATGAGCAACAAACAGTCAAAACAGACGCCACCAGTAAAAAGAACACATCTGAACGGTGACACAAAGACAGCGTCCACCGGAGTGTGTCTGTCCTGCGTCCACGTCTGAACTAATGAGGACGAACTCATCAAACTGGAAACATCTGAATAAATGAACTGAAACAAGCAACAGGTGGAAAGAAATCTAATAAAACCAGCAGGAAACACAAGGAGAACACAGACTATCATCAGAGGGAGTTTATTTAGGATTATTTATGACACTAGTTCTGTCTAAGGTGCAGTTTCCTGTTTTTACGACTGTTTTAGAGTTAGTATTTTTACTTTATTTTCCCCTTTTTCTTTTTCTATCTGTTTACATGATTCTATTGTGATACTGGAACCTTTATTTCCCAGTGGAATCAACCGAATCGAATCGAATCGGATCGAATCGAATCGAATCGAAACCACACTATGTCTTTGGAAACTTATTTAAACATCACTGAGTTAAACAAATTCAATATAAGATTTCAACATGTTTTTCTGCTCTTGCATATTAATTACATACATATATATATATATATATGTGTGTGTGTGTGTGTGTGTGTGTGTGTGTGTGTGTGTGTGTGAATGTGTCAATTTTGTTCTGACATTTGACCACATTTTGACAAAAGTTTCACAAATTAATCTTAAACCTTTATCTTTCTCTGAATAGAACATTGATATTTGGCTTCAATATCATTAGTTTATTCTAAATGAATGTATTCTAACATATTTACTTGGTTGAAAAACTCCCTTTTTCTTCAGTTTTCTCTGTTTTGATAAAATAACCTTTGAATTCACCTGCGCTTTAATGAACATCTATATGATCAGTGAGTGAAATATAGAAAAATACATGATTTACACTGAAAAATGTCAAATACAGAGGATAATATGAGAATAAAAGGAGATAAATGACTTTGTAAAGACATGCAGAAGATGCTTGGAAGTGACCACAGGAAGAGCTGCAGGTCTTTAATGGTTCAAGTTCAGATGTTTTTGGATTTGTGTCAGTTCACCATTGACTTTAACTGTGTTGAATGTTGTTTTCTTTGCACTGTTGTGACGATCAGTCTGAATAAAGGTTGTTTTTACAGATTAGTTTTCAGATTTATTCCCACTTTCACATCCAACAGCCTCCTTCAGCAGGTTCAACTAGTTCAACATGACTCACACCAGTGACTATGAACTAACCCACCTTTAACTCCACCTTAATTCCATGAATCTATAAAGTAATATCAGCAGGAACAACCGTCACCCACTCAGCAACAACATCAGCATCTGTCATTAGAACAAACAGCAGATTCATGTTCAAACACATCTGAGGTTTGAGCCGCGTTCAGCTGCAATTTTAACGCATTAGAAATGGAATAAAGCCACGTGTCGACAGATATGAATAGGTTTTATTCTGCAGACATGGACTCATGCGCTCAGGCATATTTGAGGGTTTTTCTCATGAGTCTGAAACTTTAATAGAAACTTTTTCCACTTTTTAAATTCATGAGTTTGACAGAAAATGTTCACGTTTTATTGTAAATGTTTTTTTTTTTCAATGTTCTTTTTATTGGAATAAAGATAAAAAAACAAACAAACCATACTTTTGGATTTTCCACATAACATATAAATGATACCCACCCCAAAAAGTCCTGAAAAATGCATCCTAATCTGAGAGTAAATAAATAAATACGCAAATGAAGGCAATAATATTAGACTGGAGAGCAAACACTGGGCTGCGTAAAACTACTGAGTTCAGGAGTTTCCAGGTGTGTTAAGAAAGGACGTCACTGGGTTCCAGGTAGAGCAGCAGAGGCTTCTGGAACCCCTGAATGTGTCTATTTAAGCTTCTCCAGACTTCGATGGAGCATGAGGTCACTCATCCATAAAGGAGGTGCCAGACGGTTTGGGGGAATTTTACTGTAAATTTACAACTGATCATTTTCTTTTCAATACATGGCTTTAATATGTGAGATTTGTCTTTGAAATTTTGAGAATTTCAGATTTTCTCCTTCAGAAACAAAAAAAAAAGTTCAGCCTTTTCTCACAAATCCATGATTTTAAAAGTAGAATTGATCCGTTTTCTTGCAGAGTCTGAAGAATATGCAAGACTTTCTAGAAATTATACAACTTAAAGGAGTGATATTTGGTTTTTTTCAGAGGAATTCTTCATTTTCAAACATTTCCCTGTGGTCTACATAAACTGTAAATGCTCTGTTTGGGTCTGAATTCATTCATTCATCTCCACAGGTCCATCTTCAACCCTATTTCTGAGGAATGACATGAAAAAGGCGGTTTTGAGCGCTGGCCCTTTAAATGCACATGACTCCGCCCCCTCCAGGCTCGAGGCTGTGCTTCTCTGTCCCATTCAACTCAACAGTTTAGGTAATGGGCTCCAAGTTTGGACACATTTTCAGTTTTTAGTCCAACTGCTGCTGTGATGAACAATTATGTGGAACTCAGAGAAATGTTGGTCTGAAGTCTGGACCTTAAATGTGCAAATGTCGTGACTTAACTGGTTTTAGACGCAACAAATTAAGCAGGAATTCAAACGAGTTGTAGAAATCCACTCCATCTTTTCTGGAATGAATCTGCAGATAGCTTTGCAGCACCTGGAGGGTTCAAACTCAAACCGTCTGAACTATTTGGGTCCAAATACTCAAATAAATGAAGCACAGACTAATAAAAGTGGGTTTAAATAAATATGAGCCTTTAAATCCTATTGAAAGTATGAGTCATCCTCATAAACACATGCATTTATTTCATTTCCTGTGTGTTCTTCGTCCCCTTGGGTTAACGTTCTGCTGATTCTTCTCAAATCTTTGATCCACTTTAGACTAAACCCTCTCATTGTGAAAGGATCTGTGGGGATTTCCTCCCCCCGCCTGCAGTAAATCCACCCTTCGCTGCATAAACACCGTCGTCTCATAGTTAGTGTCTTATTTCACCTGTTGACAGTGATACAGGTAGTTTTCAGTAGATTTAGGTCAGGAAAACCTCCAATGTTCGCTGTCAAAGTACTGCAATGAAAGTAGCAAAAAGCATAGAATAGTGTTTAATATGTATATTTGGTTTAGATACATTTACATTTGTAGTACTGATCATTTCTTTCCTGCTACTTTTCTTATTCTACTTGAACGGTGCAACTGTAATCCACAGCTGGGATTTACCCTCCAGCACCCCCGTCTGAAAATCTGCAGAAAAAGTTACAACGGACGGGACTCAAAATTCAATTAGACTTTTTTGCACTAAAACAAAGACAAATATTTGTAGTCGTCCTAATGTGTAGGTTATAATGTTAATATAAGACAGTCTGATCCACTTTAGCTCATGTTGGTCTGAATGTGGAACCTGAACTCAACGGGCTTTGACGTCCCAGCGTCAACACTCAACACCAGCTGACATTAGCTCTGTGCAGAGTTAACCAATAGGCAGCGAAGAACGGACAAAAACACAGACAAACATAGTGTGTGCGTCCTTTAAAACCCTCGGTCTGACTTCTCAGGTGCACTACTGCCCCCAGTGGCCTGATTTACCAGTGCATGCCAAAGTTTTTGGACGGACGGACGGACGGACGGACGACAACACCCTGTGGTCAGTGTGACTGAGGGTAAAAACTTGTCAAGGAGGTAAACAGTGTCAGTGTGAGTTAATGCTAAACTCACTGACACAATAAACTTGATGAAATATTTGTGCAACAACATTGTTGCAGTGACATTTTAACCACAGATTAACACTGAAGTTCCCAACGTAAAACTGAGGCTTTCAGCTTAACATCATATCAGTGGAGTAAGAATTTACTCAACGAACACATAAAGAGAAAAAACCTACAACGAAACCTGGAAAAAATGGACTGAAAAGTTCAATCTGAGTCGATGAAGCAGCACCTAGTGGCCATCAGTGGAATTACAGCGGATTCAACTGCAGAACTTCAACTGAACACTGATTATTATGTTGTCATTAGTCTGTAATCACCTGGAATTAAGAAATATTAACTAAGTCCACCCTGTTTGTCTTTTTTTATTCTGTAGTTTTTACAGGTTATAGATTATTATCTCCTATAGCTGAGTCTAGACCAGAGTTAACATCACCTTTAATAAAGAAGCGCTTTAATCTGTCTAGAATTAATCTGTGTTCAGGACATTATTCTCACACACTGAACCTTTAAAGTCCTCGTTTACCGTCCACCGCTGGACTGTATGTTAAAAACAGTCCACTGCAAAGAATTATAATAATAAAAATAATAAATGTATCTGAGGCAATTTAATTTAATGCAAAAAAAGCCAAACTTTTCGTCACTGGGCCTCAGGATGTTCATGTGTCATAACTGTTATTTAACCTCATGACTGAACACGTTCAACTTTTGTGACATGCGCAGTTCGAGGAAACACTTAATGTAATCCTGAGGCAGTTATGGTGAAAGTATGTGCATGAAATAAAAGCAAAACACAAAAACGTGAAGGAGGAAGTGTCTGTGTCAGGAGACGTGATTGGATGAAGGAGAGAAAGTTGTGAGGGGGGGGTGGGGGGCGTGGCCGCCTCCTCCGCGCGCTCCAGGGATTAGCTATTTAAAGTCCAGTGTGTCCGAGCAGATGACACCTCTACATGGACGCACTGATCCGGAGACCTGGTCTGGATCCGAAGGACACAGTTAGAGTCAAACACGAGCAGAAGACGCACGCGAGGAGCGGAGGAGTACGTTCAGGTGGCGCGTGACCGACAGTCCGGTGCGTTTAGGGGTCTCCGGTGGGTTTGAACAGGTATGTGCACTTCACGGTCCTCTAACAGGTGGAAAAGCTGCGTTTGGGGCGGAATGCAGGTGAAAACACGCAGCAGAAGTGTCAGTAAATGCAGTGGACTTTGATAACAGTGGAGAGTGTGCGTTGGTTTTTGGCTGTGGGGGGGAGGTGTGTCCGCGGGGGGGCGGGGGTTCGGTCCTGCTGTAAATAAATCCGTCTGGTATGCGGCTGAACGGCTGCAACACTAAACTACTTGTCAAACTGTGTTCCTCGCGCCTGGATGCGTCCTGCCGTTATTGTGGTCCAGACTGACGCGTCCAGGGATGTGATGTGCGCATGTCCGTGTCTGCGCATCCTCCTGCGTCAACATGTGCGCGTCTTTGGCACAGTTTGGATCGGTGCTCAGATTAACCCGTCTGCAGAGGCTGCTCATTCAAGTTTCCACACGTTTCACTGAGTGGAGGCTGTAAACCAGGGGGGTCCAACATGCGGCCCGCGGACCTGAAGCGGCCGCCAAAGGGTCCGATCCGGACGAATGAAACAGTGCAGATCGGAACAATCAGTGGTGATAAAGTCCTTTTAGTTGAGGTTCTCTGAGGGCGTCTTCACACAGCGTACTGGAGTCTGTATCTGAGTACGCTGGACCCCAAAGGCCACTTAGTTTTCTCCATGTGAATGTGCACGTTCTGTGCTGGAGTACCCTAACCTGAGGACGTAGTCCTGGTATAAACTGCAGTACGTGTGAGAGTGATCCACGCCTGACACTGGAGGTGACCTAATCACCACTCTGACACTAGGAAGTGGGTTAATTGCCGCGAGGCCATAGACGGCGCTCCTGTGGCGCCTTGTCGACCGAACCACTCTGTTCCATCAGGGACAACGGAGGTGGCTCTTGTCTTTTTCTCAAACAGGCTAACAGATAGAAAAGGGTTTGTCTTCTTCTGCGTTTGTTGGATTCCCTCCACACCGCCACCTACTGTCTCAGCCCTGTAACACCCACTCGTACTCAGACTCGGGCCGTGGTTCGTGTTAGTGAACGCAACATCTGTGGGAAAAATGTGAACGCATCCAAG
This sequence comes from Ostorhinchus cyanosoma, assembly GCA_029814465.1. Taxonomy (NCBI): domain Eukaryota; kingdom Metazoa; phylum Chordata; class Actinopteri; order Kurtiformes; family Apogonidae; genus Ostorhinchus; species Ostorhinchus cyanosoma. The sequence goes on from JAPTYQ010000011.1 coordinate 22,009,938, forward strand.
TACGATACGGACTCGAGTACGTGTGTGAAAGACCAATACGATCTAAAGTTAAATACTCTGAGAATAACCTATAAATAATAACTATAAATGTTTGTCTTTCTTTTCG
>JAPTYQ010000011.1:22037469-22057351 GCA_029814465.1 Ostorhinchus cyanosoma
TGTGTTCAGCCTCATGGGGGCAGCAGAGTGCAGCAGTGTCTCAGTCCTGTTCCTGACGTCCAGACTGTCTGTCTGTCTGTCTGTCTGTCCAGGGGAAGGTGAAGGCTCGGCGGTTGCGGACGATGCTGTCTAACCTTAGTACATCTGCTCTGGGCCCCTGCTCGTCCCCTCAGTTCCGGTCCCCGGGGGGCCGCGTGGGCAGCCTGGAGCCCCGGACCCTGTCCTCCCTGGGACACGGACACAACGCTGGAGTGGCCGCCCTGGGCAAAGTGGTGTTCAGCCTGGCCTCGGAGGGACGCATGGCTTTGTGAGTATGCTTCCTCACCATCTGGGTTATGTAATAATAATAATTATTATTATTATTATAATAATTATAATTATTACAGGATGGTAACAGCAGCAGATGACACAGAAACCTTGGTTTTCCTAATAACAGAATCTGTTCCAACAAATGGGTTGAAAAGTTTTGATGTTGAGAACAGGGAAAGTGGAAGTCTGAGTCAAAAGTAGTAGTAGTAGTAGTAGTAGTAGTAGTAGTAGTAGTAGTAGACTCTTACTGTACTGGTTAAAACTTGTATTCCTATATTCAATCCCTACTAAATCCATTTGTGTGGAGCCCATGCAGATCTGTCAGTCGTGGAAACCTCCTCTGCTAAACTAACGCCCCTGTCCTCGGACTGTAAATGTGTGTTTTGTGGTCCACACCTCTAGTGTCTCTGTCGTGTCTCTGTCTTCTCCAGTACGTTCGGTGTGGTGGACAGCGAGGAGACGTGCATGGTGGTAATGGTTTACAACACGGCCGACAGCTGGGGCGTCCTCATCGGAGACACCGTGGTCATCCCGGAGCCTCACGTCAAACGCCAGAGTATAACGCATAAAGATAAGGTGAGTGTTCAGCGGATGGTTTACTGTGCCTGATGGGGTCTGTGTGTGTTGGTCTAACACCCGCTCTGGTCTCTGCAGTCGTATGATTTCAGAAGTATACGTGTGGACTCCCCTCTGCTCCTCATCGTCAACGGCAAGAAACAGAACATCCAGAGTCAGATCGCTGCCTCGGTCAGCTACAAGCCCCAGAGTGAATGAGTTCATTCAGTCTGTGTGTTTAATTTTATGTGTTGGTTTGTACATACACGTCACACCGCCTTACACTTTGGTATATTTATAATTTCATTTGTATGTTATTGGGGACACTTGTTTTGTACATGAATGAACCTGTGAGGATCCTGTCGTCAGTCGTGATTTCAGTTCATCCTTTAAAAAAAAAAAAAAAAGACATAAAAATCCCTTTTACCTTAAACATTTGCTGTGTCTTTTTTCAAGTGCATCATATATTAGTGGAGTTGGAGATGTAACAAGGTTTCTGTGGGGTATTAAAAGTCATTAAATAGATTTTGTGAATTGGGTCCTGCACTGGGTCTGGTACCCAACAGGTAACCCAATAAACTATGCAGGGACGGTTAAAAAAAAAAAGAATTTTCATGGGTACAGGCACGGCTAAAACTAAATGAAAGGCAGGCAGGTAGCGGGAAAGGAAGTGAAAAAATAAAAGAAGCCAGTTTGCTTTATTTTGAAGTGAGCCTCACCTCTGTTTACATCCGCCACAGATGTCATTGAGCAGCACATATTACAGAATTAATAATGGTGTGTGTTTTAGCCAAAAATAAAGCCTTTAAATGAGTTTCTGTATAGACAATGTGTTTACTCCTGGATTGGGTCGCAGTACTCAGCTTTGTGGGTATGGGCAGAAAAGTTTGGAAAACGGATTCTGGTTCTGACCCTGGACTCTCTTCTGTCCTCCACACTGATTTTCCTTCTGAAGCAACGGATTTTACGTCCTGTCACATCTGTTTAGTTTGAAAAAGTAACGAGCCTATTCTGAGAATGCAAGGAGTATAAAATACAGATACTTATGCAAAAATGAAGGGAGGAAAAGTAAAAAGTTGTCTAAAATGAATACATACAGATACCAAAAAAATCTACATACACTGACGACGTACTTCCCACCTCTGGTTCCAGGTCATTGTACCCAGTTTACCTCGACCTCAGATCTAACCCAGACTGAGATCAACTTCACTTCTCACTTCTTTTACTTCATGTGAAATATTTAATGACCTGTTAGTGTCACATAAACTACAGCTACTTGTCAATATTTTGTTTTATTGTTAAAGTGAATGTCCAGAAATGTTCAAAATGGTCAAACACAAGAAATATATTCCATTAGTAACAGACAGTTCATTCTCTCTGACTGAGTCTCAGGCCACAGTGACTGGAGATACGACTGACATCAAGAATTAAATTTAAGTATTCAAGAATTAACCAATTTAAGAGGAACAAAATCAATATCTATAATAATTGAAACAAAAGTCATAATATTACAAGAAAAGTCAAAATCTCCTGGGACTAAAATAGTAATGTGTAATAGTGTAGTTGCAATTTTTGAAAGTAAATCGGTGCCATCAGATATCGAATAGTTCTAATTCAAATTTTTATTTGTTGTATTTCATAATAAAATTTTTTTTTTTAAGTTTTTAATTCAATACTCTCCGTCATGTATTCTTTAACTGCTTTGACATTTTGGTTTATTTTTGATGTATCAGATTGTTTTTAATCCTCACTGTGGCTTCAATGGTCCTTCCTGAAACTAAACTGGTTAAATCTGTTTCTGATAAATGAACCGGTAACAGACTGCTCCTACATCCACAGTAAGTCTTTAACTTCTAAGAAATCAACACATTTATAATTTAATCATGTTTTCCCATTAACTCGGCCCCGGAGAACATTGTGCCGGTCTTATCTGGTCTGGCGATCATCTCAGGGCTTCTGGAACAGGGTCCGGCCCCGGTCCTGGATCGGGGAGTTCAAATGGAAGAATGGTTTGGCAGCATCAGCGTCTGGGCAGGAGAAGAACCTGGAGTCTGCATCGTGGCCTGAGGTCATAAAGGATGGGTTCCTTTGGGGCGTGGCCATCCGGGCCGGACCTAGCGGACACATGAAAGGGGACGGATGAGGACAGAACTCCCACTGCTGTGGCTCTGTGTCTTTAATGGTGGTCCATTTTCTCAGTTTAAACTGTTTTCCATGTTCTGTTGTGAATAAAATGTGACTGTGAACCTGCATTTTACACCAATTATTGACATATATTGACAGGATTAGTGGATCAACAGGTATTAAACAGTTTAGATCAGTAGATGGTTCTGGTTAAAGGTGGATGTTTGGGTCTTTAACCCTTTAATCCCTGAGACCTTCTTTGTGCTGTGAATTGTCGTGTTTCAGGATCATTAAAGCTGCTGTGAGTTTGGGCTGCTGTTCTTCTTCTTCAGTGGTTTTGTTTAACTGTGTTTTAGGTCAAAACAGGTGGAAGAACAGAAAAAGACAAAGACAGGCACTGAAGTTTGACAGGTTTGGACTAAATAAGGTACTAGAATTTACATCAGTAAGAGATTTAGGATTTGGAACATCAACTGTGAACTGGAACACACTGAACAACAAATATTTGAATTTGGGCCCAGTAGTTTTAGTTTGGGGTACTTTTTTCTAAATCAGTCCAGCTGCTTTTTAACACTGTTTAACTTCATAAAGCAGTTCCATGGTCAAAACTCTGTAAAAACATGTCACTAAATATAAGATGGATTCAACTTCTGCTCAATGTCCATGTTTTTCCTCATATTTAAAGACCAGTGAGTGGAAATGGAAATGTTCTGTATGACTGTTTGGAGCAGGTTCTCTTCTTACCGGTGCTGAAGTCCTGGGGTTCTGGTTGTGGTATTTCCCGGTCCCCAGCACCCACCACCATGTTCCGGAGCCTCAGGGAGTCGTAGAGTCCCTGGAGTTTCTGGTACTGTCGGTTCCTCTCCATCAGCCTCTCCGACACCTCGCTGTACTTCCTCTTATACTCCTCCATCACCTCCATCACACAAACACCACACAAGCTCAGCTCTAATCTGTTGAAACAGTCTGACATCTGGAATATGGCCGCACATCCACAGTTCATTAAACCTACATCAGATGGTTTTCATGCATTTAAGTCATTCACAGTTTGATTAGAGTAAAGAGAAATGGTTAGAAAACACATCATCATCCACATCATCATGTTTAAGCTGCATTAGAATTTAGTTATACATTAAAGTGCACATGTACTGGTCATTTTATGACATTATTTGTGCTCTGTGTATTACTTATAAGGAAGAGAGGTAGGAATTCAGGGAAAAAAAATCATCATAAATGCACCACACTGGACCTTTTTATAACATATATTATGGGCAGGGTTAGGGCAGCACCTATGGGGAGCAGCCATTGTCAGCCAGAAGTGACGTACCTGTTATTGTTTCTGGGTGATGAGTGTAAGTAAACAGGCAACAGTCAGTAAGCCAGATTGAGTGGAAAGTATGCATTTGTGCATGTTTGTCATAAGCTTGGCACTCCACCATTGTTCTAGAGACACAACTCAGCACTGGCCGATAATGTGTCATCTTCGACTGGTCTGTTACACAGGGTCAGTGTCCAGTCCATCACAGCCCAGCTAGCTACATAAAACAACAAGGTTTGCCAAGGCGTACCATTCAACATTACTTGCAGTAAAATCCTGGACTCTGGAGGGTTAAACCATATCTACCTGTCATGCTCAAACACCTAGCCATTTTACTGTACTTACTGTGTATCAGGTCTGGTTTTATCGTGGTCTCAGTCTTGTCTTGTATTGGTCTCATATTCTTGTCTGGGTCAGTTTAGTCAGCCCTCACTACAGTACTATGAACCAAAATACTGACAGGTTCCAGAATCACTAAAGTAAACTTCGACTGGTTGAACTGAGTCCATTTGTCCGTTTGAAAGGACCCAGACTGTCTTTATATACGGGCTGTGTTTTACCTTCTTCAGGGAGGATATCTCACCCCTCATGGAGGTGAGTTCCAGCTCTCTGGCCTGGTTCTGTTGGGTCAGAACCTTGTCCATCTGCTTCAGCTGAGCCTCAGCCCGTGACAAGCTGTACTCCTGATACAAACGTTCCTGATGGACCTGGACCAAAGAAAGAGGCAGAAAAAAGTGTACTGACACATGGATATATCAGCTCATAGTCACTCCAACAGCAGAATCCAGAACAGACCCTTTTCCACATCAGGAACATCTGTCATTTATGGTGAATTTAGAAAAACCTTGGTACATTTCCACTGAAATTACCTGGAACAAAACTTCCCCTCAACGCCGAACTTTCCCTGATTAAAGTTCCTATTGGGTTGGTTTTTGGTTTATGGCGTCATTGTGCTTGTTTGTCCCTAAACTTCTTCTTACCGCCACCACCAGTTTCTACAACCCCCTATACATCATCAGACTGATCTGAGTGAAGTTTAAAGAATTGAGGTTAGGTTAGATTAGATTAGATTACACTGGATGATATTAGATTAGACTGTATTACATTGTATTAGATTCGATTAGATTAGATAGAACTTTACTGTTTCCTTAAAGAAATAGTAACAATGATTACAGTAATGTTACTATTACTATTAGCAATAATAATAACACTGGTGTAAAAGGGGGTTTAGATTCATAACTGATTAATACATTTCAATAAAATTCTATTTAATGTAATAAAGGTACATAAAGTGGATCCATAAGCAGGTGGACAGACCTGATAACTCCAGAAGGCCAAAGCCCGGGAGCTGATGTCCAGAACAATGTCGGGTCGTAACCCAGCCAGTACCATGGCTTTGTAATCCTCAGATGGCGACAGCTCAGTCCTCACAATGTCCAGTTTCCCAGACAGTGCAGAGGTGCATGCTGGGCAGATTGCGGGAGAGCGGCTGAACTCACCAGACCCGTGTTGGTCACAAAAAACATGTGAACAGGCCGTGACCCACGCAAAGCCGCTCAGTTTGGTCCGACACTTGGGGAAGTTACACAGGAGGGCGTCGTCACAGAGAGACATGGCCATGACTGAAACCAGTAGAAACAGGAGATCAGAGAGACATGGACATGACTGAAACCAGTAGAAACAAGAGATCAGAGAGACATGGACATGACTGAAACCAGTAGAAACAGGAGATCAGAGACATGGTCAGTTTCAGGTTAAAACTATTTCTATAAACCACACCAGTTGTATGTAGTGTGACCTTTGACATTAACATGTCTTTAGCTCTTTAGTTCAGACAATATGGCATTCATGGCATTAATTTTCTGATGTTTAATAACAGGTTTGATTCAACACATGTCAGATGTTTCTTACTGTTTGCACTACTTCTTGTCATGGGGTCAGAGGTCACACTAAATAGTGACATTAACCTTTACAACACATGTCGTTCAGTTGTTTTGTGCCTTTTTAGCTGTGGACACATTTCCTGTACTTTATTGTTCTATCTGAAGAAAAGAGAATACAAAATAAATGTGTATGCTCATTTCAATCTTGAAGAACAAAGCTAAAGGTGGAATAACATTTATACATAGTACTGTAAATCCTGGTGAAAATATTAAAAGTATGAGTACTTCTAGCCTGATAACATTTAACTTAAGAGTTTTAACAGTTTTTTAATCAGTGCAACTTTAATGGAGTATATTGAGGCTCACTGCAATTGTCTTATTCTATTTAAATGAATTGGAAAGAAACAATATAGGTATTACTTTTTGAAGGGAGCTCATTTACTGAGTAAAATACAGTTTTTGCTCTGGTAATTAGTGGCCATGGCAAAACTTTTTTCCTGACAAAATTATTTTAGCTCCTTTATTGTAAAACTAAACTTGCTCTAATATCATGTTAATAATAATATTAAACACTACAACAAAATATTCCAGAACGTGACACCTGCTGGCATTAGCAGATTGACCGAAATTAGCTAACGCCGCTACAAGCTAACCTAGCCAAAACAGCTTTGCATTAGCATTTAGCTGTTTATTTTAGTCCGAAACTTTTTCATGTGCACTTTGGTTCCTCCTTGGAGGTGGAAGTTTGTAAAACCAGCTTAAAAGGTTTAATGTAACCTAGAAATATATAATTTAGCTTGAGATACTATCTTTATGTGACTAACTGCCCGGATATTGGCAAATTTACAAAATATTTTAACTTACTGATTCACGCTGGTTCTTCACTATGAAGGTAGCAACAGGTGACGTACAGTCAGTACTTTAATCTGATTGGCTACAACAGTTCTCTATAATAAAACTGAGATTCAGACGTTATTAATCCATTGGGGAAAACCGTGATTAAATGGTAGTTTGATGCAAGAGGGGGGAAAAATCTGAGTACTGATGCAGGCAAATCCTACTTTACAATATTATGTCAGAATTATCAGAAATATGTCCTTGAAATATAAAAAGTCAAAATACAATATATCTGTTAATGTTTTTTATTTATTTTTTATTATATCTGATGGGTTTTTTTATTCATTTTATTGCTATAGTCATGTGTATTTTACATTTTAATACATAACATTTTTAAGGTTGAGCTCACTTTGTAATTCATCATATTACATGTGATCATCGAATGATAAATGAGCATCGGATATCTGTAAAAACTCAATTTTACATGAGTTTTCCAGAAAATCCAAGAGGTTTTTAAAGACTTATTTAGCTTGAGAGGGAAAATAATTTAAACCCAAAAAGGAAAAGGAAACATGTCATTGTTTAGTGAAAATCAACACATTTGGAGATTTTTCACTGAACAACAAGATTCTGATCTGGAAAACTGTAAAATGAACTGAGGCTGTTATACAAAGTAAACATACAATAACTGCCTCTGAGAGAAGTAAAAAAAAAAAAAAAACAATACTGCAGTAAAAACACTTTCCAACATTAATTCTGTATCGCTACAATATCCTGAAATATCTATAAAAGGACATATTAACTCTGCTTCAGTAAAAGTACATTCATGTATAATACAGTAAAGATAATTCAAGTGCAAACCCAATAAAATGCAGTCTAAATGAATGTTATTAATGTGATCTGCATAAGTAAATAAATAAGATAAGATGTTTCTCTGGAGTGTTTTAATAATATTCTGTTAACATTGAGCTGCCTAGTGCTACTATAATCAATAACTAACCTCTAATCAGAGATGGGCTCACAAATGCATCAGGAAGTGAGTGTTTTAGTGCTAAATATTCAGATAAAATGACAAAAATATAGTGAATATTAAGTAAAGCTGACAAAATAGTGTCTGTTTAGACAAACACAGAAAATGGGATTATTTTAACTATAATGAATGATGTGGATAATTCACTACAATGTACATTTCTAAAGAATAAACTACACAAAATATCAGAGTTTCATTGAATTTATTAAGGCAACCGTTTCAAACAGACTGAATGTTCACTGCAAAAATTAGAAAATTAGATATGAAGAGATTTTTCTCTTCAGTTAAAGCAAATTAAGATGCATTAGTTGAGCATAAAACATTTCTGCTCACGTAGAGGTGTTGTGAAGTGACAGCAGATGATGTTTGATGTGTGGAGGATGCTGGGAATTTCTTTGACTTTGGTTCTCTGTTGTGTATGACGTTAAATCAGCAGATGCAGATAAAAGTCATGCTTTTATTATTGCCCTTTCCCTTGTGCTTCTGTATTTAATATTATATCTTTGTATGTCTTATCCTTCTACCTGGATTTGATAGAAGATTGACTGACTGATTAAGTTATTGACATTTATGATCAATCTGGGAACAGAAGGATATGTCTGGTGCATTGATTAGGCTCAGTTTTGGTCTTATCTACTTTACTGTATCATATTAACTCTATTTAACCTTTAAGTGATTTATAACCATTTATTGTAAATAATTATCTGTGAAAATCAAGTATTTTCTTATATTTAATTTATTGATTGTACAGATGTTCATTAAAGCTCAGGGTAAAGTCAAAGGTTATTATATCAGAAACAGAGAAAACTGAAGAAAAACTGACTTTTTCAGCAAATTTATCCAATAACTTAACATAAATCCAGTGTGTCCGTCCACTGTCATTGATCCAACCCCATGGGTTTTACTGGCTAATTCATGTTGTAGAAGATGACGGTGTTTCCACATTCACTACAGAGCCTCTGAACATCCAAATGGGTCATATCTGATGGCCATAAAAGATGATATTATACACCAATTATTTACATGTATGGATTGGATTATTGGATCAACAGGTATTAAACAGTTTTCATCAGAATATGCTTTTGGCTGACGATGGATGTTTGGGCCTTTATAGGTTGATTAAAAGTGCAACCATGGGTGATTTCTGGCTTAAATCTAACTTAACAGTCTCTTTTTTTGTCCAGGTGATGAACTTAATTTCTAAAGTCAACTGAAGTCAGACAGTTTAATGAACATCCTTACGTCTACTCAGTTGTGACAGTTATTTCCTCCAATTCAAACCCACTTTCTCACCCAGTCTCTCAGTTTGGAGTATATGTATAATGTGAGACACCTACTTAAATATGTTCCCCCCTCCTCCTCCTCCTGCTCCTTCACCTCCCAGTTTTTTTTCTCCCTCTCTCTCTCTTTCTGTGTCTTTTATCCATTTCTCCACGTGGTACAGAAGTAAAGGCGGGGGGTGAAAGAGGGGCATTGTGCTGTGCACCAGTGGATCCGGGGGTTCATAGTGAGAGAGGGAGATGCTCACTCAACTGTGTCCAGCACGCCATTGTCAGAGATTCCCATCTATTCTCTGCCTTTTAAATAGAGCTCCAGTGTAAGATGCTTTTTTTTAGGAGGGGGGGGGGGCGTGGGAGGGGTTGGAGTATTATGCTTCTTGGTGATAACACACCAAATACATGCATGTATGTGGGATGTCTGTGTGGCCCCTCATCCACACTGGTGTTCATAATTGGCCCTATGGAAATCTGCTCATCTGGCGCAAAAACATAGACCTCTGCGCATGAAAACACACCTGTCATTCCATCAAAAAGCCATCAATTCCACTATTAAACCCATGAGCAGGAGACCGTCCTCATCTGATGTCACCTGGCGCATCAGTCACCTGTTAGACATGGTTTTACACTCCATCCATCTTAACGCACAGTCTTATGAGTTCATTCTCCAAAAGGCCAATTCTTACGCCCATTTAAATTTGTTTTAGGGCAATCAACGTCTTTGACACCTCATTGACATGTTTTATTGCGGGTTTATAGCTGCTGCGTGAGTGTGTAAAGAAAAATAAAGCTGGGGGAGAAAGAGAAAGAGAGAGAACCAGGGAGGCTGTGTGTTACACGCCATTGAAATGCAAATATCATTGAAGAACAAGGAGTGGTTCTGTGCGTATGAGTGTGTACGGCGTGTGTGTGCGCGCATGCAGCGTGTTGTTGTGTATGTGTGTGTGTGTGTGTGTGTTCCCTGTATGTGCATGCAGCGGGAGAGGAGGGGCGCAAATTGAACAAGTTTGTTGGGGGAGAAGAGACTTTAGAAAACAGCCACACACGCACTCCACGGCGGCTTCACATGACGCGGCGCAGACCTGCGGATTTACGCACACACCTACGTCCGCTTTTTCGCAGTTTCCTCCAAGAAAAACAGCTCGAACTGACTTTACAAGGTTGCCAGACTCTTCCAGGATTTGCGGGATTTTGCGCTACGCGTGAACTTTGGATGCGTGGATGCGTTCAGGAGCGCGTCCAAGGGCGCAAAAACGTGCCTGTTGCCAGTCGCTCGGCTGATGCCCCCCTCTCTGTCGGAGTCGCCGTGAATCATGTCACGCCGGAAGCAGAAGCGTCCCCAGCATCTCGTTAACGCCGATCCGGGGGGCCCAAAGCTACTATCGCACGGTGAGAAAACATCTTAATCTGTGTTTGAGTTGGATTTATTGTTCTTGATTGAGAGGCACCGGGTTGACCTGCGGAGGAGGACAAAGCACAGGAGGTTCCATCAGTGCGTGTGTAGGCCACTTTAAACCAGACTTTATGCAACTTTTTACACACTTTAGTATTAGTTTATTCGATTATATGTTGCATGGTTTCTTTGGTTTCTTTTTTTCTATTCATCTCTGCACATTCTAACAAGTGCATCTGCTTTAACAGTGAAGTGTAAAGTTGAAGTTTGTGGACTAGAAGCCTCTCCTGCTCAGTCATTCAGTTTTGGGCCCCTGTAAATGGAAGCCTCGGGCGCCTTAGTCGGGGCCAATAAACGTGTCCGTGTGAAGTGAATAGAACAGGATTAACTAACATACATCTGTGGCCATTTTCATGCGCTGTTCTTCCTCTAGGAAACCAACAGGCTGCTCAGCGCTGACTGCTGGAGGTCTTTGATTAGTATAGAGCACTCTCTTATTTGTTAACAATAAGGTTCCTGGGTGGGGGGAAGGGAAAGCCAGTGTTTTTTGCTAAAGATTAATCTTCCACCCTTCTATTCTCTTCTTCTTTTGCTCTTCATCCGTGCTTTTCTCTCATGATTCCCCTCTTCCCCCATTTTCCACCTTCTCTCAGTACTTCCCTCCCCTTTCTTTATCCCTCTTTCTTGCCCCTAGTCCTATTGACTGTATACTCCTTACACAGTTGGGGGGGTGGGGGTACTGATGGATGAGAAAAAAAGATTCAGAGGGGATAGGGAGATTGATTTCCCACTTATATGGTGTTGCAATGGGATGGAGCTTCAAGTGCATGCACCTAAAAGCCTCTGCAGGTAAACTTGTAAAAGTCAAACTGAGGTTTTTAGATTATTTATGCACTTCCATCAAGCTGGAGTTTGTTTAGAAGTCACTGAGAAGGAATTTCACAAAGGTACAGTCTTTCATTCCATCACTAAAACTCTCCAGGAGGGAATAGTTAGTTTGTCTCTCTATTGTTGATACCCTCCCCCTTCTTTTTTCTTTTTACTCTTTCTCACTCTGTGCTCAAGATTCTGAAAGAATTTGACCCCTGAGCGGCAGAGGTCAGATTAGTTGACCAATCAGAGTGTCTGGACAGTGCCCAGAAACCCTTAGTATGGCCTGACCCTTGACCTCCACTGTGACGTAAGGGGGGGGAGGGTGAATAGAGAGATGAAAGACGTAACTGCTGTAGGGAGGGGGGTGGGTTAAGAGGGGTTATGGGTTGTCTTGGTGATGCCCATTGTCCTCTAAAATGTGTTACCATAGCAGCAAGGTGGTCTGTAAGCTTTTTGTGTGTGCAAGATGTTTGAGGAGTTTTGCTTGGGAGAGCACAGATTGAGACAAGACATTACAAAGACTCATAGACTGCGGAGTTTCTTCCACTTGCTTATTTGCTAGTTTGACTCCATTTCTGAGCAGGCATTCCTTTTGAAGATGTAAGAGGAGCTTTTGGTATGCACACAAATTCACTAACAAAAACTGGAAACAATAACCGGGAGCAATGAAATAAACATTTGGTAACTGTAGGAGCGAGTTTATAACCAGGATGTCCACATTGATATTGAATTATAACGATTCTAAAAAAATAAATAAATAAAAATATGCATGATTTCCACTTCATAGAATCTCTCTGTTAATCCTCAGATGACCACCTGGGCATGAAGTCACCGTCTACATCCCTTGGCTCAGAAGTAACGTCATCAGGATCCTCCTCCTCATCCCCCAGCTCTCTGCAGGACTGCCAGCCGCCTTTGGCCCCTCGCCCATCCCCTGGGGGGCTCCACGCGCCATCCTTACCCAGCGAGAGCTCGCCTCCTCCCCACTGGCCCAACCACATCGCGCCCTTCACCACATCCCTTCCTAATACCCACTCTTCCCTCTCCCCAGACTTTCCTCACCCCTCGTTGTCCTCCCAAACTCACTCACCCCCACCTCTAGGCCAGACCTCAGGCTCCCACACACTGTCTCACCCAGGAAACTCCCACTCCACCATGACCTCCCCACCAATGGGCAGCTCGGCCACCACCACTACCTCCTCCTCCTCCTCTTCGTCGTCATCTTCTCAGTGCGTACCGTCTCACCGTGACAGCTCCAGTCCAGGTCGCCAGCAGACCTCCAGCTCTCCAGGGCAGCAGGACCAGATCCAGGTGCCCCCAACCCTGGCTGTTCTTCTGGAGGAGCTGAGGGTTTTACAGCAGAGACAAATCCACCAGATGCAGATTACAGAGGAGATCTGTAGGCATGTCTTAAGGCTCGGAGGGGCGGTTTTTGGTCAAGATAACAATACGCAAACCAGTGGTACAGACAGCAGTCAGAAATCTACTGGAGCATCATCTTCATCACCGACTCACCCTTCCACTGCCACTCCCATAACTACAGCCTCATCACTGCTAACTGGCCTTCCATCTTCCCTCTTCCCACAACCACCTGTCTCCAAGTCAGGCTCCCCACATGTCAATGGCAGCAGAGCTCCGTCCTCCTCTGCCTCCACCTCATTATCTTCCTCTTCCTCCTCATCCACCGTCTGCTCCTCTGTTGCCTCCCTACACCCGCTGTCCTTGTCTTTGGGCCTACCTCCACGCTACCTCCATGAGAAATCATCCAACACCTCCACTTTCGGTCACAGCAATGGCATCAGTTTCCCTACTCCCCCTGTTCCAACCACCAGCCATTCCCAGGAGCTCCAGCCAAGCTCCTCCCTGGGATCCGCCTCCTCATCAGGACGTCCTCAGCATGTCTGCCGCTTCTGTGGGAAGGTGTTAAGCAGCGATTCATCACTTCAGATCCACCTGAGGTCACACACGGGTGAAAGGCCCTACCAGTGTCCGGTCTGTCTGAGTCGTTTCACAACCAGAGGGAACCTTAAAGCTCATTTTCTGAGACACAGAGAGCAGAACCCAGAGCTATCCCTCTCCCTATTGCCGCCAGCGCTATCGGAGCAGTCGCAGAGTGGTTCTGGTCCTGGTACCATCCAGAGAAGGAGAAAACGGAGAGCTGATGATGACGAGTCATACAATGGAGTGAAAGGGAGTATTCCTGGGATGACAGATAACATGGCTTTAGGATTCCTGTCCAGTGCATCTGCCCGTCCATCACCTTCATCTCTACCTCTGCCTCCTTCAGTGGACATGGCACTATTGTCCACAGCACATTCACTGCTACAGCTAAACAGAGCTTCAGCTGCTGCCAGCGCGTCCAGCACTGCCCTAGCGTCCTCCTCATCATCGTCGTCCTCCTCCTCTGTGGGCAGCCAGTTAAAAGGAGCAAAACAGCAGCGGTTTGATGAGAACACACCCCCCCACTCTGCTCTCCATTCAGCCTCCCCATACTCCCAACTGGCCCATCTGCCCAAAATTCTCTTTCCTGGAGGTACATCCCCTCACCACCTGGCTCTTCTCCGACCCACAGGACACCCCTCCACCTCCCACCTCACCTCTCCTCATCAGCTGCCCTTCCCCTTTCCACCTTTTCCCAAACCATCCACCTCCTCCCCGTCCTCATCCTCTCCCACCACATCGACCCAAACCTCAGACACCTCCAAATTGCAACGGCTGGTACAGAAACTTGAAAAGCAGCCACAGGGAAGCAACTCCTCCTCCTCTGCTGCCTCTTCTCCCTCCACCTCCTCTCAAACCCCCACTGAAGCCAATGGTGACACCCACGGCCATGACCTGAGTACCACCTCCAGTGCTTATCGCAGGGAAATGCTGGCTGCACTTGGTTTAAGCCCCAGTGTGAATGCTGCGGGACTAGCAACCAACCATGGAGCCTCAGGTTCGAGCACCGCCACCACTACACCTTCTCTTCCTGCCACGCCTGCTGCTAATCAGTGTGGAGTCTGCCTTCGCATCCTCAGCTGCCCTAGAGCTCTGCGTTTGCATCAGGCCACACATTTAGGAGAGCGTCCATTCCCTTGTAAACTGTGTGGTCGCTCCTTCTCCACAAAGGGCAGCCTTAGGGCCCACCTGGCCACTCACCGAGCAAGACCACCGAATGCTCGTGCACTGAATTCCTGTCCTCTATGCCCACGGAAGTTCACTAACGCCTTGGTTCTTCAGCACCACATCCGCTTACACCTGGGAGGGCAGATCCCACCTGATGAAGACTTGCCTCTTGAAGATGGTGCAGAAACAGAAAATGCTGGCCTAGATGAATGTGAGAATGAGTCCATTGGGTCTCCCTCTAAAGGTCTACAAGTCCTTCCTTTGGCATTAACAACAGGTTCTAGGTCTCCAATTAGTGCTCTTGACTCAGGATCCACTTCTAAACAAATCACAGCTGCTGATGCTACTTCTGTGAAGACAGAGGAATCTGAGGGTTCAGCTCCAAGTGTTAGTCCACCCCTAACCCGTAACCCCCCTGAACGAACAGAGGATGGCCTAGCTGATGGTAGCCCCATGAACAGTTCGCCATACTCTGAGGAGGAGACCCATGGTACACCTTTAGCTAGTTCGAATGCAGCTGTTTTAAATGGAGATGCAGAAGCAGATGACGTTCCTCTTTCCCTGTGTGTTTCAAAGCCTGGGGTTGAGAACGATAAGCTGCACAGAGGGGTTAGTAATGAGGAATCCTCCACAGAAGACGCCACCACCAGTCTAGGTTCTAACCCAAAAGCCACACCTTCAAACCCCTCACCGTCACTCACGCCTCCTGATAGCCCCAAAGCCATCCCTGAAACTAAAGAGGCCTGTGGTGAGGACCCACAGGAGCCACAGAAAGATGCTGCCCAAAATAACAGGAAAAGTGAGGCCTGTGTACCAGCAGTGGATAAAAAAGCAGAAGACAAACCAACAGAGGAAGGTCGTGGTGTCACTGAAAAGCCTTTGGAAGACCATGAGCCTGCGGTCCCAGCACAAGTATCAAATACCCCGCCCCCTCGCCTGGACAAACCCTATAGCTGCTCCCAGTGTGGAAAGGCCTACGCCAGCCGAAGTGGCCTAAAGGTAAGTGTTGAAGTTAACCAGGAATGTGCCTTCAGGAATGTGCCTTAAGTTAACCAGGAATGTGCCTTAAGGTGTCAATATAAATAATCCTCAATGTCATTTTGTGTCTCTTATCCACAGGGGCATATGAAAACTCACCCTGGAGTGTCAGCAAACACCCCCTCCAAGGTTCAGACCAATGATACTGCAGACAGCAATAAGAACCCTGGACAGCAGGAGGAAAAGCAGGGATCGGCTAAATCTCCTGAGAAAGGTGACAGTATCAACCCTGTACCAGTTAGCGTTGACTCTAAAGGGTCAGAAGAGCCTATGGACACAACTGTGTAGAAAGTGGGCATTGGTGATTGACTGCAGTGAGTTTTTAAAGGGTCCTGACAAGGGAATGTACTTTTTTTAATAGGATGATATTTGTTGTTTAGGATTATTAATTGTAATTCATGTTTACTTTTCATATTAGGTGGATAGATTTACTTTGTATTGTAGTCAAATTGTATGAGATTTGTGAATGTAGTATTTTAGATATGTATTTTTGTATTTCAAAGACCACGGTGAGGCCTTATCTTACACACTTCACAGCATTGTCATGATGAGAATTAATTGTTTTTGCGCTTTTATTGCCCACGTGTATTTCAGCACATACTGTTTTACAACCAGTATGAGCTTCAAATGAGAGGGGGGTCCAGAGTTGTACAAAATTAATTCCAAACCAAAACAGGCCACATTAGCGTTGGCCAGAGTTTGTACATATGATCAGTTACATTTTTATGCCTTTTCTATTAATCTCTTATTTCCTTGATTTAATGCGATGCTGCTGAATGCATGTTTCTGATGTGCTAAATTGCACTGTGAGTTGCACTGTGTCTTGTGCTGCCAAAACATCAGCTGAAACAAACACGCTAGCAACAACAATAATAATGATGATAATGTAGATAATACTGGCATGACAACCAGTTCGCCAGAAAGTAATGTTGTACGTAACTGGAAACCACGGATACACACAGTATTTTATCAGTGTAATTTGTTAATGAAGGACATGGTGCTTTTTAACATTAGTCAGTATTCAGCTTTCGGCAAAGAAAATACTGTCATTAGTGTTAGAATAACCTCATTATTTGGTTTTGAGCTGCTCAATAAACCTCCAGTATAATCATCATGCTGTAGTTTTGTGTAACTTTCACAACCTGGTGGCTCAGTTAAAACAAATTACCTTAACCACAACTAGAATATAAGTGAAAAACAGGATGAAAACTCTGGGAAAGTAACATTTGGCTGTAAAAAAAAAAAAAAAAAAAAGTTAAGGAATGTAGATTGTATGGAATTATTTCAGCCACAGAAAGAATGAAATTAAAAGAAAAGAAGTACTTTGTCACCAGTGTATTTACTGCATATATTTTCCTCCAAAAATCTGAATTAAAGTTTAAAAGATGATGTTTGGATGGAGTAAAAACTTTTATTATAATCATTATGATTTTATAGGCAGATGTACGCCTCAACAAAGTCACTCTAATCATTCTAATATTAGATTGATAATAAAAATTTGAACAATACATATTGTAATAAAGTGTATTCATCCAGTGTCATGCAGCCATAGTGTGTTTAATTATTAACTGTCCCATCCACCAAATGCATGATATTCCAGCAGTTTTTCACAAAAGTAGTCCACATCACAAAGCTTTAGGAGATTTTTCAGTGTAATTGTGTGGTAAAGTGAAGATTTCAGAAGCAGGTCTTGTGAGAGTAAGAACATAATGTTCTGGATGGTCTGAGTAATCGTACTAAAAATGCTCAGGCTCACAAACCTGCCAACAAAATATGCTTTATTTGTCAATGAAAAGGTGCAACTTAAGGTTTTTTATCCCATTAAGTGTGCAGATGCAAAAGCTAAATGGTAGAAGTGCATTAAAATACAGATATTAACAATGAATACTTCCAGTATCCATGAAAAAAGAGAAAATACAAAAAATTATTAATAATAATAATACCTGTCTGCAGTGAAATTCATGGGTAGATACTGAAGCAAATGAGCAGAAAAGTTGCAGTAAAAGGATCAAATTTCAGGATCCTGTAAAATTCACTGGCATTGGTTAAATCTGTGCTATTTGTTGCAGTCCCATGTTCCTGGAAGGACTCAAAAACAAATACATTTTCACTTCATTTGTCACATTTTTGCAGACTTTTGCTCTGTCTTTCCCTTAACCCTAACAATGAGCTGTCTGTGCCCAAACCTACACATTAAAAACATTCTAGATGAACCACATAACATGGATATATGCTCATCTACTAATGCTGAAATTGGACTCATGTTTGGTGCTAAACTGATGTATCCGAGGTTTGTAGAAACATAAAATGGCATCATGTTGTGGCGTCCGGGTTGGACATGCCTGTGTTAGATTGTATGTGTTCTGAACAGTTCTTACTTATAGCTGTTAACGTCCCCAGCAGCAGTCGACCGTATTCACACTGATGATTGTAAAGTGTTCTCTGACACCTTTGTGCAGTGTCACACTGGATCCTCGCAGACCCAGCGACCAGGATGAGCCCGTCCGTTACAAACCCCGCCCTGTTTTCCTTCTTTTGCCTCTTCTCTCAAAGCACTTGAGAGTTTTTCTGCTCCTGCAGAAATTGTCTGCACTCGCTTGCATTCCTGCATAGTCAGTTTAGTATTTGTATTCTTTACCCTTTTTTGTAGCAGTGAAACAAACGATGTTCCCATGTGGTGTATAAAAGACAAATAAAACCACGGTGATGTGAAGAAGACAATTGTTTGTTGCTTGTCTGTGTTTTTTTCTGGATAGTATATTTGTTTTGCCTGTTTAACCCTGTTTTTCTAGCTTCACTTCATCATTCTGTTTCTCTACTCTGTGTAAAGGCCCTCAGGTCTCTGTGGGGATTAAATGTTCATACAGTCACGGAAAAAATTATTAGACCACCCCTTGTTTTCTTCAGTTTTCTGTTCACTTTAATGCCTGGTCCAACTAAAGGTCCATTAGTTTGGACAAATATAATGAGACCAACACAAACAGCTCATAGTGGTTGAATTTCAGAGCTGATATTTATCCATTGAACATGTTTTCGTGATAATAACCAAAATCCCTTCAATTCTTACATCAACATTGTACTGACAAAAACAGCACTTTCATTCATTCCATGTTTTCTTTTCTGTCTGTTTTAGTCACATGATCCACACAGGAGTTAGGACTGGACTGAAGAACCATTGTTTTTGAGGACTTTTGATGGTCTAATAATTTTTTTCCATAACTGTAACATGAAAGGTTTACTGTTATAACTGATGTTTGAATATTTTCATCGTATAAGAAGATATTTTTTACATTACAATAACATGTATGTATTCGTTGTCAGGATACTCCCCCCCCCCCATTGTATTAGCTAGCAATGTTAGCTACTCTCTCACAGTGGCTAAATATGTTAGCTGTACAGACGAGCATTAGCCCGTATCTGTGGTCAGTAATTTAATCAATCTATACATCAAAATCTTAACATTAGAAAACTGTAAAAACAGAGTTATAACACACAAATAGGTTTGTAACATACCCTGTATACTGTATACTTACTGTATATTTGGTTTGTAAATTACGTTGTCAATCTACAATTCTGAGAGGAGAGCTACATAGCGACTTAGCTAGAATGTAGCTAACTTCAACCAGCAGTAGCTCGTTAATTTGGGTGGAATATGTCTGGACTGATTCACAGAATTCATTGTATCATCTAAAGCTTATTTAATAATATTTTCATTTCAAGGATTTTTATGTAATAATCACATATTTTAACTTGATATTTTGTAAGCTAGCAATATTAGCTACACTATCATAAGGGCTAATGTTAGCAACAGCAAGTTAAATATCTGTAAAGATTGCGCAATAATATGCTAATATACATATCATGTATCCTTTCACTGTATCTGTGGTCACACTCAGTATTTATGAGAGAGTAGCTATTTAGCTCGTGGCTAGTAGCTAATAGTACCAGACACTTTGGGATAACTGGATAATTATTTTTTCTTTTTCATGGGTGGTTCACAGAATTAACTGCTTCACCATTTTACAGCCTGTCATAAAGTTGACACACACTCATACTGTACAGTTGTAAGTCTACAGTGTGTTTCCAGGGGCTTTATTTCTTGTTTGTTCCAGTTCTCAGAGTGTGTGGATGGTGGTG
>JAPTYQ010000011.1:22081804-22093350 GCA_029814465.1 Ostorhinchus cyanosoma
AAGAAAAATACATTTTTTATTGTCTTATGAAGTTGTAAAACGGTCAGATTTGACCCGAACATCATAGGAAGGTTAAAATGTGTTTAAAGCTTCATTTGCTTCATTAAGGACAAAAAAACTCAATTAAGGTCATTTATTTTCACACCTGAAACTTCTAAACCAGTTCCAGTTTTTGTCCCATTAAATCCATTTGCCTTTCAGTGATGGACTAAAACATCCCATCATCTACATGAACTGAATGCATTTGGTTCTTTGTTCTAAGATTGTAATAATACAAATCGACAACATTTAAGCATCAACTGCAGAAACCTAAACCTCTTTAAACCCAAAGAAAACCCTTAGGTGGACTGTTTTCAGAATGTTTTCTACCAACTTTTCCTTCCATTGTTTCCATGTTGTTACATACATGTACATACATACATACATGTACATACATACATACATGTACATACATACATACATGTACATACATACATACATACATACATGTATGACTTCATTACGCTGGTGCTCAAGCGTTTAAAGCAAAAAACTAAACAAACCATCATATTAGACAGTTGAGGAATCAGATGAAAAGCGCGTCCTGTTTGTGGTGTTGACTGTTGTTGGCTGATGCTGCTGCAGTGCATTGTGGGTTCTCTCAGTGTGTCCATCCTCCGTTAAAGGAAAAACTAAAGGAAGCATCGAAGCTCGTTTCCTTTGAGAACTTATCTGCTTTTATCACCCACATACTTCAGGTCATTTCACTCAGTTTGGAACAGAATAAAGTCTGAAAAAGGCTGATTCTGATTCAGTCTAAGTCTAAACGTGCCAGGTTTACCCTCAGAATGGACCCGCCCTCTGACCTTGATGGACTGACCTGTACCAGTGGAACCAAGAAGCCACGCATAGGGTTAATGTCATTCTTCTTCTGGAACAGGTTGATGTCTGTGAAGGCTTTGGCGACTGGAACACAAACACAACAGCTCAGTGAGTGGGTTTGAACGCTACGTCCACATCTGAACCGTGGAGGCGACGGGGAAAACGTCTTACACTCAAATTTGTTTCCGCTCTGTTTGGCCTCGTTCATCCTGTTGTTCAGTTTGGTCATTTCAGGGAGGACATTGTTGAGTTTGGCCGCCTCCCTCTGGCCTTTGACGATGAACGGGAACACCAGCAGACGAGCTGCCACCGTACCTGCAGAGGAAACGCCAAGAAAGAGGATGACAGCCGTCAAACAGGGAAAACCAAACAAACAAAAAAACAGCACAAAAACAAATGAAAAAGTAGGCGGAGCTTACCAATACCCCCTCCCAGTTGCACAGCACTTTGTCCCTCCTGCTCACTCATACCCTGTCTACTAAGGATGGGAAGATTATCTGATACGTATCGATACGCTGACACGCGCGTGCACACATGTATCCAATATATCGGATTATAGATGCTGTATCGAGATGCGTATCGTATTGGCCTTACAAATAAGATTCCCAACCCTACTGTCTACACAGGGACTACTTCTCTTTTTAAATCTTTTTTAAAAAATGTGTTAAAAAAAATGCAAAAATTAAGAAAAAAGCAAATGTGAAGAACATGTGTGTAAAATTTTTAAAGAATTGGGTGAATGGAGTCAGATGTATGGACGGAACTTCTGGTAAATCAATAAACCCAATGGAAATGGAGTCGAGGAAGACGACAAACACACAAAAAAGATAATGACAACAGACTCAAATCATCTTCAGACTCTTTTACACCAAAGGAACTTTTATCATTTACATGAGATTTTAAAAAAGCTCGATATTTTTCCACCGAAGTTAAAGAAGAAAAACACTTTCCCTCCAACAGTCCAAGTTCCTAATAGGAGGCGGGACTTTACTGATTCCTGGAGTTCTTGGGGGCGAAGAACACCGATTAGTGGAACACACTGTCAGCATTCTGCATTTAACACTATTTACAAATTGATCACATAATAATGATAATTAATGGCCAGATATTGAAAGTTAAGTTATTCCTGAAAAAAAGGTGCAAAAGAATTGGAGAACTTCTGTTTTTCTGACACTTTTATTGCAAAAACAGCATAAATCTCGGTGACCTGTTATAATGGATCTTATAGAGTTTTAATCAAATCCTGGAGATAAAAGTTTCCGTGTCTGTTGGTGACAAAGGTGTTTGGAACAGCTCTTGGTGCTGCTGTTGTTTTGTTGCGTGGTGTTTACCTGCTACGATGGCGCCCCACCAGGGCAAACCCAGCTCCAAGTGGACGAACTCCAGCATGTTCTGGATCAGACCCACTGGGGTGTAGTTGCCCAAACCCAGCTCCGCCAGAC
Source organism: Ostorhinchus cyanosoma (assembly GCA_029814465.1). Classification (NCBI taxonomy): domain Eukaryota; kingdom Metazoa; phylum Chordata; class Actinopteri; order Kurtiformes; family Apogonidae; genus Ostorhinchus; species Ostorhinchus cyanosoma. Next base: position 22,084,108 of record JAPTYQ010000011.1, read on the forward strand.
TGGACTCTGTGGACGCTACCTGCAGGACGTCGGCTGCAGTCGGAGCGGCGTTGACCACCTGCTCTGCAATTGGCTGCGTCAGGATGGGGTCGACGGACGTCAGGTCAGCGGGGGGATTTGAAATCGGAGGAACGGCGGAGGCGTCGACAGGTGCAGCCGCCGCAAGGGTGTCAGCTGGAATCTGAAAGGAAATGTGATACGGTGTCAAATAAGACAGTATCTGTGGTGTCAATCATGTGGATTTATTTAAGGTAGACATTCAGGTACCTGTTCACTGATTGGTTGTGTGATATTAGGGGCGGGGTCAGTGACAACTTCAGGTGTAGCCACTAAAATGGTTTCAACTGGAAACTGGAAACAACAAGAACTGGTGTCAAGTTATCCCAGACAGACTGCAAATAAAGGTTAAGACATGACGTTGTTTCATCTACCTGTTCAGCGACTGGCTGTGTCATATTAGGGGCGGGGTCAGCAAAGGAACCTAAAACCAGAGGAACCGTGTCCACTTCAGTTGCAGCTGCTGACATAATTTCTGCTGGAATCTGAGAGAATCGTGACAAAGCGCTTTAATAAAACAGTATCTGAGGCTTCAAACGTCTGTTTCTGTTGGAGACTCTGGTACCTGTTCACTGATTGGCTGCATTAAGATGGGGGCGGGTTCAGCAGAAGAATTTAAAACCAGAGGTACCATGTCCACTTCAGGTGCAGCCGCTGAAATGGTTTCAACTGGAATCTGTGAATAAAAGGTACTGGTATCACATTATCAGAGTCCATGTAAAGGTTAAGACACGGTGTGGTTTTATCTACCTGTTCAGTGATTGGCTGTGTGATACTGGGGGCGGGGTCAGCGGGCAGTGAGACTGGGGATGATTGGAGGACTGGAGGGCAGTCGACAGTATCCAGTTCTGGAGATGCTGCTGATCCAGACTCAGGTGGGATCTGGAAACACAAATACATCAGTATCGACATGATTCTGGATTTCACATGAGAATAAAAGATAATAAACATTTAAAAAAAAACCTGGTGTTCACCCCCAAAAAAAGAAGTTATTAAGCCTTAGTTACCCCTCAGGCCATTTTGCTTTAATCTATTACACATAATAATGTTCACAAAGTCTGCCATAAAATCATCATATATCATTATTTTTTCTGCAAAAATCTTAAATCACATCAGCTCTGCTCAAAGCTACTTAAGTGTTCAATACATTTCAGGATTTTAACCTTTTAAATGCCAGTTTGAATATGTGATGGCACTTGTTTTATTTTAAAAAAAAAACAAAAACCATGAGATATTTGTCAGAAATACATTATTGATGGTTTCATATTTTTTTCCACAGTGTTAGATCAACACACATGCTATCCCTACTATAACATGTCAATATATCAACTGATATCAACCTTTAACCCTGTTGAGCTTTAATTTGGGACTAGTTACCTGTGAGCTGTTGTGTCGAACCGCCATGGCGTTCACCCACACAAACTTCCCATGATGCCTATGACCCAGCAGAGCCCTGGTGGCAGGACGGTTGAACTCAAACACCGTGTGCAGGTGAGACCTCTGGACCGACCGCTGGGAGAGAGATTTACAGGTGAACATGAACCAGAGCTCCACCAGGAACACATTTAAAAGGTCAATATGAGGATTATATCAGATACATGACTCAAACATGCACCATCTATAGCTTAGTTTATGTATCATTATCATGCACTTTTCATTACCACCTCAAAATAAAATCTAAGAAAGCCTCAATAACTAGTGTTCTAACCGACACCAGTTACTTTACAGTCCACCCACCTATAATCTTTACAGTTCAATTATTTTCTCTAAATGTCAATAATTAAAGCTGTGAAAATGAAACACTGGACACAGTCAGAGCCAAGTTCTGCCAATACCAATTATGTGTAAAACATCCCATCATTTGAACTGAATCAGTCCATGTCTCATGTGATATAAAACCAAAGGACACATGCAGGAATTACTGTTGTGTTGCTAAGCATTCAGGTTTACGTGGATGCAAACATAACTCAATCTAGACATAGTATGTATATGATATTAATATGGTGAGGTCAAAGGCGTCACAGATGGACCGCCCACTACTTTTTGATTCCTAAATTTTGAACCAGACGAGTTTCAGACAAATATTCCACATAACTGTAAAGGTCTAAATCTCATCTGAAACAGACTCAAAGGGAAACATTTAGTTTCAAATATTTTCAAATGAAAAATATCAAAAACTACTGCATCACAGACGGGCAAAAAATTTACGTCTATTTTTTGCAAGAATTCTGAAGTTCTCCAAAGTAAAGTTCCTCTGACATTTTCATCCTCAAATGTATTCAGTGTTTACCTTAAACCAGGGGTGTCAAACTCCAGTCCTGGAGGGCTGGTGTCCTCATGTTTTAGATGTTTCCCTCTTCCATCACACCTGGAAGCCACTACATCATTATCAGGCTTCTGCAGAGCTGCTGATGAGCTGATCATTAATTGAACCAGGTGTGCTGGACGAGAGAAATACCTAAAACATGCAGGACACTGGCCCTCCAGGACTGGAGTTTGACACCTGTGCCTTAAACCCTCTGTTTAACAACTGAATAATTGGTTAGAGGAAAAAAATATTTTATCATACCTAAGCAGCAACAGTTTGGAAAAATGGCAACAACACAGATAGACAACAAAAGTAAATATCAAATTTAACATTTTTATTTCAATTATCAATATTACATTTATTTACAATATTTACAACATGAAAATATTTTTTACATTATATTCAAAGGGTTTTTGCATAGATATATGCATTTGTTAATTTGAAACACTATGTGTTTAGAATGTGAAATAAATAATATAATTATTTAATAATTTGGAATAAACGTACTTTAAGAGTTTATAAAATGAACCCAGAATGGTGGCACAAAACTGTCAGTTTCCAAACATTCACTCTCATAAAACTCCTCCATTTAAATTTTTTTCACAATTTTTTTCTTACTTCAAAATACATTTTCCTGCAAATATAAATAACTACTCAAAAATATAAATTTGGTATAGATTATTGTAATTAGATTTTTTTAAAACCACTAATTAACCTTCCCTTGACTTTGCCCTATGGTAAACATTAATTAAAAAGTCCTTTCGTCTCAGGACCTCAGCCAATTTAAGTTTGTATAAAATAATGGTGCAAATCTTTACATGAAAGGTATATCTTCTAGTTAGCATTTGCTGCTTTGGAGAAATAAAAATAAAATAAAGACACAGTTTGGTGCCAAAACTTGAAAAGCAGGAATAATTAGAGCCAGTAGCTAAAACAGCTTTTATCAGTTGTTTTATTGCAATAAAAAGACAAGTGATAAGTGGACATGATGGACAAAGATTAATATTTAAATGTACTGTAATAAATTGTACTCATTCCTCTAAATTTCATCAAATTACTTGAATATTCTGATTGTAAAAGGCAGTTTATATGTTAAAATCACAAAAAATAACGATGATCTGAAAAAGAGCAGCTGTGCAGTAGATTTAACACAAACCATGACATAAAGAGGTGTTGAGCTGTTTATTTAATTAAGTTAAAACCAAGATGAGCTAATTAAGGCCTGATAACTTTGATTTTATAAATAACAGGATCATATTAGTGATACTTGCTTTGCTAACACAGACTTGCTAACGCTACATAACACAGTACAAACTGAAGGTTGACTCAAAGTACAGTCAAAAACTGTCATTCAGACGAGTTTCCCTGGTTCTATAAAAGCTGTGTGTGTTTCTGTTGACTGAAAACCTGCTGGTTTTCTGTTCAATTAAACCACATTTCTGTCACTTGTGTCTGTCAAAGTCACACTGAAGGCATGCGCACACGTAACTGCGTAGTGAGCTAGCGGGTTAGCCGAGAAAAGCCGCAGTTTTAGCACCTGTTTCAGATGCAAAAACAAAAGTCAGGACGTGATACTGGAGAGGAGACTTACGGGGTTTAGGATTTCTATAAAGTGTTGGCTGCCGCGTCTCCCTTTTCCACTTTGCCGTAGGAAACCTTTTGCCAGGCAGCCCGGAGTCACCCCGATCCTGATGGCCGCCATGTTGGAAGAAGATGAGCTCTACGGGAAGCGCGAAGGGACAAAAAACCAAACAGGCCAATTCAAAGGGCGTTAGGTTTGTTTTATTCATTTGGGGTGTTTTCAATAAACTATAAGTCGCTTTACAACATTATCATTAAGTCTCGGACATGTTATTACTACAGAAATGCATAAAAGACAATAATTTCCAATGTAAAACCACATATTTCAAAATTTTATTGCACAATTGAGAAATTTTAATGAAAATATCCTTAAAAACTGAAAACTGAGCATATAGTTACACTCATTTTTGTTTGTATACATAACTTTCAGGACAAAGGTCAACGTTTTTTATTTTATTTCACTGTTTCCCCACCACTGTTGGCTTAGTTTCTATGTGACTTGCTGGTTTCTTTTAGTTTTTTGTGTATAAATATAATTTGGCCACTTTCATCAGCAGGTTTATCACAGCAGGAATGTACTTACACAAAGTTTATATGTTGCATAGTTATTTCCATTCTCTAAATAGACTAAATACAAGGGTTTGAACACATAAGTTTCCCCCATGTGACTAAAGATTTAGGTCAATACATAAAAAATGGTTGATGATAAAAAGATAAAATACATAGTGTCACTCGTGGCAACACATACTGTAGGAAACAGTTTAATTAACAGATGATTCAGTACTGTAACAACGCAAAGAACAGTCAGACTTGTTTTTGTTTCCTTACTGACTAATGCTGTTTCTTGTTATTAAAAAACCTCACAACACTTTCTGTTTCTCCTTTGAATACTGGTTTACTGGAATGCTGCATTCAGTGAGTGTTGGAACTCCGAGATCCAGTAGCAAAGTCCATTCATACAGTTTAAAATTGAAAAGGAGACAAGTTTAGTCAATAAAACAAATTAAATGCATATTAGGCCAAGGTATGGCTTCATTTCTATCAAAACAATCAAACCACTTCATATTCAAGACATCATAACAACAGCAAACAGAGTAAATGATGTAAGAGAAATTAAAACTTAAGTTCACATTTCAGTCAAGTGACTCAGGTTAGAGTCATTTTTCGTATTTTATTTCAGATGTGTCCCAGGCGTCTGACTAGAAATCCTCATGTTTTACTTTGTTGATGTTCCTTTCAAATGCACTTAAAAGCAACTCTTGTCACAATGTTTCAGGTTTTTATTTGACTTACATTTAACATTTGTATGACACTGTTACCGTTCTGATTGATGCATAACAATACAGTGTTTTTTTTTAATTATTTATAACCTTTATTTAACCAAGAGAAAAGCTTAATGACATTAAAAATCTTTTTCAAGAGTGTCCAAAAACAGAAACAGAAAATAGAAATCACAGCCATATGTCCACACTAGAAATATACATACAACACAATAAAAGCCAGTTCTAAAACCACACATAAAACACTAAAATATAATTGACCATAATATTATCCAACATTTAATTCACTTTAGTCTGTCCTTGATATTTAATCAAATACAATCTGATAAAATGCATGATTTACACCGAATATATGTTGTTTTCAGACATTCATTTATCTGTAAACCAGTAGCTCATATTGTAGAATGAAGAATTTACAACAATTAAACATCAGTTTGATCAAGAAACTTAAAAGAGGAAGAAATTGGTGAATAATCTTAATGGAATCAAGTCAAATGCACAAAATACTGCATTTGTTTTACCTTCATTATCAAAAGTAAATTGGTAGTTCACATATTCAGAAATGTACATGAATTAATGAGTACGGGTTTCTACAAATTAACTTTGAGACTTTTTAAAAGGACTTAAAACAGAATTTAATAACCATTTCACGGCCAAACTGACAAAAATTTGTGTCTCCTAGAATGTAGAAACATGTATTTATTTACTCCAACACTTTGATTTCCACCGTTCCAGGTTATTTCTCAAAGATCGTGATATTAGTTCCTAATTTGGGCCTAAATTGTCGGGTTGGAACGGGTGGAACTGAGTCGACTATCGTTAATGTCTTTGCACTTTGGACATTTAACAGACACATTTAAACACAACACACAACAAGTTTATGGCAACAGAACTGAAGACCTAACATGTGACATTTGATACTTCTGAAGGACTTTTTTAAGGTATTAAATGCAGATTTGTAAATTCAAGAGTTTTAACACTTTTTAAGACTCAGAACCCTGGAGTCTTAAATATTAGTACTTTTTTTTTGTATCACATGCGTCGCTACAATACTTCAGTTTTAACATTCAGAGGGGTTTCCTGTTCAATAAGCTCCGTGCTCAAACTAAATAACTTCTTTCCATGTTTTGGGGGTAAAAATACTTAAATTACTGCTGTTTGACACTGGGACTCAAAATTAAAGAAAAAAAAAATCCCTTTACTCAAAAGTTAATAGTGCATTTACATATATGAGTCCCTTTTAAAGTTTCATTTTATGTTGATTATATCTTAATATGTTTTTTTTCTACGATACTGAAATTTTGTAAACAGTTCCATAAAATAGAGTTCTGAAGCTAAAAAAAAATGAGCCTGTTTGAGAAATAAAAGGTGAAACTTCCATTTTTGACACTGATGTTCACTTTGACTTGACTTTGACCCAAAGATTAAATCCAGAATAAATTCTTCTGCTTGATTTGTATCGAACAAAAAAAGATGGAAAGACGGCGCTAATCGCATATCGAGGGTCAAACACATGACTCCTGGTTCACGCAAATGATTGGTTGATGCCTTTGAGCTCGGGAAAAAAAAATTACCGTTGAAAAAAAAAAGAATGAATATTCACGCCTTGGTATAAACAGCTGACGGGTGAAAATGTCGACTAAAGGCCTTCACTCTGAATCTGTCTGGCTTTTGTGGCGTTTCAAACAGTTTAAAGGGCAGGTATTTATGGTGCGTTTCTTCTTTGCTTGGTTGTCACCGTTGGTTTCCAGTTCGGCCTCTTGGATGCGTTTCAGGGGTTTTCCGGTCACACTCAGCTGTTTCATGTCTTCATTCAAAGCGTCCTGAGCGTCCGATTGGGTTTCAGGTCTGACTTGATGACTGTTGAAATTGTTCTGTATCTCTGATTCGGACTTTAAACGCCTTCTGCCTTCTGTGGCGTCATCTGTAGGAGGACGTCCACGGGTTTCATAGCTGGACTCTCCTCCAGCTGCTCCTCGGTTCAGACGGCGCTCAGCCTCGGTCTGAGTCGAACTAAACCGATGGTCAGGTGATCGGCTCCGTCCGGGGTTTTCCCGTCGACTGCCTCGATCTCTGTCTGACTTTCTTCTGTTTCGTTCATGACCTCTGCTTCTCTGCTCATCTTCATCCAACCTCTTCATCTCGCTCTTCTCTTTGGTGTTCTGTTTCTCACAGCCGTTCCTGTCATTTAAATCACCACTTTCGGATTTATTCAATATAAATATTATTTGAACCTCATCTCCTTTACGGACCGTATCACTGTACGTCAGACTACCACTGCTGCTGCTGCTGTAGTTTCTGGGTCTATCACTGACTCCTACACTCTTCCTGTCTTCTCCCTGATCCTCATATCTTCTGTTGCTGTCACTAGTTCCCTGTTTTGGACTGTTCCACTCATAAAGATCTGATATTTTCAAGTATTTCTGTGTTTCCCTCATGTCACTTCTGTACATTTCTGCCCTTCCTGTACCTGAATCACCCGTTCCTGTCATCTCCTCATCGGTTTTTCGGAGGTCGTATCCTGGTTGAGGCTCATATTCTTGTCTCTTTCTTTCCTTCAGATTATCACGTACATCGTCTAATCCCTCAGATCTCTTCTTGTCGTCTTTACGGACCATATCACTGTACGTCAGACTACCACTGCTGTAGTTTCTGGGTCTATCACTGACTCCTACACTCTTCCTGTCTTCTCCCTGATCCTCATATCTTCTGTGGCTGACACTAGTTCCCTGTTTTGGACTGTTCCACTCATAAAGATCTGATTTTGTCAAGAGTTTCCTTGTTTCCATCATTATTTCTGCCCTTCCTGTACCTGAATCACCCGTTCCTGTCATCTCCTCATCGGTTTTTCGGCGGTCGTATCCTGGTTGAGGCTCATATTCTTGTCTCTTTCTTTCCTTCAGATTATCACGTACATCGTCTAATCCCTCAGATCTCTTCTGGTCGTCTCCATCTTCACCATAGTCCCTGACCTGTTCATCGTAATACTCTGAGATATTACTGGAACCATCACCTGTTGTCGCCTCAACCTGAGCAGGTGATGCATCTACAAACTTTCCTGCAGAATCAGTTTCCTCATCCTCACTTGGCATTTGAACAGTAACAGGTTGAGGATCTAACTTTTGTCTGTTTTGATCTGTAACATGTTGGAACTCCTCATTTTTCTGATGTTCTGCTTTATTTCTCTTTTCATCCATCTCTATCCATGTTCTATCTCTGACATCACCTTGTTTACCCCATCTTGTCTGGGTTTCACCAACATATGGCATGAAGTTCTGAGTATATGGGATGTTCTGGAGGTCTGATCGCTCACCAACACCTTCGTTCTTTACACCCTCGGCTGCTTTTGTTCTCCTTTGGTCGATGCGTGTTGTCTCTTTCTGTTTCTTGCTGCGAGTATGTCCACAGTCATTGTCCTCATCTCCGTCCTTCTGATACAGCGGGTTGTTCCGTCCAAAGTCGCCTTCCTTCTTGCGATTAAAGGGAGGTTCAGGTGGCGCCGCCGGTCTTTTCAACCCACTGACGTCTTCGGTGGAAACAGATGCTGCAGCGTTAATGTCTCCGTCTGTCAGTGGATCTTGTGTTTCCAGTCCATCGTTCTTCATACTGTCGTCGACCTGTTGGACTCCAGCAGCAGAAACTACACCAGTGTCTTGGGAGGAGGAGCCTGCAGGTTCTACTAGAAACAACAGAAGGATAATAAAACAATCAACCCAATGATATTCAGGTGACGTTACTGTTATCAGACATAACTATATGAAAAAAAACTTCAAGATTAAATTACTTGGTGATTAAAAAATGATCCTATTATTTAGCAGTGTGGATACTGTTTCTGAAGGGAACATAGTTTTACCATCTTTCCAAATACACTTTCACTTCCACAAAAGCCAAGATCACAAAGATTAAAATTTTAAACGGAATGTTTCATGTGGCTTTGAATGACACCTTGTTCCATTGGCAGATTTTTTTTTTTTTTTTTTGCTTGAATTAAGGAAAAAAATCTTGAATTAAGCAAAA
>JAPTYQ010000011.1:22119212-22129304 GCA_029814465.1 Ostorhinchus cyanosoma
CTGTGGTCGGTTTCAGATGCTGCAGCTCTTTCATAATTCAGAGTTTAGTTCTTGTTTGTTCAGTATTAATTGTAAATCCAAACTGGTCACTTCAGGATTGCATTCAGTTTCTACTCAAAACTGGTACAAGTTTCCTTTTGTGTGTAATATAGATGAGCACATAAAAAATTGGATTTGACCCAAAAATCCAAAGACCTGCAGTCTGAACGTAGAGTTAGAGACACAACCTGTGGTGTCCGTGCACTGACTGATAAACAGCCTGTAAGTGTTTCCTCCTCAGTGAACTTTGACTGAAATCAGAGTTTGTCTTTCTACTTAGAAACCTGGGTTACGATGGAATGGACCAGTCTCTGTACGGAGAACGTCCATGGAGTCTTTAGACAGAGTGTGATGAAGCCGAGCAGATGAGTCTGCATTAAGGTCAACGGTGGCTGAATGGAGGCAGTTCAGTCAACCTGCCAAGACGACCGCTTTAGGAAAAAAAGGAAATCTGACCAAAGCGCCTCAACTACTAAGCAACGTCCTGTTACAGTGAAGCCAGAACACCGTCACCAAATCAACGGCCACATTCATGCACCAGATGACTGTGGACGGGAAACATCAAGAGGCTGCTGCACAACTGCCTGATAAAGACGCCATGAGGCCCCTGAAGCAGCCAGGCTCCATGTGGAGTCCACAAACAGCAGCCTGCCATCCCATAGGCCTCGAGGATTACAGGGACAAAACCTTCTGACAGTGACTTGTTTCCCAGGAACTGAAGCTTTGAAAACACAAACTGCAGGTCGTTCATTCTCTGTCGTCTCCTTTTTTCTGCTGTCAAACATACTCTGAAAACTTGGATCTAATCATAAATGTATACTTTTAGATCGGATCAGTCATAAACTTCATACAATGTCACTGTGGTTTATTGACGTTTTCATTTTCTCTCAAATGTTCTCATATGGAACAAACACCTTTTCCCTCAGTACAGGCTGTTGTTCTGCTCTGAGCTGAACCCATGAGTAGGACTACACTCCCCAGATTCAGACCCTGGGGAGGACCAGGGAGGAGGGACAACACTGTCCATCTGAGGTGGAGGAGGGGAGGAGGGATGACCAAAGACAAAGCATCAACACACTGTCAGTGTTAAAAAGTCCCTTTGAGCTGCGTTTGTCTCTGATGGAAACCTACGATGAAGCCAAACTCTGCTTCCCAAAACTCAACGCCTCCTGCATGAAGCCAGTGAACCCTCCGCTTGAAAACCTGATCCTCCACATCCTACTCTTCACCTTCTCTCCCATGACAGTGGTTCTAAACCTGCTCGTCATCATCACAGTTTCCCACTTCAGGTAAAAATGACATCAGCTCATACAGACAGGGAGCTCTTACATGTTCTGGTTTAACACTTCAGATAGAAAATGATCTGAACTCATGGATTATCCTTCAGTCAAGAAACAGAATGAAAACCAATGGATGAAAAAACAAACACCAAAAGTTACATTTAAGATTGATCTATGTTAAAGATTCTATGTATTACAGCAAAGTGAAAGACGCTTTGAATTTTTTAACTCTTATATTCGATGTTCACTCATTTATAACTGCTTTCACATGTATTTTACAGTTTGATGATGAACATGTTTCTACAGAAATGATGACATTTTATAAGATACTCATAATGTTTGTACCACAGCTTTCCTCTGAGGACCATGTTCATCTAAAAAGTTCATTCATAAGCTCAGAAAAATAGGAATGTTTTCAGTGTTGTGATGATACAATTTTCCTCTAATCTCAAAAAAAGCCGGTGTACTCTCTTTTAAGCATTACTGTATTTTCGTTGTAATGTTGTTGGCATCAACAAATACTAATGTACTGCAGCAACAAAAAAGTATTCAACACTTTCATCATTTTTTATCCTATAAGGCAACAAGCTTTTCAACCAGTTTTTGACAGATATTCAAATTCAACACATTTGGAGATATGTGGTTTTCACTGGACAAGAAAGAAATAAAACCTGTAAAGTAAAAAAGTAGAATAAAACTATGATGCAAGTGTTGGAGTTCATTTGACTCTGAGGTGTATTTGAAGTGCAGTCTAAAGGTGAAGAAACCACCCGTACACTTCTTCTGTGTTTATTCATATTGAATGGATGCTGTTTTTCTCTTTCTTCAGACAGCTCCATACTCCCACTAACCTCCTCCTCCTCTCTCTGGCCATCTCAGACCTCCTTGTGGGCCTTGTGGCGATGCCAGGAGAAGTCTACCTACAGTTTAACTGCTGGTTTCTTGGAGATCTGATGTGTTCATCTTATACTTTTATAAACTATGTTTCAGTTTCTGCCTCAGTAGGAAACATGGTGCTCATCTCAGTCGACCGCTTCATTGCCATCTGTGACCCTCTCCATTACACTCATAAAGTGACTCTAACCAGAGTTCAACTCTGTGTTTGCCTCTGCTGGTTTGGTTGTATTTGCTTTTGTGTCGGCATTTTAAAGGACAATCTGATTTATCCAGGAAAGTATCACATCTGTTATGGACAGTGTTTTGTTTTCATCAATTTAATGACAAGAATAACTGACTTGTTTTTTTCATTGTTTCTTCCCATCACTGTCATAGTTGTTCTGTATATGAGTGTTTTTGTGGTGGCGGTGTCTCAGGCTCGGGTCATGCGCTCTCATATTACAGCCGTCACAGCTCAGCGATCCGTGAAGGGAGTCGCTAACAAATCTGAGCTGAAAGCAGCTCGGACTCTGGGAGTACTTGTTTTTGTCTTTTTAAATTGTTACTGTCCATATTTTGGGATGCTTTTTAGTGCAGATGTGGCGCTTTATAATGCCTCTTTAAGCTATCTGACCTTTCTTTTACACTGGAACTCCTGTTTAAACCCTCTCATCTACGCCTTACTCTACCCCTGGTTTAGAAAAGCTATTAAACTCATCTTCACTTTGCAGATATTTCAGCCTGGCTCCTCTGAGACCAACATACTGTAGAGAAATGCTGCACTGGAGCCAATGATGGGATGTCCTTAATATGACCCATTCATGTCATTTGTTCATGTTTGTGGTTATTTACAGGTTAAGATGTTTCCAATTCATGAAAGTCAAGATAGTTTTTACTTTTTTTTTTTTTGCTTAATTCAAGCAAAAAAAATTGCCAATGGGACAACTGAAAATGATTTTGCCAAGATTTCTTGAAATAAGATTCCCCAGATCTATTGTCTAAAATTACGTTCTTATATCTCACCGTCTCAGTTCCTCCTTAGGTGATTATTTCTCATTTTAAGTGGAATGAGATATTTTGACTAGAAATGAGAAAAACACACTTGGTAAGATTTAGATTTTTACAGTGTATGTGTGAGACGGACCATTTTCACCACAGATCAGTCTTTAGTCTGACAAACACAGAAACCAAAAGTACCAACATTTTCCTGAAGTTTTATAAATATCTAATAAATACAAATATCAGCAGCAATGTCACTCCAGTTTGGCAAAACAAAGCTTTCCTTTCAGTCTTCTATGATCTTTAAAATGTCATTTTTAACAACTTACCCATATTTTACTCACAGATCAGCTGCAGCAACAACAGTGATGACACTTTCCCATATTTGACCCCCCCCCCAAAAAAAATACAAATAAATAAAAACAGCCTCCAAATGCTGCCAAAACCTGATCAAATGATAAACTTTTCTCTCATACAAATCCAGGGTTTTTGCAGGTATCACTGAATCTAACTGAATGCTTTTAATGCCACTTTATATTAATTTAAAGCCTACGTCCGACTGCAGATACAGTTTTATCTTCAGTTTAAGTCGGTTTATCGTCCACAGGCTTTCACCAGGTTCTGAATACTTCCTCCTCCAATCACTTTTGCTCAAACTTTTCTTTTTCTGACATTTGCTAATATTCCCTCCGCTCTTTCACTCACAGTATGTTTCATTCCAAGCATCTGGTGTTGGAAGTTTAAGTATCAGCCATAAATAGAGTCAGTTAAAGGCTTCCACCTGTCAATCATCACTCTATTTCTGATCCAAATAATTAAATGTTTGTTTAATCAAAATGAAGCACGAATAACAATGCTTTTTTCTATCAAGTGTATAACATTTTCTTTAATGCCATTTAAGGCCTTAATTTTCACAGAATCTATTTAATGACTTTTAAAGACCTGCAGAAACCCTGAAATAAAAACAAAGAACATACACTCAAATTCAACTTTACCGGTACATGAAATGTAAACAGGTTACATGTAGTAACTATTTGGACAAAAGTGTCCTTGTGTAAATTCTGTGGGTTCCTGTACTGAAGGTTTTCAGCCTCCACTTCAAGCACTTTAACCTGGAGACGTCCTGGATGAGTTCAATGACCAAGTCTGGTTCCGTCTATTATTAACTAGTAATAAATCTGATCTACAGCCAATATATAAATGAACCAAAATGAGGGGGGAGATGTTTACACTGTCTTAAAAATGGTAGAATAACGTAACAAAAAAAGACAAAAAAGATCATGTAAACCTGTCATAAGTAAATAGTCAAAGAGCTGAAACTAAAAAAGCACGTGAAGCCACTGGTGTCACCAAAACAGTTCCATTTGATTTATTATTTTATAGAAAGTCTTTCCTTTTGTGGTGCTCAGGTCACAGGTTGTTAGTTCATCTGCTCAGTGAAGGCAGATATGATGTTTTTTTAGTTTTTATTTGCATGTAGCTGATGTCAGTGCACTGAAGTAAAGTGTTCAGGTCTATGCTCCGCCTCCCTGTGAGCTTCAGGAGCGATTTTAAAGTGCTTTTGAAACTCTTAATGGTGGTAGCTCTATTTATTATTTATCAGATTTGCTTCTAACATATGAGCTCTGTCCGACCCTCTGTTCACTGATCAGAGTCCAGACTAAACTCATGGTGACGCCTCATTCAGCTTTTAGAACCCCAGACTGTCGAACACTCGACCTGAGCTGCATATTCTGTCTTCATATTTTTAAAACTAAACTCACTTTAGCTTTTAATTCAACTCTTACTTTTGAACATAGCTTGAATCTGTTGCTTTTATTTTTTATTTCTATTTGCACACTGCAGAAATCTAAATCTAACCAACTGTATTTTTCTCATTTCTAATCCTTCTTAGTTGCTTGAATTAGGCAAAAAAAAAATCTGCCAATGGAACAAGTGAAAATGATCTTTATAAGATTTCTTGTAATAAGATTTTCCAGATCTATTGTCTAAAAATCACTTCTTATATCTCACTGAAAAGTTCCTCTTTAGGTGATTCCGTCTTATTTTAAGTGTGATGAGATATTTGGACTAGAAATGAGAAAAATGCACTTGTTAAGATTTGGATGTTTACAGTGTACTGTCAATTAACAATCCAATTTGATTTATATCGCACCAAATCATAATAAAAGTTTGATTTTGATTAATTGATTGATTGAGTCGGATCAGCTCAGGACGTCCCTAGTTTAAAACACAAATATGAGACAGTGGTGACATCAGAACCAGCAGACGAGTGTGAAAATAAAACCACAAATATCACTTTTGTGAGACGCTAAATTAAGCAGTAAAAATAATAAAAAAGACAGGGAACATGTATACAGTGATGTAAGCAATTTTCCTGCCCTCCTAAATCTTTGTAAAATACCTGTCGAACACTGATCTGTGCTTAGACACTGGTTGAAGTTGGCAGCAGTGGTGGGATCAGAGTCCTCCAGACCACATGAGACAGCTCTGCAGAAACTGTGCAAGCGAGTGAGCATTCAGCCGACGGAACTGGAGAAAACAAAAAGAGGTGAGGAAACAGGAGTTCAGCCCCCGCTTAACCTCCCGTCCACGCTCACAGGGACAGTGTGTCGCTAAATGTCTGGTGCAACTCCAGATGTGCTCACAGAGGCGTTCCACAAGGCTCTATTCCAGGCCCAGGGTGAAGTTAATCCCGTGTACAATGCCAATGATGATGGGTTGCCAGGCGACCAGGTATCTTAACCAGTCAAGCAGCTGCCCGTAAAGGACGTGTGTCTTCTCCCAGCTGACAGAAGGAATTGAGGAAAACGGGATTTCCATGACAAAGACTCTGTACGATGACACATGACATTTGGAGTCTATATCAGTGTGACATCAACAGTTACCTGTACAATATGTGCACACGTTGAATCCAATATCCAAAACACTGGTTAGAGTGGTTTGGTTTTGCTTTGATTGACATATTCTACATGTGTTCAGATTCAAGACGGTTTTAACCATAAATAATTCAAGTAATAAACCACACCGACGAATCAAGGATACGGGTTGTTCATCATTCTCTTCAGGTCAACTTTCTCGTTGCAGTAGGGACACGTCTGCTTCTTACCCACGATGCACCAGCCCCGGATGCAGAACTCATGGAATCTGAAGGATCACGGCAAGTCAAGGAAACATCTGAAAACCCTTCAAATACATAAGACTGTCCCACAGACGACCTCAGAAATATATCACTTCCAACACATCTGACTTTTCTGACACCAATTTATGATATAAAATTTTTATCATGTTCTGACCGTGAAGACTTTAAAACCTCAATTACTGCCTTTTTCTGCATCATTTTAATTTTGTTTATGTCATTTGCACACTTCTGGAAACATTCTTTTTCGTACCACTACAGTTGCAGAAAAAATTATTAGACCACCCCTTGTTTTCTTCAGTTTCTTGTTCATTTTAATGCCTGGTCCAATTAAAGGTACATTATTTTGGACAAATAGAATGATACCAACAAAAATAGCTCATAGTAGTTGAATTTCAGAGCCGATATTGATCCATTTTCCATCTTTTCTTGATAATAACCCAAATCACTTCAGCTCTTCCATCATTGTACGACAGAAACAGTGCTTTGATTCATTCCATGTTTTCTTTTCTGTCTGTTTTAGTCACATGATCCACACAGGAGTTAGTAGTTGATTGCATAACCATTGTTTTTGATGACTTTGATGGTCTAATAATATTTTCCATGACTGTATGTCTGTTACTTTCATTGAGAAATGCTCAGTAGTAATAATCAAACACCATACACTTAAATAAACTCGACAAAAGTAGCCGTTGGACGCGAGGGTTAGTGGTTTATCCCTGAACGCCCCAGTCCTTAACCAAACAGCTGTGATGTCCTGGTGTGAGGCGTCCCCAGGTCACGACCTTTCATTTGCACTTGATTTGAAGTCAATCAGACAAAAAGTTTCAGAAATATGAACAAAAGAGTGTTTAGTGATTTTAAACTTTTGAGCGCCCCCTTGTGGCCAATCTAGAAACGGTAAATCATCCAAAATCCAATCAGTTCTTCCTCTCCATGATATTCATTGATATAGAAAATATGGAATCTCTAAACCCAATATTTTTCAAGTTATCCTGTTAACATGAAGGATATCCTGTGGAAACTGATGATATAATTATCAGGTTGGAAACGATGGAACTGAATCAACTATCGTTCTTTTCTTTGCAGTTTGGACATTTAACAGACATTTAAACACAACACAGTGACAACAGGTTTATGGCAACATGACTGAAGACCTGCCATATCAAATGTAAGACCCTTTAAAGACTTTTTTAAAGGTATTAAATGCAGATTTGTAAATTCTAGACTTTTTAAGACCACACAATAACCCTGTCAACCCTCCTTCAGCTGTGACCTTTGACCCCTCTGAGGGACCACAGTATGAGGATACATGTGTCCACAGGAGAGCTGGTAGGTGTCCTCTATGAAGCCCTCCTCCTCCACGTCCACCAGGATCCTCTGACCACACACAGCGCAGATGTCGTTGGTCAGACTCCTGCTGGGCATCCCGCCTTTATTATAGTACTGGAAACACACACACACACACACACACACACACATATATACAGTGAAGCTCCGCCTACTTTCCACAGAAGCTCAGTGAACGTTCTCAGTCTGAGACTCCATATGTTGTTTGGAGGTCAGGTCACATTAGAGCGCCCACCGCTGGCGGAGTGAGGGGGGGGTGGTTTTCTACACACAGTCGTCCTCAAAATTATTCATACTCCTCCCCTTTTTAGTGACTTTTTGTTTTTGTGACGACATGAAGGAGTTTTGTCCAGTTTGTTTGTGACTTATATGTGATACACAAGTGAAGGAATAACAACAAATGATACGAACATGAACGCGTCAAAACGTAATTTTGAGGACGACTGTACAAACCGTTGTCGAATGGCGTCTGGTTCGACTGGTTTAGTGTCGCGCTGGTCTAAAGGTGTCAAACATGTCGCCCAAAACCGGCCCGACAAAGGTTCACATTTGGAAAATGCTAAAATTACACTGTAGATATTTTTTTATTCTATTTTGAACGTGCAAAGAAACAAATAAAACAAAACTAGGCAAAATGAAATAAAAACAAACCAACATTTAAATGAACAGAATCTGTCTTCAAGTAAGTGCAAATCTGAACTTTGTATGTTAACAATCAAAGGTTTCAAACTGTTTTTAGTTCAGGTTCCACATCCAGAACAATATGATCGACAGTAAAATAATAGTAGAAAAACCTATAAATAATGACAACTGAAAATGCTCCTTTTGGTTTAACGTGAAAAAATAATATTACACATTTACAAACTGTCTTTTAACAATAAAATGTGACTGACACGAACAAATATGAACAACATGAAACATCTAAAGGAAATTAAGTGCAATTTTAACCGTATTCTGCATTTGTAGATCCACCATGATCCGTTGGTTTTGTTGAAAATAAGCTTAAACGGAATATTGTAGAAATGGTTTTTACTTTAGATTCAAATTCTAAACTCCAAAAGTTTATCAATATTCCGCCTGTTACCAAATGTTTGTGTGTAAAAATGATCATTCGAGGTATAATATTGTTAAAACTGCACTTATTTGTGAAAGGGTAGTTTGTAAATATTTTCATAATCTAATGAGAATTTCTTTGCACTAAACCAAAGAGAAAATTCCTTGTCATTATTTATAGGTTATTATGTTATTATTTGACTTGACCACATTAGACTGAATGTGGAACCTGAACACATCTGCTCCAGTCGAGTCTTTTCAGAAAAACAGGGAGTTTTTAACCAAATAACACCAGGTTCAAATGATAATCAGCTCATCATCAAGTCTGATAAAGATGCTTTAGGTTCTAAATAAGAGAGCAGCGCCCTCTGGTGGACAGAGGAGCTCAAAACAGTCAAAGCTCATGAATACAAATGACTGATGGGTAATTTTGGAGCATTTTAAGTCAGGTTTTGAGTAAAGAAAATAGAAGTAAAGGAAGAACAATGGGAACAAAATCAAGCTGCACTGATTCATCGGTTCTTTGCTTTAAATAAACAATATATGGACAAAAGGATTTGGACATGTTGAATTCAGGCGTTTCTTTTCTAATGGATCTGGGAAGCAAAACAATTATGACAAATGTCAAAATATAGTTTTATATTGGGATAAATATCATTGCATTGGTGTTTTTTGGCTTAAATTGTTCTGTTTGTTTCTAAAATGCTCCTTCCAAAAGGCTTTGGACTGAATTTCTCTAAACATTGATTTTATTTGTTTTTTTTTATCCATGACTCTGATTTTAAATATTCTATTTTTTTTAAATATTTTTCATGTTCTGACTTTAAAGAACAATTTTCTACCATAACCATTTATTTTCATCACATCTCAGAGGAAGAAAAATCTACCATTAAACTCTAAGGAAATATGGATGTTTTTTTTTTTATCTCAAATCTTCAGGAACAGAACATCTTAAAGCTGTAGACATGATGTGTCCCAATACTTTTGTCCATATAGTTTAGAAACGTCAATATTTCCTTAAAGACAAATATTTTAGACATTTAGAGGAAGAACATTTAAAATCATAGTCATGGATAAAAAATGTATAAAAGTAAAAACCGTCTTAGAGGCATTTTGGAAACAAAGATCATTTAAACCAAACTAACCAGTCAAATGATATTTATCACAATATAAAACTATATTATAACATTAGTCATTATTGTTTTGTTTCCCTGAATTCAACGTGTCCACATACTTTTGTCCACATACGTCAGTTAGATGCAGAGGCACAACAGTGTTAAAATGTTCTACTTTCATTATGGTTTGTTTTTTTCATCAGTTCACAGTTTTTGGAGCCTTTTTTTTTTTTTTTTAAAG
>JAPTYQ010000011.1:22140298-22155168 GCA_029814465.1 Ostorhinchus cyanosoma
GGGGGGGCTCAGTCCTCTCAATTCAATATAACAGAGGTCTCCACGTTTTTTCAAATGACTTTAAGGAGCCATTGAGGGAAAATCTCAGCTTTTCCAACTGAAGCCACCTCAGATCTAAGCACTACCCCCATAGGCTTATACTGTAGAAACTAGGCATGATGGGTAATTACTTCATCCACCTCTCTTCTCACCCTGATGTGCCAATCATTCTAGACTCATGTAAATAATTGGTCTAAGTTTCTTTTCATGGTAATCAGATATGACCCATTTGGATGTTCAGAGGCTCCATAGTTACCATGGAAACAGCATCATCTTCAGCACAGTCATCAGTGAAACCCATGGAGTTGGATCAATGACAGTGGATGGAGACTGTTTCCAGGTTTAATTTGATACATTTTGCTCAGTTACATTTTCTTCAGTTTTGCAAAATGCATCTATTAATGTTTTAAGTCCCTTAGGAAATAAGTGGAGAAAATTTAATTTCAAAGTCACCACAAATGTAGTTCTAAGTCTTTCAAAAATAACTTGTTGCATCTGAAACAAATTGAAGCCCAGCAGGAATGATCAGATTGAAGGATATGAACTTCAGGGTTAGTGTTTGGGGACTTGTTTAGCCAATAAACATCTAGTTTTCACTGCTGCAATGCCAGCATTTGTGATGATTAACATTCTGCTATGATTTAAGGTAACACAATTAACTTCAACGATACAACTTTGTGTCATATTTTAACTTTAATTACTTACATCTGAAGATCAAAATTCATTGAGTTACAGAAAAAGCCTTGACAGTGGGTTTGCTTAAGTGTAGGGCAGGTTTAAGGACAAGTTCTTTGCACTTTAAAAAAAACCCCAAAAACGTCTCATCTTAGACCCCATTGAGTAAAGCTTCAGATGAATCTAAATTTGAAGCAGCACTAAAATCCAACAAAAAAAAAGGTATGTTATTTTCCAGTAGACTACAGCCTTTAACTACTGTGACATTAGCAATGAAAAACTGAGTTTGAAATACACAAAGTGTAATTAAGCTTCAACATCTATCATATTATGGGCAAAAAAAAAAAAGGAAGCTGAAGTTCATGATTTAAAAAGAAAAGCCAAGACACACAGACAACTGTACTTTAAATCTTTTAATACTTGTTGATAAACTGAAGACAAATCCAACTGAAGCAACTTCATCATCAAGGCACAACTGAAGCACAAGAAAAAAAAAAAAAAAAATTAGTTTACATTGTTTGAGACGGTCAGGTCAGAACAATAACAGAAGGAATTCGCTCAGACATCCAAGGAAGGTTTGGACCATCTTTGGTCGTTTGACCTCTGGTGGAAACTACGAATGGCAGGAAAAAGCATCATCACAGCGAAATTTAGCTCAGTTTAACTAAAAAAAATAAAATGACATTTTAGTAAATTAAATGTCATACCAGTTAAGGCCTCTTCCCTTTTGACTTCTGGACACAAAAGCAGGAACATTCACCTAAAAAAATTAAAGATAAGTCAATGAACATGTAGATAATATTTCAGTCTTGAGACATTTATTTGAATTCGCTCAGACATCCAAGGAAGGTTTGGACCATCTTTGGTCGTTGGACCTCTGGTGGAAACTACGAATGGCAGGAAAAAGCGTCATCACAGCGAACACATGAAAACTGATCAACACAACAGCATCTAAAGAACAGTGTTTTAACACCTGCAAACCGGACCCTCAGGCTGACACCAGGAAATGCAACACTATTAGAGTAAAGGTTTTACACCTCGGCCAACGTTTGGACAAAGGGGGGGTTGTAATTCTTTTATCATCTGTCTGTCCATTCAGTCTCATTATCTGAAGAATGCATTCAGTATCTGCACCTAATTTATCATCTTGTCACTGAGCAGATAGAATATAGAGAGCAGGTGACTTTAACCGACTGTTTCCAGGTCCAATGACCTTTGTGCAGTTAGAATATCTGAGTACTTTCACATAAATGTGTAATAAGTTTTAAAATCTAATCTAAATTATAGGGCAGGAACTTTCAACATAAAGTTACACTACATTTGGGTAAGGGGGTTTAAAAAGTGCACAGCACGTTTGGTTTAATCATACAATTATTTCTGAATTTTCTAATCTCGTTTGACTAATACCCCAGATTAAAGTAAATACCCTCACTGAGGAAAAGCAAAATGCAGACTCATGGATTATAAATATTCAAATTCTAGAAGTAACTAAACTTGCTCAACAACATACCCTCATCCCCCCAAAAATTGCGACAGGGTGAGCAGCAGCAAGAGGGCCCTTTTCCTCAAAACCTTTATATACACGTACACTTTTCTGACCAATAGTGTGTATGTTGTAACTGAAAGGTGGTGACCTGAGTCTATAAACACCTGCTACATGTACATGAGGTCATTTAAGGACACATACCTGCACTGGTAGCACTGATGCCAACGGTTCAACAGACACACAGCGACGCCATGGAAACCATCAGCCTGAAAGCAAAATGGAGGCGCTGTTAGTTTGAAGAAAAACTTTGAGAACTTAACGTTTGTTCTTTTAAGATCAAATCGCTCAGACATCCAAGGAAGGTTTGGACCATCTTTGGTCTTACGACCTCTGGTGGAAACTACGAATGGCAGGAAAAATCATCATCACAGCGATGAACAGATGAGACGCTCGACCACCAAAGGAACCGAGGGCTCACCTGTGGGTAGATGAAGGACAGCCCGTGACATGGACACCTGGACCACGGCCGGTTCATCATCCTGGATCAACGAGACCCTGTTGGGACATTTAACAGGTCACACACAAACTTCAACTGTGTAAATGATCATTACATCTAAGACACGCTCAGACATCCAAGGAAGGTTTGGACCATCTTTGATCTTTCGACCTCTGGTGGAAACTACGAATGGCAGGAAAAAGCATCATCACAGCGCAGGAAACAGAAAACTGTAGCAGGTTCAACACATGTTCAATATTTTCTTACCGTGTTTGTACAATGAGTGGGTGACCGCGCCATCGGGCACATGCTCAGAAGGACAAAGCACAAATCTGAAAATAAAAAGAAAACAGTATTTGGTTTTAGGTATTTTATTCATTTAAAAAACTCTGGACAATTTTCACTTGATACCAAACATCAACTTCTTAACTTTAGTGAAAGAAAATTATTTTACTCATAAGTTTTGCATATTTATTATTTTTATAACTATAAATAACAAGCTACCTGGACTAAACTAATGAGGAAAGGTTAAAACAGCTGCATGTGATAATGGACAAAAATAAACTGAATCATGTGTCTGTAAATAACAGATTATTAACAGGTATTACATATATATCAATTTGTAAAGAAAGATCAAAATAACTGGTTCAGCTTGAAATATAGATCACAATATTGTTAAATACAGAAACTAACAATTATTCAAGTTTGATGTTAAAGATACACCAGATTTTTAAATATGAGTTTTATTGATCATTAATGAAGCCAATCCTTTTTCTATTGATTATGTTGTTTAATGGTTGACTCCCATCCAACACTAATTCAACTGACCTGCAGGAAACCACTCAAACTTAAGTCCAACTGGGTTTGTTCCTTAATTCACAGTAATGATCAGTAAAACTACTTTAAACTCAAACACTGAAACTTTTCTTGTGGTCCACGCGGAAGTTAAAAGCGGCGTCTTTAACACACGTGACACCTGAACGTAACTCGGGTCTAACCAGGTTTATCCGTCGCCATCCGCTAAATAAACGAACCATCCGCGGGTATTCAATACAAACAACACTTCTTGAACATCTAAACTTTAAAATCAGTTGATTAGTTGACGAAAAAAGAACGACATAAGGACGAACTTACCACCAACAGCTTTACGGTTCTTTCCTCTTGGGACAATCTGTGTCCGCTCTGCTGTAGCTGCTGCGCGTTCCCGTTTATATACTTACTGGTGGGTCGGCGCGCGTCACCGCCACCTGCCGGAGGGGAGGCGAACTGCAGCAGATTTACAATACGAATTATATTTCATTCAATTCACATTTTAAAAGGGGACAATCCATGAAAGCACACAGAAATAACATAACACATGCTGCCCATTTCAGTATGTAGCCTAAATATGTAAATTCTTTATTTTTAATCATGTTGAGGACAGAGTCTGCTTTTTATTCTGATATTATCCAACTTTCTACACAAGGAAGAAAAAAACACAGGATTCATTTAAATACAGACAGAAACTAATATATTAATTCAGAGTAGAGTACTTTAATAGTCCCCAGAGGACAATTAATTTAGCAAATTATGTCAACAGTTCTGGACTGAAACAATGGTTTAATGGTTCAGTCAACGTCCACATTCCATCACACGGAAACTTTCAGAAACAATCCTAGAAAATTCTATCATCGAACATTTGTAGAATAACAATTTATCTACGTTTGTTGTTTTATTACTTTTATAGTCATGTTTTATTGCTGTTCATCTTTTTTTGCTTTCCATTACGTGATGCGATGGTGTCTTTCGATTACTTAAAAAAAGTATTTATTCAGATTGTTCTGTTATATTTTGCCTTACGTTATTATTCTGACATCTGTTTCACACTGTTTGTCGTTTTAACATTATCTAATTTCTTCTTCATGGGTGAATTCCAGAGTTAAGGTGTATTATTATTATTATTATGAATTAAACCCTCTTTTCTGTTCTTAGGTTTTATTTTCCTCAGAATCAGTTCAACAGATCTGAGGTAATAGAGACATCATGATGGGATGACAGAGGGGCTGATGAACCAATCATCTGTCTCCTCCTCCCCCTCCCCTCTTTGGGATTGGCTGATGCTGCTGAGCGTCATCCCTCTCATCCTCCCACCTCCCCCCCTCCCTCTGCATCCTCCTCATCCTCTTCAGTCTGCTGGTGCTGCTGCTGCAAGCTACTGGTGTTGCCGTGACGATGATATCCTCCACCCCCTCCCCCTCCCTCCTACACTCACACACTCACACACACGCACACACACACACATACACTCACACATACACACACAGAGGAGAGGGAGAAAACAAGACGCTATCATGACGCTATGGCTTCAGGCTGGAAAATGAACACACTCTGATGCTCTGAAGAAAACAGGGTGAGTCTGCATGGTTTTTGGAGTGACAGCATGGATGGATGGATGGATGGATGGATGGATGGATGGATGGATGGAGATACCAGCAGTATCTGTAGCAGAGAGGTGTTTGTGCAAGAGAGAGAGGTGAAAGAGGGAGGATGGACAGATCCTGGCTAAAACAGGGTGGAGGACAGATGACTGACTGTAACACAGCTTCGTAACGTGTGTTTGTGTGTTTGTGTGTTTGCGTGTCGTATCAGGCCTAAACGTTAGCATCCTCAGTGCTAACAGTAACAGGAGGTACGTCACAGAAATCAATCTGATGCACTCGGATTTGCAGAAACAGGAACACACCAAAAAATGTACAGCCGTACGCCTCGACAAACAAGTCAAAGTGTGATTGAGGATCATCCACGTTCATACCTTTAGTGAACGCTGATGGGATTGAATCTAAAGGTGTTCACTAGTTATGGTGCATTTACGAAACATCAGCATAACATCAGTGTGTGTTCCTATTTGGGAGTGTGTCCATCAGTGGACAAGCAACCCAACTGGAACAGTGTTTAGTGGGTGGTGTTTAGTGACATCTGTTGGTGAAGTGGCAGATTCAAAAAATGAATCCCCCACCCACCCTCACTTACGGTGGCCATAAAAAAAATTAAAAAAAACAAACATGGACATCCCCCCGATAGAACCAGTGTTTGTTTGATCCATTCGGAGCTTTAGACCTGGACCACACTCAAACATATAACAGACCTCAACGATTCTTATAGAATGAAAACTGATGGAAATTTGCCAGTTCACTCAAAATGATTAAGTCTTTTTTGGACCCGATTATAATATAGTTCATGTGAAAATATGATTTTATGTTGTTTGCTCTTCTTATATACATGGACTTTATTTTGAAAATAAGTAGGCAAAAGAAATTCCTACCAAGGATCATAAGTACAGGGGACCATAGGTACCGAGGACCATAGGTACAGGGGACCATGGGTACTGAGGACCATAGGTACCGAGGACCATAGGTACAGGGGACCATGGGTACTGAGGACCATAGGTACCGAGGACTATAGGTACAGGGGACCATAGATACTGAGGACCACAGGCACCAAGGAGTATAGGTACCTGGGATCATCAGTACTGAGGGCCATAGGTACCAGGGAGTATAGGTATTGGGGACTATAGGTACAGGAGACCATAGGTATAGGGAACCATAGATTTGAGGACCATGGGTATAGGTACTTGATAAGAAACTACCATTTTTAGAATCAGTGAGCAGCAGATATTAAAGTCAAATAAATTCATATAATGTGTTGGAGGAACGCTAACGCTGCAGGCCTCAGCAGAAGGAACATTCAGCCCAGTCTCATCCGTCATTGCTATCACTTCATCAATAAAAATAGAGAAGAAACGTTCCCACGGGAATAGACATACAGAGATCAGATTACATGTGTATACGTGACGTTACCACACTACAAATTCACTGACTGTGTCTTTACAAACTGGTTTTTAAAGCCACGTCTGCAGCTTTATTGCATTTCTGTCTGTTTTAAATGTCATAACTTTCCAATGGAGTCTGGTGTGTGATGCTGCAGTGATATGAAGCTTTCCCATAATACGGTCAGAGGGATGTAAGATGTAAAGTTTGTGTTCTGTCACAGTTTTCCCTTTATTTTATATAAATAACATGTAGATAAACATCTACTTTTTTCTCAGAAGGTTATACTAGCAGCGGTACATATTTTAAGCAAAGAACCTAATGAAAACATTAATATTACTATTAATATTCTGATATTAAATCAGGTCAAGTGCATTTAATTTAGAATATTGTGAAAGTATGGGTTTAACAGAGGATGTAAAGTCAAGATGCAGAAATTTCACAAAAATCTTTAAAAAACATTTAACTGCAGCATGACAGCAGCATATGAGACATATTTTGTATTATTTACTACAGTTGGTTGGAAGAAAATGAACTAACTCATTAAAAAAATTTCCTACCAGTACTTAAATACAAACCTGTCAGCTTAACTTACATTAGCTAATGTTAGCATGAATCGTATTGAATTAGATGGTATTTCAGCTAGCCTGCTAAATAACCCTGCTAGCATGAAATAATGTGTTTGGTTGACAGTACTCTTTAAGAACTAAATTAATAATCTTGTAAATACTCTTGTTGGTGAACAGGTTAACACATATCAAGTATCTGAGATTACTTAATAATTTGTAAAATCGCGTTAGCTTGGTGAGATTCACTTCATCCCATCCCTCTTCTCTAGATCCACCTTTTTAGCCAAACACTAACAAGAATAAACAAAAATTAAACAAGTTGGCAAAGTCTAAAATGCTAAAATATGTGACTCTTCAATGCTTTTTGTCTGGTTTAATTAACTTTATGTGAACAGAGTAATGGAGTCCTTTTACTAATACAATGTTAGAAAACAGTAAATCTCAGCACCTTGATGATAGCATGCTAGCAGTTTGCTCAATAGATAAATGGCTATTTTCTAACCATGTGTTAACTAATATTACTTGCTGTTGTTTGCTATTAAAGTTTGTGAAATAAGCAGAGCTAAACGAGTGTAAAAAGTAAAATGGGTATTGGTTAGTGTTGTATTATGTTATATTTGTGCTAGCAGTGTTTGTATAAGCTAAACTATAAGCTAATCTGTTTGGTACCATGCTAGCAGCTGGAGGGCAATGACATGAAAAAAGATTTTACTTTATTTACTTTAAGTTTTTCCTGAGTCTAGTGTGTAGAAATCTCCTCACAAAGGGGGATGTTTTCAAAATATAGAATACATATGGTGAAAGTTGCAGATAAATGCTATTTTGTTAGCTGTTAGCTCATAGCTTTACGTTTTCCTTTTCCTGTTTCCCTATATTCTGTTAAATTGATATTAGAATTTGTGTAATTGTACCAATTTTCTTTTTTTTTTACCTTTGGCTTATTTGTTTACTCTCTTACTTGTTTATTTATTTTATTCAATGTTATTTTATTTTTTTTACTACATGCTTCTAATTACTCTATATCTATGTTTGCACCAAACCACTGAAGGAAATTCCTAGTAATGTGAACCCTGTGAACCTTACATGGAAATAAACACGATTCTGATTCTGAAATGCACTTTACTTTCAGAGCTACGAGTATTTCCTTGTAATACAGCAACAGCAGTTTGGTAACAGTGCTAACATGCTAATGCTTTATGAGGGTAAGCTCAAATGTAACATATTAAGACACGTGTCTATAATGTTTTCCTGAGTCTATGATGTGAAAGCCTCCTCACACAGATGGAGGTTTTTGAAAAATACTGATGAATACATGTTATTGTAAAACTGGAAGAATAATGGCTGTGGTTGTTTGTTGCTGTTGGGGACAGTTACAGACAGACACCACACAAAACACAGCCTCTGTGCTGGCCCATAATCCTTTGCTGCACTGTGCTGCAGAGAGTATAAGAATGTGGGGGTGCACCAGAGATGGCAGTGAGGGAGTCAGTGTCTGTGCCTGAAATATACTGCACAACACATTTCCTTTTATTATATAAGAGCATACAATAAAATAATAAAGAAAGATTCTCATATTGGTTTTAGATAGGTGTACATATCAGAAATGTTATGGGTTTTGTTTTGTTTTTTTGTGCTTTTTTATGACAAAGAATCCATCACTTGCAGACTATTTTAGGGGGAGGAGGTGATAGAAACAGGATTCTACTTAAGATCAGAGGCTACTCATATCCATAATCCCTCCCCTGTATGAATTATTCATACACATGTGCAGTTCATATTGAACATTGAAACACAGATATAAAACAGGAAAGTCACAAATATGAATTACTAAAAATAAACAGATACAAAACGGAGATTTTAATGTCGTAAAAAGCCTAAAAAACCTCATCAACATGAACATTTGTGTATTTTGATTTTTATGAATCCCATAAAAGCTTTAGAAACCTCAAGCTTTTCTAAAATGCACCCTAAGTCATTTTACTATTAACATCTAAAAATGATGAACAAAACAGTTGCAAAAAAACCCAAAGAAAATACATCATTTAAGATACCTTTCTTTACTGCAAGATAAACATGTTTATTATATATATATATATATATATATATTTATATATTCAAAGCTCTAATCACATGTAAATTTTCTGTCTTTACATTATAAAAAAATAAGAAAAAAACTAGGTTAAGTGTAGTTATATTCTTCTTAAATAATTTTTCCTCGTTTTTGTCAGTGAAATCCGCAAAATGTCTATAATGATTTCTTTTATCCACACCCTTACTTTCACCTTTTTTTAAGCTGTTTTTTTTCTCTCATCTCAACTGTGAAGAAATAAAACCTCAAAAATGTTCTGTAATTCCTTTTAAAGTATCATTAAACATCATGTAAAACAGTATTTTAATGGATACAACTGTTAAATCATCATATTATCACTTGTGTGAAACCAAGGGGAAGCTAAATTTGGGATTTTAGGATTAACGGCCCATGATTGCAGCACTTTTTATTGTAACCCTGCCCCTCCTCCTTTTCGTCTGTTTCCATGGAAACCGCTGCATCGCCCCCTCTCTCTTTTTTGCATCACTTTGAAGACATTTCTGTGACCTACATTGCTACTGCTACAGGCTCTTCATCATCACACTCCTCATTCACCTGAATAAATGTCACAACCTGACTTCATCCAATGACAAACACAACCCGGGTCAATGTGGACAGTGCAAAAATGGCTGCTGCAATAAAAACGAAACTCTGACTTTTTACATTTTTGAACAAAAACGCAAAGATTTTCCATGTTTTCACTGGTCAAGTCAATATTGATTTGTAAATATATCAAATTAAACAGATCAGATTTTAATGGCTGCATTAATGGTACCTTCACATACATGCAGGTCAGTCATATGGTGAAAGCCGATGCTACCCCAGACCATCACAGACCTTTTACTGATAACGACCTGGAGGGTCTTTTCCATCTTTGACAAACGAACTGCTGTCTGTTCTTCCTACAAACAAACTGTTCCAGTATGTAAGTAGTGGACAAACACCCATAGGTTTGTGTTGAAACCTCTAGATGCTTGAAATGCCATCACCATATTTGGATTCAGAGGATTTGGGCTGCGTTCAGACCGCAGCCAAATGTGGCTCCAGTCTGATTTTTTTTGCCCATATGTGACCTGTAACTGATCTGTTAAAGAGTTTCAACAGCACAAATAGAGGTTGCATTTAATGTGTAATATAAACGAGCACACACAAAAAATTTCACCGAAAAATCCAAATTGTGCATTTAGACCTGCTGTGTGCACGAAGCCTTAGTTGGAGACGAAGAAGCAGAAAATTGCTTCCAACGTCAATGATACTAATATTAATGGAATGGAATGAATTATGGAATTCAATAAAATAGAATTTGGATTATCATCGTTCATTGTACAAAATGAAAAATGTTCCTTTTAAAGTACAACAGGTTAGTTATAAACAATCAACGTTCTGAAGTTATGTTCTGAAGTCATTTCAGGTACTTAATGTTAACACATGGTTTTGCTTGAACAGCAAAATTAAAGCAACCACATGTATAAACTAATTGTAGCTACCTGAGCTAATAGTAAGCTAGCTTGTAGACCATGTAATTCAATATGAATAAATGCTAACATTAGCTTATGCTGTTATTGTGACTAAGACATGTAGCTACTTAAACATCACTAAGGTTCAACTGGGCTTCAGGGACAAAAATATGTTTTATTCAGTAAAAGAAATAGCTCTTGTAGACCTTTAGACAAAAGTAAACTTTAAAGTGCCTTTGAGTTTCATGAAAAGTACTAAACAAAATAAATGTATTATTATTATTATTATTAATAAATGTTGTGTTAGCAAGGTAACAGCATAGAACAGACTCTGGTTGTTTTGATTAAGGGAGGTTAGGTTCGAAGTTTATCAGTTTCTTTGCAAAGTTTGAATAAATATATGTTTGTTATTCTTGGTTCACCTCTGATTCTGCTGCTTTAACTATCTTTAGTGTGAATGGAGTAGGTCTTCATGCAGAGTTCTGCTGGTGTTCCAGCCAACGTCCACCTTCCTCTGGTCCATTTCAGGGATTCATATTTCAACACATTCAACCATCACTGCTAAGACTCTACTACAGTCCACGTTCTTATTTAGTGACAAAAATATGTAATTGAACATTTAAAACTGAAACGACGGCCTCAGATCAGAGTTTGTGCTGGAAATCAACCCTCTTTTTGACAGACGGTGCTGGTCCAGACTGTGTGAGAACCTTCACGGTGGAACCGCTGGTTTACAGCGAGTGTATGATACCAAGTGAAACACTGAATTTAGGAGCTTTAAACTTTTTGTTGTCCATGTTTATCTGCTTTTCCGTCTAATCCTCCATCCTCTCTTCTCTCCACAGGACACAGTAAATCCTGTCCTCAGTTTGAACCTTTGATGAATTAAATCAACTCTGAGGTTCGTCACTTTCCCTTCGACAGAGGACTGGGCAGCAGATACTCGTCACACGGACCCTAGAGACATTTCAAATGGCAAATACGTCCATTTTTGAATGTGTGGATGCCTTTTTACCTCCAGGAATGTAGAGCTGTAATATTTCTAGAAGTGTGGACTAAAAAGAACAGGATCACAGGTGGAAGTGGATTCCAAAGGAGCCTCTCAAGGTTAAACTTGAATTTTCCTCGGCTACAAGATGGAGTAAATGTTGAGTGGGAATACAAACACCACCCAAACTGACAATAAGAACTCGTCTAGCTGAACGCCCAGCCCCTCCCCCTGGCTTCACAGCGGGGTAAGGGGTGTGTTCGGAGGATTCCCCCCACCAGGCTGCTGCTCGCAGATGGAGGCCCACCAACACTCCCCAGATAGCAGCAGTGAGGAGTGCACCGTCCTGGAGGCGCCGCCTGGAAAAAACACCTGCCCACAGCATGCAGGGAAGGTCAGGAGTTTAACTCTGGAGTTCAAATACTCTATTACTTTAAATCAGGGGTGTCAAACTCATTTTAGTTCAGGGCCACATCCAACCTAATATGATCTAAAGTGGGCTGGATCAGTAAAATAATATAAATAATAGGATAAGAACTTAGAAATAATCTCAACTGCAAAGTTTTCTCTGTTTTTGAGCGAAAAAAGTAAAATTCTGTGAAGAAAATGTTCACATCTACGAACTGTACTTGAACATAACATGAACAAATATGAACCTGAAAATTCTTAAGAAAAATAAGTGCAATGTTTACAATTTTAGGCTTTAGTTTATCATTTATACATGTGTATCACAGCGTACAGATCACAGTGGATCTACAAATACACAACATTTAGTAACAGGCAGAATATTGGTAAAATTTCACATAGATCTCAGGTTATTTCCAATTTTTGTAAAAGGCTATTTTATTTTATTTTTTACACTAAAACAAAAAGGAACATTGGCAGTTGTCAGTATTTATAGGTTACTATGATCGTATTTTACTGGTCTGACCAACTTTAGATTGAATTGACCTAAAATGATTTTAATTTCCTTGACTGTTAATATCTTCGGTGTAATTTTTGTATTTCACAGATTCATCCCACAGGTCAGATCGGACCCTATGGTGGGCCAGTGTTGGTCCTCGGCCGCATGTTTAACACCTGTACTTTAAATTCATGACTATATGTTAAATGCTTCCATTCCCCCTAAACCTCCACCCATCACTAACGGTGGGCGATACTGGGAATTTTGGTATCGATCCAATACCAAGTAAATACAGGGCTAGTATCACCGATACTGATACTGATCCTTTTACTTGAAATGTCATGATCATTGAATAATTTTGTGGTTCTGCCTTTAGTTAATTGATTATGATTATGTTAAAACACAGGATGAAGATTTTAGGCAAATAAGCCAGCTTATTATTATTATTATTATTATTATTATCATTAACAAACTACAATACAAAACAATTTAACAGTATAAAAATAATAAAATAACCCCCTTTTACTACACACAGTTGTTTAAGAAAAAGATAGTAGTGCAAAATAACAAAAAAGCAACAATGTAACAAAAATATAAATATAACAATGTCAACAACAACAAAACATACTTTCCATTACATGCAGATATTTGTGAAAAATAGTCAATAATAAAGTAACAAAGTCAGTTGTGCAAAATAAGTAAACAAAAGCAACAATGTAATAATGAATATAACAATATAAACAACACAAAAGAAAAAACCTTCCATTAAACGCAGATATTTGTGAAAAATTCCGTCAGTGGTGCAAGCCTTCGACTGACCTATAGAAGAGAAACTGCAGCATAAGTATCGATCTCATCCCACTAGTATCGATCCGATACCGATACTCAGTTTGTTATCAATACTATTGACATTTAGATCAATACGCCCAGCTCTAACCCCCAATGTCGTACCTCCATCTTTATCACCACCCACCACACAGGCACACATACTGTAGATGCACGTACACACACACGCACACACACACACGCACACACACACACACACACTCAGCAACATTTCCAAAAAACAACATGATTCTGACAGATTCTATCATACAAAGGAAGACAGAAGTTTCTAACATTTTTGTGAAGGCAGACAGGATTGTGATCATTTAATAAACCCATCTAGCTCACTCCAAATCTGCAAACAGCGCTCAGGCTCGAACATTTAAGTTTACGCTTCTTCCCCAATATGAAGTTTTTTTTCCTGGTGTTGTGAACCTGCAGGGGATGGAGGACTGGGATGAGCTCACGTAAGCGTTTATTGAGTTGGCTGATCACCTGATACACAGCACAGGCAGTGTGATAGATGATGAAATCAAGAAGCTTCAGGAGACCAAATTAGACACATTACAACAAAAGTCCCCAAAACTCCAGAACCACAGAGGAGTTTATAGTTTCCCTGGAACCAAAACACAATCTAAACAGTTAAATAAAGAACACAGAATGAACGGCTCCATCAGAACCAGTTTGGTTCTATGAATGTTTGGCGATGCTGCTTCCAGCACCAGCATCTGTGCGCAATTTTCCACAGTTCTCGGTACAGTTCAAGGCAACAGCAGTTGAAAATACACACCTCTCTCTTTTAGGTCAAAATCAAAAGACTTGTTAATATAGATGAAGATAAAGCTTCAAGCCTCCATCATGAAGAGGCCGAGTCATGTTTGGGTCACATCTGACAGAATCTGCTCCACACATAACTGAACCTTTTTACTCTGAACTGGTCGGTTTTGTCTTCGGCAGGTGGCAGAACTCTACTGTTCAGCCTGTGAGTGTCCTCTGTGTGAGGACTGTCTGCCCGAGCATGAGGAGCACCCGAAGGTGGCGCTCAGCCGAGCCCTGGACCAGCACCGCGGCCTTCTGCAGGACGGTCTGGAGGCGGTCCAGAACAGGTACCGCCCACAGGGACACAGGGGACAGGGTTAGTTGGAACTGGCCTTAATTTGGAAAGATGATGAGAAGTTTGACGAAAATCCCTCTTATTTTAAGTCATCTTAATTATTTTAGATGTTGTCTAATTTTATCTAAAAAGTTGACTTTAAATGTGTCTTAAGGGTTTCTCTTCCATTTTCCATCTTCATTTGCTCTTGGTTTATCGTGACTGTCGTGCAGTGTTGAATGTTCAATAGAAACTATCAGTTCTGGCTGGATCTCTCCTCAAATCGTCCCTCTCTCACATTTTCACCTCATATTTAACTGTTGATGAAAAGATGAAATGAAAATAAAATAATTTTTGTCATCAGAAATGGGTTCTTCTCTGAAACTGGTCCTAAAAACAGGACACGGGGCTAAAAATTCAAACCAGATGTAGACGAATGTTAT
>JAPTYQ010000011.1:22155268-22167451 GCA_029814465.1 Ostorhinchus cyanosoma
AATATTTGATTATAAATTCATTAATTTTGCGATGGATCAGAGCAGGAGGATCATTTCTTTCTTTCCTTGCATTTATCTGAGGTCATCATTAGGTCCATCCTGGGGGAAATATGTCTACATGTACCTTTGATTATTGGGTCTAAACAGATGGAAAAGTCACACATACTCAAATAAACCCAGTTTCATAGAAGAACCCACATGTTTTCATCCACCTCATCAAGAGTTAAAACATAGTCAGATCAACTATCTCTTGGTTTGTATGACATTTCAAAGGCATCGTCTCAGGAACCTTTGGACACATGGTACAAACATTAACTAGTCTTTATAATTTAAGACACAGTGACTTTACCCCATTTTCAGTGATGTCCATTATTACACCCTTTAAAGCTGAAGTAGTGACCATAACATGTACAACTGTAACATAACAATCCCATAATGTAGGAGAACCACTATAATGAGACTCCACAAGTATCACAGTATAAATTAAATTAAAGTCTCTGTTTACTGCTCAGTAAACTCATGTCATTTCATTCTTATATAAATGCAAAACCTCACTTTAAATTATAATTTTTTTCTCTATTTTGACATAAATGTTCACTTGGACTCAAGGGTGGATTGATTAGATTTGGTGTCAAAGCCATTATGATCTCACAAAACAAATGTTTGGTCCTAACTGTTTAAAATGAAAGGTCCTCCATGAGGAGATTATGATGCAAGAACAGTGGATGTACAAGGACACACTGACCTCTAGTGGACAGGAAGACAAATGCAAATATCACTTTTAATAGATACTCCAATTTCAATTACACTATCATCTAGATTTGACCTATAACACATCTAATACATGCCTATGAGTCATGTAAAATATTTATCATTTCTGTCAAATTGAACCTGTCTTTATTACAAAGACAGGAAGTAAAAACTCAAACTGATTCTGATGTATTAAAAAAATACATGAATTCATGATTCCTCTGTTTTACTCAGTTTCAGTTCATGTTTAATTTCTTGTTAGACATAAAGATATAATGATTCCAAAAATAAAACCTGAAGCTGAATTGTTCTCTGCAGTAGACCTGTGACCCAGTTCAGAAATGATCAAGTAACCGGCTGATTGAAAACAATCACCATGTATCTATGCATCTTCACAGACTCCCTCAGGTGTCAGACGCTCTGTCCTTCATCAAGGAGATCCTCCAACAGCTGACCAATCAGAGAGCATCCATCGAGGAGGACATCCAGTCCAGCTTTGAGGACCTGCATAAGCAGCTGGACGTCAGGAAGAGCGTCCTGCTGATGGAGCTGGAGGTCACGTATGGGCTCAAACAGAAGGTGCAAAACCTTAAAGTAATGTTACTACTTTATAGAACAGATAGATTTCACAAAAGTAATAAAATCTTGTTCTGTCCTCCAATAACACACTAAGGTTGACATTTTGATTTCAGAGTATGACTATCTGTGAACTCTAAAGGGTTGAACTGACAGATGCTGAATGTGGCCCCTGAACTCCAGTAGGTTTGACAGCCCTGTTCTAGAACTATACGACAGAACACACACTCAGTTTTGAACTGTCGGTGTGTGCAGGTCCTTCAGGGTCAGGTGGACAGCCTCCTTCGGGGTGAGGGGGACATCACGACCACCTGCACCCAGACTGAGGAGGCGCTGGCGGGCGAGGCGTGCGTGGCCAACCTGCAGACGGAGCGTGAGCTCGGCGAGAAGCTGGGGCAACTGGCCGGCCTCGGGTTGCCATGTCAACCAGAGGAGAACGACCAGCTGGACCTGGTGTTGGAGACGGATGGGCTGAGGAAGTCCATACACAACCTGGGGACCATCGTCACCACCAGGTGACAATTTTAACCCATAAAGACCCAAACATCAACTGATCTAAACTGTTTAATACCTGTTGATCCACTAATCCTATCAATACATGTTAATAATGGGTGTAAAATACAGTTAGTCTTTTCATGGTCATCAGATATGATCCATTTGGATGTTCAGAGGCTCCATAGTTACCATGGAAACACCGTCATATTCGAAAACACTGATTCACCAGTAAAGTCATGGAGTTGGATCAATGACAGTGGACGGACACTGATGTCTTTGCTGAAAAAGTCCCTTTTTCATCAGTTTTTAGTGTTTCTGATAAAATAACCATCAACTTTACTCTGAGCTTTTATGAACATCTGCACGATCAGTGAATTAAATCTACGAAAATACATGATTTACACTGAAAAAATGTAACATACAGTGGATAATATTATAATAAATGGTGATAAATATCTGAAGAAAGGTTAAATCTAGATAAAAATTCATTTGAGAACTGTCTTAATGGTTTAATATATCTAGAGCCTATACATATAAATTATAGTCTACTGGTTTTCTATTCAGTTTAGTTTCAGTTAGTTTTATGTGTTGTTCGTCTCAGAGCATAATTGCACCATATTTTTGGCCAAATTGTGTTGAACTTTACTGCTGCATTTTGAATCGCTCGCTATGATGAAATGTACTTTGAAATGTTATTTATTGAATACTGCAGATTTTTTTCTTTATTTAAGGTGTTAGAATTTTTTTATATACTATAAGAAATACTTTCATTTATAAGCTAAACAAGGTATGAGGAATGACAATGTATGTTTACACTGTACACTTTTAGACAATGACATTCATTTTCCTCAAAGTTCATAAAATGTTTTTCAACATCTGATAGTATTTTATTCTTAGGTCATTACAGATGGTCAAAAGTGGAGTAATGTAGTCAGGGCTTTTACTTTGAAAATCCTGGACAACGTCACAGTATAAGCCTGGATTTAAGCCAGTTTTACACAGCGGACCTGCGTTCCGGAATCAAAGGACGCAGCATGTATAGTGTGATGCATAACTTGTGCATCAGAGCATAGCGGTGTTGGCTAACAGGACTCCTATTTTTTGCGGCATTTTGCCCAGGGGTGGGGTTATGTCCTGCGTTACTGATGCGTTTGATGTGGGCTCTTATGTTGGTGGGGTGTCATAATCCATTTATCCCCTAAAACTTATGAAAGACGTAAAACGAAATGCCCCCAAATAGGAGTCCTGTAGGCTAATCTCTCCAGAGTCTGTCATCGTTCCAGAAATGTTAGCATGGATAGAGTGCTCCGCCCAAACTGACAACAGCTGATGGATCTGGGCGTCTCCCCAGTTCCACATCTTTCTGGTTGCATTGATGTTTGTTAACTGTACGTGGCCCGCTTTCATTTTTAACCCCCTTCCAGGCGTGGGGGTCACACACACAGTAAGTCATTAAAATGAGGTGTTCCTTGTACATAGCGTTCCTGAATCCGGTTTCCGCCTTTATCTGCACTCTGTTACTACCTCCAGAGGCGTTACAGAACCATGACAGAGGTGGAACCACATGATCCACCATTTCATTTACGCAGATGACGTTCAGAATAAAGGTGGAATATTCCAGGAACAGAAGTGATGTGGAAAACGGCTTCAGATTCTCCTCATTTGTATTTGCATCATTGTGTGTATAACTCTTACCTCCTCCTCTTCCTCAGTGCTGTGGCGAGCCAGAGTGAAGCCATGGGTGCAGGTTTGGAGCAGTGCATTGTGGGACATCCTGCGTCTGTTACCATAGTGACCAGAGACAAGTCGGGAGGAGCCTGCAAGAGCGGCAACGCAATTCTGTCAGCAGAGGTTTGTTTGAGTCGACTCGCATTCAGAGCAACAGCATAAATGTTTGGAACATCCATGTGTGAAGGAGGTTTGGGGTTTTATCGCCGCAGGTTTTCACTCCAGACGGCAGCATCGTGGATGGAGAAATTGTCGACCACAAGAATGGGACGTATGAGTTTGTTTACACGGTGCCAAAGGAAGGTGACTTCTCATTGGCTCTCCGTCTGTACGACCAGCATATTAAAGGAAGTCCCTTCAAACTGATTGTTACCAGGGCCTCAGATCTGGAGGTGGAGGTCAGTTACTACTTCAGTTCATATTTTTAAAGGGTATGCTGATATCCACCCCCCACTCACAGCGCATACTGAGACTGGATGTGGCAGTCGGCATGTGTGTCCATCTGTCCATCACTCTGGAGCATAAACGGAAAACTAATGTGAAGGCTCTGATTGAAGGTGGAGCTCAAACTCCAACATAAATAACTCCATAATGTTTGTCAGTGGTCACTCATGTTCGACTGTAGCATTTTGTCTGTGCCATTTTTTGACTGTTATTTATATGTATATGCAAAAAGCGGTATTCAACGTAAACAAAAAAAATCTACATCAACCCTTAGTCTAAACTAGTGTTTCTAAACACTATCCATCAGCATTTGGGACAAGAAAACAAAAGGGGGGGGGGCATTACTCTGCAGAAGTATCAATATCAAGCAGCATGTTATGTCAGTGGAAAATGTCTGTGCCTCTCACCATGAAAAGATGAATAACTGTATTTTACATCAATTATTTACAGGTATTGATAGGATTAGTGGATCAACAGGTGTTAAACAGTTTACATCAGTAGGTGGTTTTGGTCGGTGGTGGATGTTTGGGTCTTAATGGGTTAAATAAAGAATTAGAATTAAAAATTAAGAGACAGAATGTGGTGACAAGATGTGGTACCCAAGTAACCAGACCTGCAGGTCATAATGTTCTTGCTAAGTAGGTGGTCTGGTTTTGGTCCTGACTTGGTCTCAGTTTAGATGGTCTTGACTACAACTCTAACATTCAGCATCTTATAAGGTTTTGGTGACATCCTGAAACAAGCCTAAAGACTCCCATGGTGAACTCCCACAGACAGTACCTGTAGATGACGTATTCTTCCTCCAACCCTCTAGGTGTCTCCTTCCACCACCACAGCCACCAACTCAGCAGCCAACGCCACCCCGTCCACAGGCTCCTCCGAGGGGGCCAAGAGACGAGGGAAGTCCCCTGGCCAGAAGAAGAAGGGTTCTAAGAGGGCCAGTAGTGCACTGGGCACCCCACGACGCAAAACCCAGAACCCCATTGAGGACGATCTCATCTTCAGGATTGGTGAGACATTAGTTTGAACTATGGAATGAAAATAATCAAAGGAGGAAAGCTTAATTCAACTACTGGAACAAATACAACTGTAATGCTTGTACCTCAAACGCAAAATGACAGTTTTATCTTTTATCTAGGGACAAAGGGAAGGAATAAAGGAGAGTTCACTAACCTTCAAGGAGTAGCAGCCTCCGCCACTGGGAGGATACTTATCGCTGACAGCAACAATCAGTGTGTTCAGGTAAAAAACACAAGTGAGGACAATTGGAAAGGGAGGATATGTAATACAAAGAAAGTTTAAATGGAACAGATGATGCAACCTTGACCTTTGGCTACCAAACACTGATCAGCTACAGTAATCCAGATTAAAGGAATTCCCTTGAGTCATTCCTGAGTGTCCTGTTGACAAGACTGGATAGACATGAGGTCACAACAGCCTGTCCTCTGACATCGAACCATGAACATCACTGGACCACCAAGATCCTCGAGTCCATCTGAATGTTTAGGCCACATTTGGTGACAGTTTAAGACGTTCCTGAGTTTTTATACATATTAGGGACCAACACAAACCATAATGAGACGTGTGGATCTAAAAGTCAGTCAAGTGTCGATGGGTTAATTCTTGGATTTATTTATTTTTACAGAAAACCTGTAAATACAAAAAGAAAAAAACAGTCATGCTGAAGTACCAAGTTTGTGCATTCTCTTTCTTGTGTCCCTCTAGATTTTCTCCAACCAAGGTGAGTTTAAGAGTCGTTTTGGGGTGCGGGGCCGGTCGCCAGGACAACTGCAGCGTCCCACCGGTGTTGCTGTGCATCCCAGTGGTGATATTATCATTGCTGACTATGACAACAAATGGGTCAGCATCTTTTCCTGTGAGGGCAAGTTCAAGGTATGTGTGGAGAAAGCAACAAAGGAATATTAATTGTAGATTTCTGAACATTTTACATAAAATCAAGGATGTGTCAGGGTGGAAAACAATTACTTAAAACGTTCCATTGAAGTTAATATTTTGACTAAATGTTTTTTCCCAATAAATTTTCTTTCCAGGCTAAGCTGGGTTCTGGTAGGCTCATGGGTCCAAAGGGCGTGTCTGTGGACCAGAATGGTCATGTGATCGTGGTTGACAATAAGGCATGTACGGTCTTCATCTTCCAGCTGACTGGCAAACTCATCACCAAATTTGGTAGTCGGGGCAACGGGGATAAGCAGTTTGCAGGTAAGTCTGAGTACTGAGGGTTAATTCCTATCAGGGTCACACAGCAACAAATACAGCAGCTTATCCATGTTAGACTTTCTTGAATGGTATGTCCCTCAACCCTTTTGACTATAAATCATTCCTGTAAAGCTCAAAACTGTTTGGATCAAACTCCATCCGTGGTGTAATGACCTATGACGGCCCATATGTGAGGTGTGAGTGGAGAGTTTCAGATCCAAAATGCAGATCCAGATTTAAAGAACAAAAGTAGAGGGGGAAGAGGAAGTTGAGTAGAGGGAGGTGTGGAATATAACACATAAAAACACAGATATTATGTATATGAGATGAGAAGTGTTGGGGTGTGAAGGGAGTTGAAATGAATGTGCTGACCAGACTCCCTGCACATAGATTACACAGTGACAGTAGTTGAGTAAGTTACAAACAGATAAAGGTGTTTTAGGAGGTGTTTCTACTTCCAAACATTTAAAAATGACCTGAAGTCATCATTAATGTTTAGAATGAAGAGCTCTGAAGTTGCACAGAAAACACCAATGTATTAGAGCAGACAATTGAACTGAATTTATGTGACCACTAGAGGGCGTAGTAGCAGTAGCATATCCTTGTCTTTGCTAAATTAATCCATGTGACATTTCTGTGACAACATAAACTGTACAGGAAACAGAGGTGATTTGTGGTTTTACTGTCGCCATTTTCAGTCTAAAAACAGAACTATGCTAACAGAGCTAAGGTAACAGAGCTATAATGTAAACTATCAGCTGATGCAGCGCATGAAGATTATAAGACCCAGTGTTATTTTGAGCGACTATGAAAAAACTTGATGATTCCATAATCCAGATGTGAGATGTGAACTGATCCAGTCTGTGGAGACATAGGGTTGGTTCAGTGGTGGTTCTAGTAACAGACTTCCTTCTGCTGTTGAAAGTTTGGAACATGAATACTACATAAAACACCTTTAAATGCCTATATCACCAAAAACTCAGGCATCTACACAATAAAAGATGTGATAAGACTCAGTTAAGACTCTGTATTCTGTTTCTTGTCCCAAAGGTCCTCACTTTGCGGCTGTGAACCAGAACAATGAAATCATCATAACTGACTTCCATAACCACTCTGTCAAGGTACAGATTTATTTACCTCAACGTGCACTCCTTCCATTTTCCTACAGGTCTATTTCAACTGCTGTTCAGACCACTTTCTTGTGTTCTTGCTTTTATCCTTCTTCATGGTTAGGTTTTTACTCCAGAGGGGGAGCTGGTGTTGAAGTTCGGCTCCAACGGTGAAGGAAACGGACAGTTCAATGCTCCCACTGGTGTAGCCGTGGACATAAATGGGAACATCATCGTGGCCGACTGGGGAAACAGCAGAATACAGGTAGGACAAGAGAGAGGGGATAACAACTGCTACAATGAAGAGGTGAAACATACGGCCCGCAGGCCAAAACTGGGCTGCCAGAGTCCAATCTGGCCCACGGGATGAATTTGTAAAGTGCAAAAATTACACTGAAGATATTAAGAGTCCATGGTGTCAAAGTCCAAAAATTTAACAATATTCTGCTGGTTACTAAATGTTTTGTGCCTTTGCAGAGCCACTGTAATGGTCTGTAATGTATAAATGATAAGTTGAGGAATAATGTTGTTAAAATTGCACTTACTTTTCTTAAAGAGGTCATATTTTGCTAAACCCACTTTTATTAGTCTTTGGTTCATTTATCTGTGTACTTGGACCATGCAAACTCTAGGATCTCAGGACCTTCTTGCTGCAGGGCGACAGTACTAACCCCTGTACCACCATCCACCCTGCATTTCCATGACATGAATGATGCAAACATTTCAGCTTCCCACCCCTGTGATGTCACAACAAATGCCCACCATGTGAAAACAGTCCATTTACTGGAGTCGTGTGTGATTATTATAATAATGAAAAGACCCTTTTTGGTCTTTCCCAGGTGTTTGACGGCAGCGGCTCCTTCTTGTCCTACATCAACACATCAGCGGACCCTTTGTACGGACCTCAGGGTTTGGCCCTGACGTCAGATGGACACGTGGTGGTGGCCGACTCTGGAAACCACTGCTTCAAAGTCTACCGCTACCTGCAATGATAGAGGCCTGAGCCACGACCACAGCTGTAGGCTGAGATGTCAAATTCAATGAACCACTGCATGAACCTCCATGGTTACCTGTAATAATGGAAGGGAAAGGAAACGGATGAGAGGCCTTTCCATCATTACACCATTAAAGCCCATTTTAGTAGATTTTATTCATGATCAGTGTTTCTGCACAGACTCTGAAAGGGTCGACCACGTTATTGGTCTCAATTGTCTCAAAAATACATCAATGATGATCACAACAACGATATAGAAGTTTTTTGGTTTTTTTGCCTTCATGGAATATCTGAAAAATTAGAAGAGATGAAATGCAGGAGTAAACGTTTTGAAGGAAAAACAATTATGCAATGATGGATTCTGTCCATCTCTGGAAGTCTTATAGTGTCTTTATCCTGGGATTTGAAGAAGAAACCCATCGTCATAACAAATGGACCAGGATCAAAGTTGCAACAAGGGCGTGGATATAAAGTCTTAAAAATAATGGATGGGGAAGAACATGCG
This sequence comes from Ostorhinchus cyanosoma, assembly GCA_029814465.1. Lineage (NCBI taxonomy): Eukaryota > Metazoa > Chordata > Actinopteri > Kurtiformes > Apogonidae > Ostorhinchus > Ostorhinchus cyanosoma. The sequence continues at coordinate 22,164,087 of JAPTYQ010000011.1, forward strand.
TCTTAAATGCCTTCTCATATTGTATGTAACAGACAAATGAATGGAAAAGGAGCTAAAAGAGTTCTGCGTCTTGGTTTGATTTTGTACCATATTTTTGATTTATCACACCAAAGCCTGCTCTCAAAACTGGTACGTAGCATGGACCGCTAATGTTTGGCAATGCTAATGGTACCAGTTCTAAGAGCTTGACTGGATGTCATGACTCAGCAAAGGGAGACTGTCAATACGACGTTATGTATCATCAGGTTAGACTAAGACACAGCCCTCTTTTAAGCCGTGGTCCATTGTTTGTACATAAGGATTGTCTGAATATGGAATGTTTATTTAAATCTTTGCGTATGCTAGCATTTTTTTCAGGTAAATAGATTCATGATTAGAACTTATTGCTTGACTCTGATTGTCTGGTTGATTGAATTGGGTTGATTGGCAGTAGACTTTACAAGCAGCAGCATCTGTCAGTGCTTGGTTTGGGTGTTAATATATTTTTTCCGGTGAAAATGTTGAGAACAAAAAGTCTATAAATCTATCATATATATATTTGTGAAAATGCCTTTAATAATATCATGTAAAATGTTTCAAGTAATCAGCATATTTGGAATCAGTAACATTTTTACACAATCTTTTCCGCCCGCCATGTGAACAACGATGACAAAAAGCCGGTGAATGGAATTCTAGAATGTTCCAGTTCATCCTAAAACATCGCTAAGGATTCTTCAAAAAGTTAAAGAAGTGCTTATCATTACATTATCTGTACTGGAAATATTTTCTGTGCACGTGTAAAAATGCTACATCTTGTCGCCAGTATTTCCAAGTCATTTATGGGATTCACATCACAAGTTGCTACAGTAATTATAAGATTAGCTGGATACATGTGGATATTTTTGTTTTCCTTTTAGTCGCATGAGTTAACATTAGCTAGTGAGGTAACAGCAACAAAAGCCGTTTCTCAATATGTGTTCTTGAATGTTCTTCCGTTCTCATGAAACGTCACCTGTCACAGCTCAAGTACTGTTCCAAGTCCAAGTTCGCATAAACCAAGAACGCATGCAATACCTGAATGTTGTTCTTGTTTGTTAGCTTAAACCAAGGATGCACTGGTTGTTGATTGTGAGGACTTGACTGGCAAAATATCCCAAGATGCACTTCGCACTATTCTCGAATGCTACGACGGCTTCTGATAACTTAATTCAGAAATGTTTTTTGACACGATGACTGTAATGAGACGATGTGATAGAACGTTAGAACATGAGCGAGAGGCAGAACCGCGAGAAATACGTCTTTATTATCATGATTTGGGATTCAACGAAATGTGCTACAGTTTTGAAAAATGTAGAAAATGTATAAATGAAATATAAATACGGTACTAGTACAAATGTATTGAAATCCAATCGACGGACATTGTGGTGATTTGAGGGAAATAAATTAGAGAGCCGATAACAGAAAAACAGCAGAGACAGGGTTAAAGTTCAAAAGTACGTAGCTGTTCCAATTTCAGAGAAACTTGCGATCTTAGGAAGTCCATTCTCTGGATCTGTTCTTGGTTTGTACTCACCAAGTTCGCAAGACCGTTCTTCCATATTCTTGATATTGAGAAACAGTTAAACATTAGCTACTTAGGAAAATTTAGTAAAAGTTAGCTCATTACATTAGCTAACCACGTTTCCAGTACAGATCAAGTAGTGACAGTGCTTTTGCTCGCAGATATAACTCAATATTTTGTCGTAAAGCCATAAAGGAATATGTGAAGTGTCTCAAAGCATGTTTCTGTAAACTGTTAGTGTCAATCGTACCACCCCTGGGTTTCAACTCTTCCATTCAACAAACAACAGATTTACAGTAAATATCAAGTACAGTAGGATGTGAAACAGCAAAAACATTTACAAAATAAGTGCTATATAATAAACAATCAATATACAGCATTTACATCACAAGTCCTTAAATATTCATCATTATTATTGGGCAAGAAACACATTTAAGTTCACGTAAATATTAAAAGTCGTTTCACACCAAGCGTGGATTTTCATCTTCCGGAATGTTATGTTATTTTGAGAAAAAAGAAGAAAAAAGTCATACAGTACAAGAAAAAAAAGGCACATTTTGTCTAAAGAAAAAGACCAAGTTGTACTTTTAATTAGAAGAAAAGGCTAAATATTGCGTGAGTTGTTGAAATTCCCAGCTGAACCTTAACCTAGCTGACACTGTTTGAATTTGATAAATAATTGAATAGTAGAAACCATAGAAGTTGTTGTTAAGCCGACATTCTTCTGTGTCGTGACATTATTTGATGCTACATAATTTTAATTTCTATAAGTATATTCTCATAATGATAACACTTATTCTTGTAGCGTTACAACTGTATCATTCTTGTAATATTACGGCATATTCTGAAGAAGAATTACGATTTAAATGCCAAAACATAACTTTTTTCTCAAAATATTAAGACTACATTCTCGAAGTATCTGATTGTTTTCCTCCTTCGTGTCGCCCCAGTCCTGCATCCAACCTGTTAACGCTTATACACATTCATCTAGTGAAATAATACTGAATGCACCAGGCCCAGTGTGCATTTTCCATATTACCACAGTTTTCCATCATCTTGGTGAGAAACGGCTTTGATTTGAATCATATTTTTAGTAATTAACAAAAACTTGTAAAAGAAAAGCGCTGTTCTAGTTGTTCTAATGTTGTGTTTTTGTCCGAATTTACACAAGAAAAACAATAAGCAAGAAATCAAACTCATTACAAGGGATTTGTTTTGACGAAGATATGGTTTCTATTTATAAAATATGTATTTATTTGAATTGCCACCTATTTATTTATTAATGTATTTATTTATTTCAGTTACCTACTCATTGTTCTATTTCTCTCTTGCCATTTGATTGTGTTCCACCATGTGCATTGAAACTCTTAAGTGCCCATTTTACATTTCATCTTTTTGTACATTTCATCTTTTAAGTCGGGAACAAAATATGATTGTTGACATTTGAAAATGTTTCATGTGGACAGATGTGAGTGGACAATTCACTGATTTCATACTGAAGTTGATTTTTTTCTGTGGAATGAAGGGGGAAAAAATCAAGCTGGCTAGATAGCTGCTGTACTTATTAGCTTGATAAACAGACGGGTAGAAACATATTGCTTGTATTTCTGATTGAAACCAATGTTTTGCTTTGTCTTTTTTTCCCTCTAAAGCAACTACCTAAAGAAATAAAATGTACTTGACTAGGCACTGCATGAAGCTAATATGTTAGCGTAGGTCATGAATGATAAATTAGCTTAAAAGTACCCAAGTTTGAGAGGGTTGTGCTTTATTTATTTATTTATCTGAGAATGGGAGTAGCAATTGGATGTGATCAACAGCCATA
>JAPTYQ010000011.1:22222080-22235186 GCA_029814465.1 Ostorhinchus cyanosoma
TGGTTTGTAGTACCTGTTGGTTGTGAGTCAGTGTGCGTTGTGTGTCTGTCTGCTCTGTGTTGTGTGAGTCCACTCTGACTCGCAGTGTGTTGATGTTGTTGTTCTGGTCCTGAATCAGTTTCTGAGCCTCCTGTTCTCGACTCAAAGCCTGACGGAGCTCCGAACACACACTGTGGAAACGTTCGACCGGGACCTAAAAACAAACAAACAGGCTTTTACGCCACAAAATAATCCAGCTGTTCTCAACATATTATTTTTCGGTCACTGCAGGTGTATGTCCCTTATTTCTTCATCAAATCTGTCCTTTGTAGAAACTTGGGCTCTTAGCGGCAAAATGAACGATTACTTCGAAGGCAACAGAAACTTGATTCTTCTTCTCTTGATTCTTCGTACATTAATGAAAACATAATTCGCAAAAGCCAAACCTCAGTATGTGGAAAAAGAGATGAACTATGACATCTGAGTTTCATCCAACTATTTTAATGCAGCTCAACGTGGGCAGTTATCGCCACTATATGAAATAATTGTGATTAGCTGAAATAATTGCTTAATAATAGGTGTATATGAGTGACAGCTTTGGTGGGAGGGGTCATTTTTACAGTTCATCGATAATATTAAACTGTAAAACATTTCACCTTCATCAAAACATTGTAACTCCTGTAATTCAAACAGATTTTGGACATTTTAGATTTATTGTTCAGCTCTAAAATGAAAAATTACAACATGAACTATCTTGCCGTATCTGTAATGAACAGTGTGAATTTAAAAATCACCGTTCCCTACCCCCACTTTTTTAGATACGAGGCACCAATATTTAACCTTGAACCAGATTTAAAACTGTTAATAAAGTCAGATTTCCTGTTTCCTCAAATGAAAATAAAAATCAGTATTAAATTATATCACATCATCATCCTGGGAGTTACCGTCTTGCAGCTTTTCTCACTCTCCTGCCTCCTCGCTGCTTTCTTCAGATTGGCCAGCTCCACCCTCAGGCTCCGCCTCTCCACCTCGGCCGAGTGCAGCCGTTGGCTAAAGAGCAGGAAGTGCTGCTGAAGGCTGGACACCAGGGTCTGATGGGAAATAAGACAGAGAAGGATTTTATTTTCAACAGTTTAAATACCAAACAATACATCACCTTTTTCCACCTAAGCCCCGCCCACTGTGAGAGTCTGCAGCCAATCACAGCTCTTATTGTCCTGACCTTCATGTGCGACTGTGGAGACGTCACTTTCAGCCTTTCCTCATCTGCTTTGCCAACAACACACCGACCTGATGCTTTGTCTGATTGGCTGAACAGGTGACCAAGGAGGCGGGTCAATGTGGACCGGGCTGCTGACATCACATGTGGAGGGGAGGAGCCTATAGGGGAAGAGAATGAGAGTCAGATATTCTGGTGAAGCCTGTAGTAAATGTCTGTGTGTGTTTGTGGTTACCGGGGTGCGTTAGCGCCGCCTGCAGGTCACTCATGGACGACAGAATTATAGATGAGACGCCTTTGGAGCGAAGCCAGCGAACGAATGTGGCCTCACGACTGGAATCATCATCTGGAAAAGAAAAGAGGGAAGACCTTATCAAAAAGAGACACAGAGAACGTGTGTTTTGTGACATTTATACGATTGAAACTGCAGAACGACAACCAAAAACAGCATTTTAGAAGACATTTCAGCAGGACTGAAGATGGACTTTCAAATACAGGAAGTTCACAAAGTGTGTTTACGGTTTCAAACATGTTCGACAAAAGCACCTGATGAGATGATGATCAGATTAGTTCTGTTGATTCAGTGGTTTTCAAAGGTTTTAATCATATTGTTGGATCGAGTGCAATCGAATCCTTGGTCCATTTTTCTTCAGTTTCTACAGATGTTGACCTTTGACCTTTTGACTGAATATGTGACACCACAACTGGACGACCTTCAACCATCATTTTACAACAGCTTTGTTTTCATTCTCTTTTTTTTTGGTAATTGTTATTACTGTTATCACTAGTACTTGAATACTTATATTACGTATTACTTATATATTGTTGTTACGACTATTTTTATTATCACTTTGTTTTTATTCTGTGATTATTAAACTATACATATACTGTGCATATTATAATATTATAGCATAATACTTATTACCACTTTAATATTTAATCATTTTAATAGTACTTTTTAAGGTGCAATTGCCAGTTTTTTCACGAGTTTTTATAATAATTTTTTATCAATATTTTCTTAAATGTGTGCATTCAGTGTTGGGCTGTGACTGGAACCTTAATTTCCTGAGGGATTAATAAAGATCTGTCTTATCTTGTCTAATCTTTTCTTATCTTATCTCAGTTCCAGTTGACTGACAGAAGGATCTGGCCTTGGACAGTGGAGTGTCCACCTACCTGTCCTCTGTGGGTTTTGTCCTTCCTCAGCTGCCGTACTTCCTCCACATACAGACACACCCACTGAAGCTCCACCTCCCAACTCCAGCCGAAACATCACAGAAGTGTTTTTTCCCAGAATCCTCCATGTCCTGAGTGCAGACAGCACACACACCGTCCTCCTCCACCTCCTCATGGCCCTGCTCCTCCTCTCCTCCTCTTCCTCCTTCTCTTCGTCACCCAGCGCTGCAGCCAGCCTCCTCACCTCCTCCTCCAGATGCTCCCTCTCCTTCAGCCGTCGGCTCAGCAGCCTCTTGTGTTCGCACAGCGTGTGAACACGGCGCTCGGTGTGTGTCAGAGCCCCGCCCAACAGCAGACACGCCCACAGGAAGCACGACGACTCCCTGCGGCTCCGGGTGAGGACACCCCGCAGACGGGAGAGGTCGGAGGTCAGCGAGGAAACCTGATCCTGCAGAGAGGTGCACTGGGAGCGACACAGCTGAAACAGAGACAATGAGGTTAAGGAACAAAAATATTTGGCACTTTTTATTTGAACTTTTATTTTAGTCTGACAATTGACAGTTCACTCTGTTGTAAATATGTATATAGTCTGTATTACTATTGTCATTATATACATTACATTGTATACATTAGAGACAGTCATTTTGGCCGATGACATGGCATCAGTGGAATGTTTTACAAACTATCACCATCAGCTTTTTGAGGTTCAACTCATGTTTACATCGATATCATTCTAACTAAACTGTCAGTCTGTTCATACCCTTTATAAATGTAATATTAACATCCCAGTCCAATCACTATCAGACTGTACTTGTGTAGACTTAGTGTGTGTGTGTGTGTGTGTGTGTGTGTGTGTGTGTGTGTGTATTACCTGCAGCTCATTGTGCAGTTGTGTTACAGTGTGTGTGTGTTGGCTGCTCCACGCCTCCTCTCTCCTCCTCACACTTTCCTCCAGACGAGACAACACACACTCCTGACTGCGCTGAAGTTCACGCACACACACACTCTTCTTCGCACACACACTCTGCAGCTGGGCGATCTACAGAGACAGACCCACAAACAGTCTGTTCAATGTTCTGGGTTTGACAGGTTATTATAGTATTATTATTATTATTATGTCCCTGTCTGTCAGCATCTGTTCGATGTGGATCCATCCTCAGTTGAATGTGTGAGGTTCTATCAGGTTCTGTTCTATGTTCCAGTCCTGTGGTCTGGATGCAGATCAATCTAACAATAGAAGTGGGCGGGACTTTCACTGGCGGAGAACTCAATTTATTCAATCCAAGTCCATATATGACTTCTATCAGTGATCAATAGGAACTAGACTGATATCTGGAACCATTTACATGCTATAAACCATCAGAATGTGACCCATTAGAAGGAAAGGCTCATTTTTAATATTTTTTAAATTACTCAAATTTAAATACATCAGTAAAATGAACAAAATAATCAACAAAATGGATAAAATAATCAAGAAAATGAACAAAATGATCATAAGACAAAGTAAAAAAAAAAATCTAAATTTCTAAACCCTGTGAACGAACTTTGTAGACATTGTCCCAAGGAAGATACGTATCAAATTTGAGAAGAATCCAACCAGTAGTTTCAAGGAGGATTGTTGAAATCTAGACATTCTTGACTTGGAGTCAAGGTCAAAGGTCATGAACCCAAATCCAAGTCCATACATGACTTCTATCGGCGCTCAATAGTAACTATATTGATATGTGGAACCATTGACCTGTTATAAACCATCACAGCTGTTTGATGGGAAATTTGAAAATACATTTCAAAGTGAAACAATTAACTTTAACAGTTTAATTTAAACCACTGAAATATAATGAATTCATATAAGATGCTTTTTGTGTTTTCAGTTTTCTCTACATCTTCAGCCTCCACCTGTCATTAGCCGAGCCGCTAACAGAATCTGAAGCTCTGAGCTCAGATGAATGCTGGTGAAATGCACCCTGGGAGTTGTAGTTGGCTCTTCACAGACCCCCAGATCAGCTGTTGGCATCTGACCACCGCTCACCTGGTCGTTGGCTTTCTGGAGGTCAGAGGTCAGCTGGTCGACCTGCTCGTTGATGACGCTGCACAGCTCCTCCCATGTGAAGTTTCCCATAATGCTTTGGGGCTGATGGAGGAGGACGCAGCCGGCCAGCAGGCGCTGATAGAGACAGTAGAGGAAGGACAGTCGAGCCTGGAACACACCAACACACAGCAGGGCGGGGTTTGATCAGATTGACGCAGCAGCACAAAGCGTTTAATTAAATGGATCTGACATAATGACTCCACACTGTTCTGGAGTAACGCCTCCCACAGGGACCACACGAAGAGCAACGGGCTTGAACTTTTATTTAACAGTTCCTGCAGCTTTAATGTACAGCCTTTAATGTGATAATGCAGGACATGTATCGGCCATTCCAAAATAAGACCCAGGGTTTCCTTTATATACACATGTTAACATATAAAGTCTCTTTACAATTTAAAAAATGTATTACAAAAGCAATTGATGAGATATATTCATCAGATTTGTTCTATTTACTCAGTGGTTATGATAGTTTTTAACCCGTAAAGATCCAATTCTACTTTTGTGGAAGTTCCCCAATGAATTTTTCTCTCTATTTAACCTTTATTAAAGAATTTATCATCATTTAATATAATACTATCCTCTGTATTTTGCATTTTTTTCAGTGAAAATCCTGTATTTTCCCATTTAACAGATACAAAAAGTGCAAACATCTGCACCTTTGAGTCGTTCTGGTAGTGCTCAGTTATCTTCTGCACTTCTTCTGCCCTCTCCTCCATCTCTTTCTTCTTCTCTTCCTGTAATTCCTGCAGCTCGGCCTGCAGACTTCGGCTGTGTGTCGACCAATCAGAGCTCTGCAGCTGCAGCCGGCTCAGCTCCTCCTTCAGTTTGACCGTCAGCCGCTGAGCCTCCTGCAGGAAAACCAACACAAACCCATGAGCTGCTGAACGCTGGACTCTGCAGGTCTGAGTCGGACATTTACCTCCAGCTCTGCGCTCTGATCTGAGGTCAGCTGGGTCAGGGTCTGCTTCTCCTCCTGCAGCTTCTGTGATTCCAACAGCAGATCCTGGACCTGCGTACAGTAAATACAACACAGATGACAAACTGACAGTAAAACCACAGCAGACTGTCCATGAGCGGCGTATTTATACCCCTTGGTCCGCCTCCTGCTGTCGCCGTCTGTCGGTGCACAGCGTCGTCTGCAGCAGCTGCAGGACGTCCGCAAGACTACAACTCCTAGGACTACAATTCCCATCAGAGGGTACTGGAGGACCACAGCCTGCACACAGACAGCAGTGTGTGTTCAGTGTTTACCTGTGTGTGTGTTCTCAGGTGTGTGTGTGTTCAGTGTTTACCTGTGTGTGTGTTCTCAAGTGTGTGTGTGTGTGTGTGTTCAGTGTTTACCTGTGTCCGTGTGCTGTTGAAGCGTCTCTATGATCTGTTTCCTGAAGTTCATGAAAGCGTTGTCTGTGTTGCTCTGCCTGTGTGCCGCCTAAACACCACAGAAGAAGAATCAAACCAATCAGTATTAAAGCTAGAGTTAAGCTAACGTTAGCATGGGGATGTGTTACCTGCTCCAGCTCTGAGCGCTTATCGCAGTGTTGTCTTTTCTCCTCCTCTAGCAGTTGTGTGAGGTCAGAGGTCATCTTCTTTTCGGTTTCCAAGGCAACGCTGAGCTTGGACTTGCACTGCTCATACTCCTCCTGCAACCTGAATACAATGAGATCAATTACAGAGAGACTGAAAGAAAATATATATATATATTTATTTATTTATTTATTTATTTTTAATCATCCAGCACCTAAAGGGTTAAAATGTTTTCACTATATGTGGGTTTGGAAATTATTTTATGAGACCACTCTGAAAAATCTGTTAGAAGTCAGCGAGTGTCATAAATATTTCAAGGACATAATCTCAAAAGGTCATATTGACGGACTACTGAGTTCTACAGATGGTTGAGTAATAATAAATAAATAATAACAACAACAATAGTAATAATAAGTTTACTATAATATGTTGACTCCAGGGCTGTGCTGGTATGTGAATCCAACACACCTCTGTGTATCAGCTGACCGTCCCACCTGTTCAGAGCGTGCTCAGTGCTGCTGCTCCTCTCTCTCTCCACGCCGTATGCTCGCTCCACCTCTTTGAACTGAGTCCTGAGCAGCTCCAGACTGGACGTGGCCTCCTGCAGATCGCTTCGCTCCGCCGCCAACACCGCCTCCAGGTCACGCACGCGCAGCTGTGAGGTCACATGACCAGGGAGGGAAGTCTGTTTACAGCTTCATTCAGAGGCAGTGATGCAATAGTGGTGCAATTTTAACTTTTACTGACACGTCAATATTAGATCAATTCTTTTTGCTTTTCTTTGAACAATACAAATAAACTCAACGACACAGCTCCATCACATAATATTTTTCCAAATAAAAACAGGAAATGTGCAATTATCTAATAACTATACAGATAAAGCTACTTTTCTATTAGAACAACATACAAATTTTGGTAATAAAGATGAACATTTCAACAGTATCAGTGTCAGCAGTGAGCTCATTTCCACTGCACAAGTCAGAACATTCAAGTACAGACTGTACACGTGTAGCCTGGTCAGCATCCGAGTTTTGTGTGTGTGTGTGTGTGTGTGTGTGTGTGTGTGTGTGTGTGTATGTGTTAGTTACCTGGATGATCTCAGAGTTGAATTTGGACTGGAGGTGGGCAGCTCGCTCCACCTCGATGTTGGACTCCAAAGACTTCACCCTCTGGTCTGACAGCTGCAAAAACAGAAACAGTCCTGACCCAAACTACAGCCACGGGTTCACCACAGCAGAGCCTTTAGTTCAGTAAAAGTCCTGATACATGGCCTTAAACACTCCAGTTTACCCCCAATGAATCTGATAGGGATCTCAACCTGTCAATGTGGAGTAAAACATGGAATTTCATCAGTCAATTAAACTTAATTTAAATATCACTACATCATGTCAAACGTTAACTCATGACACTTTACATTTAGAGCTAGTCTAAACCGGACTCTTAATAAGTAATTCACAGTTGGATATCGTCAGCGAAACCATCAGTTGATGGTGTGTTTCCTAATTAATTTACATAGGGAAGCATGTTTAAGGTGAACAGTTCTGGTCCAAGAACTGAGCCTTGAGGAACTCCAGGGTTCACTGTGGTGAACTGAGAAGAAGATTCATTATTAACATTAACAGACTGATCTGTTCCATAGGATTTAAACAGCATTAATGCAGTTCCTTTAATACCACCTGATGGTTTATCTGTTCTGTCCAGTTCAGGAAAAGGTAAATAAAGTCAAGTCCACCTCCTCCTACTGGACCAGATATGGTTAAGTCTGACTCCAAAAGGCCACAATGGAGAGAACTCAAAAAAAAAAAAAACTCAACAGCAGCAGCACATATACAGATATTCTAAACATATTATGGATTCATTCATTCATTCATTTTCCAAACCCTCAGGCCTGGAAACGAACAACCATTCACCGTCACATTCACACCTACAGTTGACTTCGATTTAGACCAATTACAGGCCAGGACCTGGGCAAATTCCACAGTAAAGCCTTGGTCGTGCCGTCCAAGTCCTGGGTCCTCACCTCTTTGTCCCTTTGGCTCCGGTCGTCTCTGTCCGTCAGATACTGGAGTTCTTCCGCCTGTCGTCTGTTTAGCTCCGCCTCCCTGTGGGCGTCTTTCTGCAGCTCGGCCATCCTGGCCTCCATCTCCTCCAGAGCTGCCTCCTGCTCCTGGACCCACCACCACAGGCCAGGACACGTCAACAGGACTGGACTCATGTCTGGTGTAAAACTGAAAACTGCTGTTCTTCCTCTACAATCACTTCCCTCCTCAATGTAACGAGTCGTACAATAATCTTCTTTGCAATAACAATGCAATATTTATCCAAACAAATGCACTATTTCTAATAGATTTGAGACATAGATACACACGTAAGTCACTTTTTCCTCAATTTTCTCTGTCTTTGATATAATAACCTTCAAATGTAATCTGAGACTTTATGAACATCTACATGACCATGAGCGTGTGTGCGTGTGTGTGCATGTGTGTGTGTGTGTGTGTGGGGGGGGGTTAGAACCTGCAGGAGTCCATGCAGTCTTTGGTTGTCACCGTTGAGGCTCTGAATCAATCTGTTGCACTCTTCCACTTCCTGCTGCAAAGCATGCTGGTCCTCTTCTCTGGCCTGCCGGGTGATTTCCAGAGCTTTCTGCAGCTCGGCGACTGTCTGCTGGAGCTGCGACACTTGACCTGGGACGCAAAAGCACATGAAGATCACTTTGCTTTCACTGGGAGTTGGAATAATGTTGGATTTATTCTGATGGATGACAGTGAAAACAGAAGCACACACATACAGATGTGTGTCCACAACAGCTGATTAACAATGATATATGGACTTTTATTAAAAACTTTCACAGAGGTTTGATCAGGTAACATATGTGAATGACTGTAAAACAACTAAGAATGTGTAATAACCCTGTATGATGTCAATTTTTATCATTATTATTATTTATCACTATTACTTAAACAAATTATTACTTATATTGTTGTTAAAACTACTATTACTGTTATCACTTTCCTATAACTTTTATCCTGTGATAATATTTACTTTCCGTGTTGTGCTGCATCTGGAACCTCAAACCCCCAAGGGATCAATAAAGTTCTATCTAATCTAATTATGGACAATAATGCTCTGTTCTGCAATAACAATGCAATATTTACTCAATATCTATTCAGACATAAAAGCACTATTTTAATTGGTTTGTTCATAAATATACATACGGTTAATATTGTGTCTATTTTTATTTTATTCTACGTTTAGTTCTATTCTTATCTGACTTTGTGTAAAATTTTATATTCTATTTTCTTATTTTACTCTTTATCTTTGTCATTTTATATTGGTTCTATTCTTATTGTCTGACGTATTGTCTTATTCACATTGTTAAACTGACTGGAGTCCCTTTCACTGAAAACACTATGATACTATGTTCAGATTCTGATTCTAAAAACTCTGGTTGTTCATCTGTGTAAAAAAAAAAAGAAAGCTTGTGACCACATTATTTCCATTAACACTCCTCCTCGTTATCACTGTGGTTATAGGAGCTGTAGGGTGCGTTGGATTCGCTTACCTGTGAGCGTCTGTCTGTCCCTGCTGAGCTCGTCGGCTCGGTTAGCGTCCCTGCGGCTCACAGTCAGCTGATACTGAAGCTCCACCCTCTGGGCTTCACCGCGCTCAACGGATGACCTGAGTCGGGTAAGCTCCGCCTCCAGCCTGCACACCTGCACCCAGGGAGGATCCAGTACAGGTTGATTCTGTGCACTGACTAAAGGCACCTCTCCTTATGATACTTTGAACAAATCCTATTAAAGCGATGAAGGAAATTAACACCAAGGACAGAATGTTTATTTTCTCAGAAACACAAAAGACAGAACATTGAGGCCATCGTTTGTTGAGATAATAAGAATATAAAACCAGGGGAGGGGAGAACATTTGGAAAAAAAAATAAACAGGTTCTTCTCTGAAACTGTTTTAGATTAAAGTTGTAAAGTGAAGACATAAAAAAGTCCCAAAGTCCAAAAATAAAAACCCTTCAATGCTAAATGAAAAATAAACAAATAAAAGCACAGATCTGCTGACTTCACTCTCACCTCCTGGTTGTGACTCGTCGTCAGCTGAAGTTTGTCTTTTTCCAGCTGATTGAGTTTCAGCCTCAGCGTCCTCATCTCCTCGCTCTTGTCGCCTCCTTCTGACGTGGCCTTCCTCCCTCTCCTCCTGCTTCCTCTGTCTGCTCGGCTCCTGTCCTTCACCTCCTCTTCGTCCTCCTCCTCCTCCTCCCTTCTTGGACCTCGGCCTCTGTCTCCTGCTCTCTCTGTTTCACGCTGCATGGTAGCGATGGTTTCTTTAAACCTAATAGTGGTTCAAGAAATAATCAGATCGCTTATTTTACATAAAAAAAAAATACTAATAGTGTACTGTGTAAATATCCTACTATATGTAAAAATAAATTCAAGTATTCCATCAACAAAATATAATTCTAGTATGAAAAGTCATTGTGCAGTAAAATGATCCATCAGTGTTTTACTGCTGATGTGGACTGCTTTGAGCTTTTAGTTTGTTTAGTTCAGGGACCACATCCTCCCAGTATGATCTGAAATGGACCAGACCAGTAAAATAATAACAAATAATACAGAGATAATGCCAACTCCAAACTTTTCTCTATGTTTTAGAGAGAAAAATAAATTACATGATGAAAACATTTACAAACTACCCTTTAAAAAAATATGAATAACATGAACAACCATGAAAAAACTGAAATTTTTAAAGAAAAATAAGTGCAATTTTAACAATATTCTGTTTACCAGTTTACCATTTACACATGTACATTAACAACTTACAGATCACAGAGGATCGCAAAATACGCTAAACAAGTAGAAAATTGTTACAATTGCACCTAATTCTCTTAAGACATTTCAGGTTATTGACATTTTTGTGAAAGGATCATTTGTAAATGTAAATATTTTCCTGTAATTTTAAATTTTTACACTAAAATAAAGAGAAGAATTTGTAGTTGTCATTATTTATCACTTATTATGATAGTATTTTCCTGGTCTGATCCACTTGAGATCATATTGGTCTGTATGTGGAACCTGAACTAAAATGTTTGTTAATAACTTCAGAATAATTTTTGCATTTCTCAAATTCATCCCATGGACCTGACTGGACTGTTTGGCGGGCCGGTGTTGGCCCTCAGGCCGTAAGTTTGATTGATATTCAGATTATGCTGTTTCATTCCACATAAATCATCACAGTAACATCATTAACTTAACAAAGGGGATATGACACAACTGACAGACGACTGAATGAAACACACAATTACAGTTAATAAGATATTTCTCTGAAAGTGAATATTCTTGAGTTTTTTTCCTCCTCAGTGACAGTAAAGTGAATACATTTGGATTCTGGACCAAACATGAGCTCCAGGACCCATTTAAAGACCATATCAGAGGTTTTGGGTTAAACTATAAAGTAAAAATAATGTGAATTGCAGCTATAGAAAACTGCATCTTCAGGGTTAGTCAATGAAGACGTAGAAAGGCGTTTTCATTGGCCAATATTTCTAAATAACAATGACGTGATATTCAATTTTCTTCAGTTTTGTACTGAAGAGGATTAGGGCCACTGGAAAAATTAAAAATTATGGTCCAATATTTTATTATTATTATTATCATTATATTGTGTGAAAAAGGGCAGATTTATGATTTTTTAAAAAGGCAGAATTCTGAGAAAAATCTGAATTCTGACTTTTTTCTCAGAATCATAAGAAAAAACAATATTGGACCTTATTTGTCTTTTTTTCCCCAAAGGCAAAATCCTCTTCCGTAGATTTATAATACTGGTACTTTTCTTTTTTCTAGATTTAATATGTAGGCATTTGTAACAAGATGCTTTTAGATTTATACCTAGTAAAATACTAAATGCACCTGTGGATGTCCTCCTGACGGCCTTTTATTAACCCTAGAACTGCATTTCCAACGCATGTTATTGACATTCAGTTAAAACATACTTGTTTGCATGTGTTTCCAACCAGCTGAGTCCCGGAGGTGGTTTTGGTACCAGGGGGTTTTGTGGTTGCTTGGCTGCTAATGTTGCCTTGCCAGCAGACGCACAAAACCCTTGGATTAGAGAGAAAACTATCTAAAAATCGACATATTTAGCTTCAATTAATTCAAACTTCATTCAAGCGTCTCTATTGCAATTAAGCATATTTTAACCCAGAAACACGTTCTTTACAAAGCAGTCAGATTAACTTTTTCGCAGCAAACGTTTTGATTTGTCAGGTTATAAAATAAAATCGATCTGGCTACCTAAAAAAACTGGTCTTTGTTTGATGTAACAAGTCAAAAATAAGTAAAAAATAAAATCCCAACTCAGCTTATTTTAACATAATTTCAACCTATGTACTTCACATTTTAAGTGTACGCACGCCACCTCTCCAACATTTATAACGTCATATTTTTTAATTTTAAAAGACGGCAGGGGTATCTTTTGTAAGCCGATTTCACCAGCAGATCATAAAGATTCTTAAATTGATCATTTCTTAGCTTTAATGCTCCTACATTTTACTTGTCAACAAAATAATTGGTAACTTTCTCATTTCGAGAACGGAATTTGGTGCAGTGTTTTCCGTAACTACCTTAAAAGTGATTTACGCATGTATTGTTGGATAATATAAGCTTAGTGTGTCGCAGATACGATAATTAGGTTAAAGGTAGATAGGTTAGTAGGGTAAAGGCAGTTACAGTGTCTATATGTACAAACAAACTTGAAAAAAGC
This sequence comes from Ostorhinchus cyanosoma, assembly GCA_029814465.1. Classification (NCBI taxonomy): domain Eukaryota; kingdom Metazoa; phylum Chordata; class Actinopteri; order Kurtiformes; family Apogonidae; genus Ostorhinchus; species Ostorhinchus cyanosoma. The sequence continues at coordinate 22,234,836 of JAPTYQ010000011.1, forward strand.
TCATACTTACTGCTACATCTACTCATAAACCGTTTGAAACAGACGCCATCTTTAGCGTACGTACGTCACTTCCGTGGTACCTGTTGATTGGCTGAAACCAACCAATGGAGAGCGCCCTCTTCCGGAGTCACAAATAATTGAAACGCATAAAGTGAAAAGTAGAAAAATACATTAAAAACCGCAAATAATCGATTGTTAAAATAAACAATAACTGTAGAAAAGCAGATAAATTACTTCACCTTTTAATTTATAAGTGTTGAAATAAAATAATACAATAATAATTGTGAAGGTACTTAGTGACATAAGTAATGAACATTACTCATCTGTACATGTGTTAAATGACGTATCTTT
>JAPTYQ010000011.1:22255319-22268339 GCA_029814465.1 Ostorhinchus cyanosoma
CACATGTTTAAGCATCCAATGCACTGACACCTAGGGACATTTAACTGTCCATATTTGGGGCCTATTTTTGGACCCAAGATCTGATTATAAATGCATTAATTATGGGATGGATCAGAGCAAGAGAATAATTTTCTTGCATTCATCTGAGGTCATCATTAGGTCCATCCTGAGGGGAAATATGTCTACATTTACCTTTGATTATTGGGTCTAAAAAGCTGGAAAAGGCACCAAAATGTCCCCAGTTTCACAGAAGCACCCAAACAGTAAAAACAATAACTCTAGAATGAATCCAATGTATTTGTAGTTGAATGCAATTTAACTCTCAAACCAAAACAGTTCGAACCTTTGTGAAGTATTTCTTATTATTTATGGGTTATTCTTTTCCTGGTTGTATGTGGAAGCTGGACTAAACTGAGTTTGACACACCTGTAAAACAGCCTCCATGTGTCAGAACTGATGGATTTAATGGAAGCAAAGGTCAGAGAAAACAATGGAACCAGTGTAATGAGGGTCACTATAGGAACAGAAACACCGAGTCAATGCAGAGGAAGTATGAGCACGGACACGAGTGACAGACAGACGGACACACACACACAGACAGACAGACAGACAGACAGGACTCCCACCTCCTCCTCCGCCGTGGCTCCGTTGCCTACGTGGGCCATATCTGTGCTCTCAGGTCCGCAGGTTCCGTTCTGTTCGTCTCTCAGAGGAACCGCGCTCCCATGTCCGTGTCCGCGCGCCCGCCGCAGCCGCAGCCTGAGCCGCCGCAGCTGCACCCAAACCCGGCCGTCCTCGCGCCCGCCTGCGCCTGCGTATCCCGGGTCACCTTCCCTCCGTCGGCCTCCGGAGCTGCTGCTGCTGCGGCTGCTGCTGCTTACCGCTCCGGTACGGTGACTCTTCCGTGAACGAAGGGAGGAAAAAAAAACGACTACGTTGTCTCACACACCGACAGAGAACACACCTCCTGTACTTCCTTGTCTCCGCCCCTCTGACTGCTGTCAGGACGGAGCTACGTGGAAACCAAGCTCACATTTCACTCACAAATATGGATCTGGAAACGGATTTAAAACTCGTTTAACAGACAATAAGCGATATTTAAGGATGTAATACCTGAAAACGGGCTGATATTCGGTGGGGAAAGACTTTAGTTACTGCAGGAATGTATTTAAGGAAAACTGTTTTACTATATTTCATCCTCATTTTCGACTATAAGTCAAATGTTCAAAGGTGGCTCACCTGGTCCACAGAGACTCGGGTTCGATTCCCGCTCGGACCGCACACACTGCTCATACCCCCAGGCAATTTAAGTTAAAAAAAAAAAACAACAACAACGGTGCGAGGCACAACAAACCCCGCCCCTTGGAAACGTTTTTCCTGATTTGCCTTGTCTGATATCATTGTGAAAACACAATTTTGGTGACCTTGACCTTGACCTTTGACCTACATTCACCAAAATTTGATGGGCTCTATTCTGGACCACCTTGCACTTTTCCTGAAAATTCCATGGAAATTTCTCCAGCACTTTTTGCGTAAAGTTGTTGATTTAAAAAAAAACAGACAGACGAACACACAAACTAACAAAAAAAAACTAAACTAAAAACAATACCACAAAGGGAGGTAAAACAAAACAAAACAAAACTCTTCAATGGAGCTGAATTAAAACTTGTTCAGTGCCAGTTATTGTAAAGGTTTTGTTGCTGTTATATGGGGAATTCGTTTTTCACACGGTACTTGGTGTACCTTAATTATGTGTCTTTTTCCGTTGACAAATGAAATCATTATTTAACAACTGCATTTTTTTTACTCAGGTCACCTTCAAGTGTGACAAATATGCAAAAATTGTGCAAAAAAAAAAAAGTGTGACAAATATGCAAAAAATCTGTGAGAGGCAAGTAGTTTTTCACAACACTGTGTAAGTTTGAATTCTTTCTTTCAAGTAAGGCCTACCGCTGCCTTCATGTGTAATGGGAATTATGGTGAATGTGACTCAGGAACTCAAAAATGGCACATGAATGCCTCTTCATGTATTTTCCACTGGAGCATTTTTGATCCACAAGCTGAAATAACCTTTGACCTTTTACACATGGCAGAGAGCAACAAAGGATTCAACTCGAATGATAAAAAAAAAATGCTTTTGTTTTTCACGGTGGTTTGGTATTTGAGATATGAAAAAATAAACCAAGAACTCATCAACCATCAGTCGGTGCATGGTTCTCTTCTCTGGCTGGAAGAAAAAAGTTTAGGAGCAGCTACAGTTAATGTTCTGCTGCTGTTAGATGATGATTTTACACATTTATATTATACACATTTAGCTAGAAAATTAAAAATTCTGGATCAGATGAATTAACACATAAAAAACCTTCTTTTGATGTGAAGCAGGTCAGGATAAATTGTATTTCCGCCATTTTTCACTTTACTATGACCAGAAAAGCACTGGTAATTTCAAATTCACAAGAGGAAAGAGTCGTCTTCCCGACAGCACCTGAAGGCAGCAGAAGTTTCATTCACTCATTCATTCTCTGAACCCGCTTTATCCTCACTAGGGTCACGGGGGTCGCTTGGAGCCTATTGCAGCTACATAGGGCAAAATCAAGTAAGTCAGATGGAATCCCTGCTAAACGTCCAGAAAGTGATGAGTCAAGAAAAGCTGAGCCAATAACAGAACAACTGAGCCAAACATGTCATAGAGTAATTGGGTTAAAAAACAAAAACAAAAAAAACAATAGTGGAATTCTATTTATCTGTCTGAGGATGATTTGTCAAGTCATCTGTCACAAGTCAAAGACAGAGTCAGGTGGAAATAAGTCTAAGTCTAAGTGGACACTGAAAACACTGAGTCCATATATTCACATTAATGTTATTCATGCACCTCCATCCCACTGAAAAATCACACTTTATTGTTGCACCAGTTGAAATGATCCAGGTTTCTTTCCAAGTTCTGTTTGTACTTCTAATTTATTATGTCGACTTTGCTTCTGTGTTGTATTTCTTCATCGTATTTTTTATTTTTTTTTAACTGTCAAATTGCTGTTGCATTTTTTCCAGTTGGAATATTTCAACTTGTTTTGCACCTTACAGTTCAATTTCAGCACATTACAGTTATTACCCAGATCTTTTTATACTTCTAATTCATGGTATACAGTGTATAGTGTTTGCACTTATATTTCTCTTTACTCGTGTTTGCTGTGATATTATACTGTTATTGAATGTGTGTCGTACTGCTGCTACACTGTAACTTCCCATTTTGGGATAAATGAAGTACATCTATCTATCTACACTGCAATTCTAATATGTTCAAATTCTAGAATCTACACATATTTCAAATTTAGCACAAATTTTAATCAGTTTAGAAACGCTTTTTTAAATCTCTTTGTCATAATGCATGCATGAAGGAATTAATAAATATAAATTATTGGATTATTACAATGAAACAGGCTATTTTAGATTTTTGATCATTCATGTATATTTGGTGCTTTGTTACTTTTAAAGGTTTTGTTGCAGGAATTTAATTTTAAACTAGCAGTTTTTACAAAAATTCATGAGAAGGAATGCTTCTAGGACATTTCAAAGCCAAATTAGACCTAATAAATGATGAGAAAAGTAACTACAATGAGAAATACATCGTCTTCCACATGAAAAAACAATAAATAAAAATTCAAAAGTCAATCCACATGGTTTAACACATTTAGAAAAAAATAATCCAAACCCAGAAGAAGTGTAAGGCTTGTAAAACAGTCATTTTACTTTTAAATTTCTGCAAAAACAAATGCACATATTTACATGTAACGTAAAAACAGCTGAAACATTTGCACAGGCCTAGAAAAGAATATAAAAAATGTTGTGAAAATACAAAATACACAATCTGTAAGTAAAGTCAAAGGTTTAATACTTCAGTGAACTAAATTTCAGCACATTTGACTACAACTCCCATCAGCCCTGTTACCTCGTGTACCAGTGTAAATGAACCACAGACATAAACCAGTGAGTTTACATCAGCTGAAAAATAAAATAAATAAAAAGGGAACATAACAGCTGGCAGAGGTAGATCAAATGTAATGCTGATGTGATGGAATTGAATTTGCTTCTGCATTTTATTAGCGTAGCTTAGTTTAGCATAAAGACTAGAAGCAGGTTAAATAAACAAAACCTGAACAAAATAATCTCACCTGTTTAATGCACGTAATTTATAAAAACAACAACTTAAAAAAATCCCACTTTTCTTACATGGGATGAACGCTTAGAATCGCGTTGCCATGACAACAGCAGCATCAAATGGCGAAGATGTGGTGACTACGGACGGAGCCAAAAATAACTGAAAAAAGTGTCGAAATACTCCATTAAATTTCAAATGAAAAGTAAAAAGTGACGATTTTCCAAACCCACAAAGGAGCCTAAAAGCTTAAAATGGAGAAATAAAGCTGTGGTCGGGATAAACACTGTCCTGGTACATTCAAGTGAGACAGTAACTCTGTGTTATATATAGTAACGTTAGTAAAATGACAACATAAATACAACAGTAACAGGTAGAACACACACTTCAAAACATTCAACTGTCCATGAGGAGGGGCGGGGCTTCATTTTGAGACACGCCCATCTATGCAGAGTTGGTTCGGTCCCAGTTGAACTTTGCATCTGTCAGTGACAATCCAACGAAGCTGCGGAGGGTAAACAAAACAAACAGTAAACCACATGACGATTAAAAACTAACAAAAGAAACACATGATGATTTAAATGATTCTGAATTAGCAGATCTAGAACCTTCCTGCAAAAGGTAACATTCAGGCCTGCAGGATGAATTAGCAAAGTGCAAATATGACACAGAAGATATTAAGAGTCAAGGGTGTCAACTGTGAAAATTACACTTAATTTTCTTAAGAAATTTAAAGTTTTTCACCATTTGTGAAAGAATAGCATGTAAATTTAAACATTTTCCGAATTTAATTAAATTTTTTTTTTTTTTGCACTAAAATAAAGAAAAACATTTGGAGTTGTCATTATTAATAGGCTGTTATTTTATTATTTGAGCGGTTTGGCCCACTTCAGATCAGATTGGCCTGAATGCGGCTCCTGTTTTAATTTAACAGAACTCATTGAACATAGATGAATGACTAAGCATTTCTTTTACTGTTGATACGTACACTTACATTTTGCAGTAAATCCAAGTCTGTACAGCTGGAGTCAACGCCCAAAGCACTTACACTGAATTTCTTTATTCAAATACAAAGTCAACAGCCCTCTAATCATGATGGATAATATTGTGATTCATTGACCCACTTCGTTATCATTGTACTTTGAGTTTTAATACTTCTCTGTCTGTGCTTCTTGATGCTCTTCTTGTGTCTTTGCATTTTTGTTTTTATCATGTTTGTTAAAAAAAATGTAAAACATGTCAAAAATGAAGCATTCTAGTTTCATCTGTTTTATTGGGACCCTTTCATCTGGAGGTTCACCTTTAAAGGAGTCATATAATTATCATATAATTACCATTTTTAATTCGACCTCAAACAGGCAGGCACCTCCACTGTAATTGTGTTTTAAAGGTTCTACTTACACGACTGTAAAATGATCTTTGTATTCAGTGTTTGATTAACTTGTTTTAGAGTCAGTATGCTAGCATTTAGCATTAGCTCAATTATGATCCACTGATCATTTCATAACTCATAGCATCTTTAATTTATGTGTCTATCATTATTTATTATCATTTTCTAAGATGTAAAATGTAAACCTGACAAATCGAATTGACTTTACTGACAGTCTTTACCTTTTCTGAGCGTCTCCTCCTCCTCTTCCTCCCTCTTCCTCTCCTTCACCTGGTCCATCCTCTTCTTCACTTCCTGCAGAAGCTCCTCCCTCCTGCCCCGGCAGCGCTCCACCCGCTGCGCCTCCTCCCTCTCCTTCTCCTCCAGCAGCGAGCGCAGGAAGGCGGCGCTCACCACCTCCTCCCCCTCTCCGAGCAGGAAGGCGTTTTTGAAGCGGTTGTAGAGCATCGAGGCCTTGTGCATGATGGCCTGGTTGGCCCGGTAAAACCGCAGCTGAACACCAGGACGGAACAAAATACAACAAACAGGTCAAACCCTCAGCTCCAGACTGGTGTTTATTTAGACTGACAGACCCACTGGATTCACCGCTCACTTTATAGTCAAACATTCATCTAAGGGATCATGAAAAAACTCATTTCAGTTCAGGTTCCACGTGAGCCGAAACCAGTAAAATAATAAATTATAACCTGTAATTAACTGTATTTGTTTCCATGACCTGGTTTGAAATTAACACATTTATTTTCAAACTTTTCTCTATGTTTTAGAATGAAAAAAGTAAAATGACATTACAAAAATGTTTACATTCACATACGGGTGCTTCTCTGAATCTGGTTCTAAAAACAGGACATGGGGCTAAAAAGTCATATTTTCCACTGGAGAACTGGGAAAAATGTTGATAAAAATAATAACAAATGATAAACAATACTTTTATTAATTGAAAATAAATAAATAAATGCTGTGGCAGGTGAATTAACACATCCCAAACTGTTTGACCTCAGGGGCAGGTCACTACTTGGAGCACTTGAACACAACACGCCTGTTGTTTGAACTCACTACCGGAAAATGTCATCTTTCCGATAGCACCTGAAGGCAGCATAACTGATCGACTCAATAAAGGGGCGGGGTCTGTACCTTCCTCAATGTGGCCACGAGCTCACTGTGCCTCTGGACGTGTTGAGACGTCACATAAACCATACTGAGCTGATCCAGCGCCAAGATACACTTACTGATGTCCTGAAACCCAAAGAAAAACTGAGGTTAAAATAAGAATTCCTTCAAATTCAAATCTACTGTAGATTTACATTTCAGACGGTTAAGATCTACATAAAACATACACTATATGAACAAAAGTAAGTGGAGCTCAGCTGTTTCTTTTCTAACAGGGGTCTGGGATACAAAACAATGACTAAAATAATTGAATATTGGGATAAATGTCAGTGCATTAGTTAGTTTGGTTTAAATTGTTTCTCAAATCAGAACGAACAGGTCGTCTTACATGTGTCCCAATATTTTTATCCATAGAATTTATAAACTGTTCTTTTTTCCTGATTTTGTTCTTTTTTCTAAATTTATATTTTTTCTTAATTTTGATGACTATTTTCTTCAATTTGTTGATTATTTTGGTTTTGCCTGATTTTGTTGATTAGTTTGTTCTTTTTTTTCTTAATTTTGATGATTTTTTTTCTTCATTTTGTTGACCATTTTGTTAAATTCCTTGATTTTTGGTCCTTTTTCTTAATTTCATTGATTACTTTCTTCTTTTTTGTTAAATTTGTTGATAATTTTGTTCATTTGTACTTTTAAAAAAAAAAAAAAATTATTTTATTCAATTTGTTATTTTTGGTCCTTTTTCTTAAATTCATTGATTACTTCTTTTTTAAAAATTTGTTGATAATTTTGTTCATTTATTCTTTTTTTTTTCAAATTATTTTACTCAATTTGTTGATTACTTTGGTAATTTTTGCCAATTTTGTTGATCATTTCATTCAATTTGTTGCTCATCTTTGTAATTGTATTTCGTTGATTATTTATCCACAATAAATAAATAACAGTCCATATATTTTCTTTTTAACAATTTTTAGTTTATTGATCTTTAAATGTTTATGTCAAATCAGCATGAACTGTTAATAAACATCGATATTTCCTTAAAGTTTAATGGGAGATTTTTCTTGAAGAAAGTAGATGGAAAATTATTATTTACAGTCAGAGCACGAAAAATATTTTAGAAATTTAGAAGCAGAACATTTAAAATTCTAGACATGGATTAAAAAATAGATAAATCAAAGTTGAGAAACAATATATATTATATCACTAGTCATTATTGTTTGTTTGTTTTCATCCCAGCCCTGGATCCAGTGTGTCCACATACTTCTGTTCACAGGGTGTACCTACTCCCTCTGGCCACCAGGGGGCCTACTGCCTTCATCTGGAGGCCTGTTCGAGGCTCTTACTGGGTTGTCGGTCTTCAGGGAAATGCGAATGTCCCCGTGGATTCGGTGCAGAGTGGAGTCAGTCAGAGTCACACCCAGAGTCTTTTTTGACTCTGGTTCTTCGGTGTCTTTTCCTTTTCTTTCTTCTTCTTCTTCTGCGCTGATGCTGGTCATCTTTGTCTGCGGATGCTGATGTTGACTTTCTTCATCCTTCTTCATCGTTCCACTTTTGACATCCTCCTCCTCCTCCTCCTTTTCATTCTTTCCATCTTTCCTCTTCTGTTCTCTCGTCGTCACTTTTTCCCTTTGACTTGATGTCGTTTCCTCATTTTTCTTCTGTCCATCTCTCCTTCTCTGCTCTCTAGTCGTTACCTTTTCAGTTTGTTCCGCTGTCGTTTTCTCCTCCTTTTTCTCACGCGTTTCGCTCTTTTCATCCTTCCTCTGTTCTCTTGTTGCTTTTTCTGCTCCAGTTTTCTCCTCCTTCCTCCCCTGTCGATCATTCTTTCCATCTTTCCTCTTCTGTTCTCTCGTCGTCACCTTTTCCGTTTGTTCTGCTGCAGTCTTGTCGTCTTTCTTCTCCTGTGTTTCTTTCTTTCCATCCTTTCTCTTCTGCTCTCTAGTTGTTACTTTTTCAGGTTGTTCTGTAGTTTTCTCCTCCTTTTTCCCCTGTGTTTCACTCTTTCCATCTTTCCTCAGTTCTCTTGGGACTTTTTCGGCTACAGTTTTTTCCCCCTGTGTTTCTTTCTTTCCATCCTTTCTCTTCTGTTCTCTAGTCGTTACTTTTTCACTTTGATCTTCTGTACTTTTCTTGTCCTTTTTCTCATGCGTTTCATTCTTTCCATCTTTCTTCCTCTGCTCTCTTGTCGCTACTTTGTCCGTTTGTTCAGCCGTAGTCTTGTCGTTTTTCTTCTCCTGCATTTCACTCTGTCCATCTTTTCTCTTCTGTTCTCTTGTTGTTACTTTTTCACTTTGCTCTGCTGTCGTTTTCTCCTCCTTTTTTTGCTGCGTTTCGCTCTTTTCATCTTTCTTCTGTTCTCTTGTCACTTTTTCTGCTGCAGTTTTGTTGTCATTTTTATCCTGTGTATCATTCTTTCCATCTTTTCTCTTCTGCTCTCTTGTTGTTACTTTTTCAGTTTGTTCTTTCATTTTCTCGTCCTTTTTCTCTTGCATTTCATTCTTTCCATTTTTCTTCCTCTGCTCTCTTGTTGTTACTTTATCAGTTTGTTGTTCTGTCATCTTCTCATCCTTTTTCTCATGCATTTCATTCTTTCCATCTTTCTTCCCCTGCTCTCTCGTTCCTTTTTCAGTTTGTTCTTCTGTCATCTTCTCATCCTTTTTCTCACGCGCTTCATTCTTTCCATCTTTCTTCCTCTGCTCTCTCGTTCCTTTTTCAGTTTGTTCTTCTGTCATCTTCTCATCCTTTTTCTCACGCGCTTCATTCTTTCCATCTTTCTTCCTCTGCTCTCTTGTTCCTTTTTCCGTTTGTTCTGCTGCAGTCTTGTCATCTTTCTTCTCCTGTATTTCGCTCTTTCCATCCTTTCTCTTCTGTTCTCTTGTTGTTACTTTTTCAGTTTGTTCCGTAGTTTTCTCGTCCTTTTTCTCGTCCTTTTTCTCATGCGTTTCACTCTTTCCATCTTTCTTTCTCTGCTCTCTCGTCGTCACCTTCTCCGCTGTGGTTTTAACCTCCTCCTTCTCTGACGTTTCGTTCTTTCCGTCTTTCCTCTTCTGGTCTCTCGTCGTCACTTTGTCCTCCTGCGTCTTCCCTTCCGGTTTTTCTTCTGCCTTCTTCTCTCCGTCCTCTCTTTTCTTTTTCTGTCTTTCCTCATCCCCTTTTCCCTTCCCATCCGCCTCTTTCGCTGCTCTTTCTGACCTCCTCTTGCTGTCTTTTCTTCCCTCTCCTTCCGCCTCGTTGGCCTTTTCGGAACTTTTCTGCTCGGTTTTCTTCTTGTCCTCCTCGGCGGTCGGAGCTCCTCCCATCGTCTTCACCTGAACTTTGGCTCCTGGCGCTTTGACGATTTTCCCGATAATATTCCTCTCTTCCTTCTGCTGCTTCGTACCATCGCTTTTCTTTTCCTTGACTTCATCGTCCCCGTCTGGTTTCTTCTCCTGTTTGTTGCCGTCTTTCGGTTTGACCTCTGCTGCTTTCGTCTGTGAGGCGTTTCTACGCTCCTCCTCCTCCAGTGTTCTGCTTTTTCTGGATGAACCTTCACTTCCTGTCCTCTTCTGGATCCCCTTGGTCACTGCTGGTTCTTTGATGCTCTTCTTATCTGTTGATGTGCTCTCCATCTTCTTTTTCTTCACTTCATCCCCAGCTGTCCTAAGAAGGAGTTACAAATATTACATTAAAATTGACAGAAATATAAATTACATGATGCACTTCCTCCCCACTTAGATAATGGACTAATTAAGTTACAATGTGATATTAGTGGCACAAAATGACTCCACCCCCCAGTATCGCTAATGTACTTAGAGTGAGTTCATGTCTTACTGAGTGTTCTTCACACTCTCCTTCCTCTTCACTCCTTTGGTCGTCGTTAACAGGCCTCGCAGAGATTTCAACAGACTCTCCCTCTTCGCAGCCAGACGTTGTCTCTGCACATTTAAAGAAAACAAAAATATCTCTGATTCGGGTGAACGCATTTGTCCCTTAAATGTTAAGCAGAAACTTGAACCTGAAGTGAGGAATCATTTCTATGCCCTTATTTCATCAGTATCATACCATTATTTACATTCTGTACTGTATGACCAAATTACAATGATACTATTTGGGTGTTTCTATGAAACTGGGTTCATTTTGGTATCTGGCACTTTTCCAGCTTTTTTAGACCCAATAATGAAAGGTAAATGTAGATGTATTTCCCCCCACGATGGACCTAATGATGACCTCAGATAAATGCAAAAAAAATTATACTCTTGCTCTAGGCCATCCAAAAATGGATGAATTTTTAATCAAATACTGGGTCCAAAAATAGGACCCAAATATGGACATTTAAATCTCCCTAGGCGTCAGTGCATTAGATCTGAAAACAAGGCTGTAAATGATCTTCTATAGGCTCTAAATAAAGACACTGTGTTAAATATGTTGATCCCAGTGGTTTTTCTAATCCCCATGTGGGTTTTTCACACCATTCGTCTACATCTGGTTTGAATTTTTAGCGCCATATCCTGTTTTTAGGACCAGTTTCACAGAAGAACCCATTCAAAAAACAGAAATAAAAACTCCTCCTTTGTGGTTGTTTTTCAGCAAATGTAGGAATCTGCAGATGAATCAGTGATGCAGATATCACACCGACGCTGATGTGCTCTTATGCTTCATTACAGATTCTAATGACGACAGCAGTTTCAAGTGGACGTGGAACACTGAAAAATTAGACTGTAGTGTGTGTGATTTAGACCTTAGGCTGCGTATATGAGGAAAACTTAATGAAGTGTGAGTGAGTTTGACAGGACTGAGAAGTGATAGAACTGTGAAAGGAGATGAAGCTAAAGCACAAAGCAAACCAAGACAACAGCAATGTGATAATGGAGGATCCATCAACCTTCAGGATGCACTGGAGTATTAGCCAACTGTGTATTCTTGTGTTTGGTTCTAGTTCCAGCTGTACAACAGAATACTCTTATACTGTACAGTATCAAGGAAAATACTTGTACTTTAAATGACACATTATGGACAAAAGCAATGATAACAATTTAAACCCAACTAACCAGAGCAATGATATTTAACCCAATAGAAAACGAGATTCTGACATTAGTTTTCATTGTTTTATATCCTAGACCCGTTAGAAAAGAAACACCTGAATTCAACGTGTCCTCATACTTTTGTCCATATAGAGTATTTTTGTGGTGTAATACTCAGACTCTAACTCTAATCAGAGTTAAACTTGCACAGTATTAGAACATTTTACACATGTTCTTGAAAATGAGCAGGAGTCTGATGTGAAATAAAACCCACCTCCTCGTCCAAAGCTCCGTCCCCTCCCTCCTCCTTCTCCTCTTCGTCCATGTTCTTCATCGCCTCCTCTTCCTCTTCTCCCACATCCTCCTGCCTGCTTTTCCTCTCCTCCCTGCTCCTCTTCATCACCCTGTTCTCCTCTTCACCTCCGTCCTGCTTGGTTTTCCTCTGCTCCTCTTTCTCCGACCTCCTCGTCTTCATACCTTCACTGTCCGTCTGCGGTTTCTTCACCTCTTCTTCCTTCTTTTCATCCCCCTTTGTTTCCTTGTCTTTGTCTATGTTTTCTTTCTTCTTTTTCGTTGATGCTTTTCCCTCTGTTGTCGTTTCAGTCCCTCCTTCGCCTTCCACCTCCTTCTCCTCTTCCCTCTTCCGCTTAACTCCTTGACTCTCTGACAACTTCTCCTTTGTTTCTTCAGGTTCCTTCTTCTCTTGGACTCCATCATTCTTATTTATATTACTTTTATCTGCAGACTTTGACTCAGAGTTCTTTGATCTCCTGCCATCTGGGAGTGGAGGGGGCGGTCCTAACAGACTTCCCCCTGACCTTGTGTGTCTTGTACTTATGGTCGGTCCTGCTGCTGCTTCTTTGACCGTTAGCGTCTTCGCAGGAGTTTGTTTGGAGTCTGGAATTTTGTCTGGAGCCCCTCTCAATGAAGTTCTGAGAGGAGTTTTATCAGCAGATGCTGTTTCTTTCTTACTGTTGGGCTTTGCAGGAGTTTTAGGCGGAGCAGGTTTACTGGTAGTTTTTTTAGCAGGTGTAGTGTTACTGGCAGTAGGAGTTACTTTTGCAGGAGTAGTTTTTGCAGGTGTATTTTTTGCAGGAGTCTGTGTGTTGGACTTTGCAGGCATCTGAAGAGACAAAACAGAAATCAGAAAAAAAAGGAATGCATGAATCAGTAAAACAACAGACAGTTTCTGAGACTGTTCCTTAATTATCATAATATGAACAGCCCTAGATTTCCTGTTTTAATATGGAAAAGGAAATAACTTATCCATTTTCTCCACTTGATACTTTTTTTGTGATAGAATAGAATAGAATAGAATAGAATAGAATAGAATAGAATAGAATAGAATAGAATAGAATAGAATAGAATAG
>JAPTYQ010000011.1:22283487-22314718 GCA_029814465.1 Ostorhinchus cyanosoma
TGGGTAATGCTGCCCCCTACAGACACGGATGAAACATGTCAGCCTGTGTTTCTAAACAGGCCTGTTGAATAGGATTCACTAACAACAGGTTGGAAATGAGTGTCAAATTGAAAAACAGACTTGAAAGAGAACTGACGAAAGACCCAAAGTTGAAAATCATTCAAGAACTTGTTTTTTCTTCCACGTTAATCACATGTTTACACCTTCGAATGGGGAGAGTGATGCATCATGGGTAGGAAGGAAATGATCTTTTCTTTTCTTTTTGTTTATCTTTTGTTCTTGTCTTGTCTTTCATAGTTCTGAATTAAAAAAATTGTCAAATGAATGTATCTTTCTATTGTGTTTTTGTCAAGATTACATGTTAAGAAATGTTAATAAAAGTTACTGAAAAAAAAAACAATACAGATTAAAAAAGATAATACATTTTTTTAAAGCGGGGGATGAAATGATCCCATAATTCTTGGCTGGTACCAATATTTACACTGATATTTGTGCTGATAACTGATGCCAGTGAAAAGTGCTGAACTGTGACCTATTCCTGTAAAGACTAAACCGCTGCTGACTGTTTTATACACAGTCATATTAAAAGTCAACCTGCTGACTGTAGAATGTGACACAAAGGTGGGACGTGTATGTTGTCAGAGCCGGTATGATTATTCATAAATTCAATGAGCAATAGCTTCATACCAATGATCAGTCAATTTAGTAAACAAAATCCATTTTGAATATTTATTCTTTTTTCAGAGTAGATTTTTATAGACTTTCATAGACATACATACTATTAATATTGTGGATTTTGTGTATATTTATATTTTGTCTATTTTTATTTTATCCTACTTTCAGAATAACATCCATTCTTCTTTTGCTTTTGTTCAATCTTATATTCTATTTTCTTATTTTACTATTTTGTTATTGTATATTTGCTCTATTGTTACTTTCTGATGCATTGTTTTTTCTATTCTATTCTATTCTGTTCTATTCTATTCTATTCTATTCTATTCTATTCTATTCTATTCTATTCTATTCTATTCTATTCTAGTCGGTTGATGGATTTCAGTGACTATCAATGACCACTAGGGGGCATATGTGAGCTACAGTTTCGTGCTTTTAAGTTCTAAAAGGACCATCTAAAATCCAGTAAATACAGAACAGTGATCTTTTCATCATTATAAACTATATTTCTATTGTTTCAACACATTTCTAAGAGAACATTCCAGGCTTTTCTGCATCATTGTTAAATTATCAACTTTAGAAAAGCATCAAGCTGAAAACCTATGATGAGATGCTGCTCATGACCAGAAATTAAACCATCCAGGGGATTTGAAACAGTCACGTACAGAGGGGATTTAGGTTTTTTTAATTTTTTAATTTATTTTTGTATACTTTTCTGTGATGTCACATGGGTTCTATTTAAATATTGGATCTTTTCCATTGCTTTGCTCTCAGTTCCAGATTAAGATTGCATTTATATGTACCTATTGCTTGAACTTTTTTGTCTCGTACTAAACAAAATGTTTGTTCTTCACTTTATAGTATTTTTCTGTCAAATATTTTTGACTTACAAACTTAAATAAATGAATTTCAAAATGATAGATGTTTGTTAAATGGATGTTTTAGAGTCCAGATGAGGACAGAAATACATTTGGAAGTCGCAGACATCTAAGTATAACTCTGTAAATAAATAAACAAACATATATTAAAAATCAATATCCATTCTCAAACAAAGTACTTATATAACATTAAGAGCATCTTGATGCCAACTGCTCAAATAATTTAGAAAAACTACAGAAATATAAAAGATTCAGGACGAAACTTCTTCGACACTTGAAGGATCATAAAGAAATTACTTTGATGTTTTTCTCTTTTTCTATTGGATTCATTCAACTTAAAACTGACATTCCACTATTTTTATAGACTCATTCACAGATGTACATGCTGTTATTATTGTAAATATTAATATTTCATGAGTTTTTATTTTATTTTATTCTACTTTAGTTCTATTTTTATTTCATTTTTTATAAAATTTTTATTCTATTTTCTTATTTTACTTTTTAAATTTTATATTCACGCTCTTCGTATTTTCTGACGTATTGTTTGTTTTTTTTTTAAATGACAATGACAGTAAAAGGCTATTCTATTCTATTCTGTTCTGTTCTATTGTATTGTATTGTATTCTGCATTGAGTTATTGATGAATCATTAGACTTTACTGAGATAAATATGTGCATTCTGGGTTTATGGTGGCATCTTTATTTAGGATAAAGTGATTTTGTAAATAACAACTTCCAAAACATAAGATAAAACTGACAATGGGAAAAATAAACAACATGAATATGAAATAAATATAATAGTTCAAAAACAATGTATTGATAAAACTGCAATGAGCAATACAACATGAATTAAAACACAGAATTGTTTTTGCTTCAAGTGATTTACATTTTCATTGGGTTTATTATGTTATTGTATTATCATATATACATCCATTTGTTTGTTTGTTTCTCTGCTTTTATCATCCCAACTTGTTTTTTTCTTTTTCTTTTTTACAGAACCTGTAAGGGGGCATTGAGAGAAAACAAAAATTAAAATTTTTCGTTTTAATTAAAATAAAAATACCATTTGGTTTACGGGTTTACTCATCACTACAAGATATACAATACAATGGTTCACATTTTGCATTTTCAAATGCATTAAATTAATCTTTTTTTTCTCTCTCAAGGTCCCCTTAGGCTCTATACTTTTTTTTGTTATGTTTTCATTGATTCAGCATTAATTTTTATCCTCAGTAATTCACACATTCTCTGGGTTTTATTGTAAATGAAGCCTTCACTACAACATTTTCTGAGATTAAACAACAATAACACTACTACTACTACTACTACTACTACTGCTGCTGAAAATAATAATAATAATAATAATAATAATAAGTTACATCAGATTTGTGTTTATTTTCATTGTGGTGATAAATCAATAATGCCATAGTATTGTCAAATAATTTTCATAATATAAACCTGGAAAAACTAAAACTAATTTAATGCTAAAATTCAAATGAAATAAGTACCTTTTTATGATAAGAATAAAACCAAACGCTTATTATTCATATGTTACCACAACTACTTTAAACCGACCCGAAATTCTGAATAAAAGCTAAACTTGCTGTTTGAAAAAATTCTACATGGTATTGAAGAACATAAAATCTGTGTTTGTTTTGGAGCACTAAATAAATAAATAAACAAGGAGGTGAATGCATTAAATAAATAAATAACTGCTCTCCCTCTTGTTGCTAGGAGCGGCAGCCTCCCGCAGCGCGCGCTCTGATTGGCCCGCGGCCTGTCACCTCTGGCCAATCAGAGCTCAGTGCGTCCGCCATGAGAATCCATAATCCCTCTCTTTTTTCCCCATCATCACTTACTACGATTTATCATGAGCGCTGGGTTAAAAGCAGCGCGTGGACAGTCCCCCTGACCCGGGCCCGGGAACCCTCCGTGTACGTGTTTATGTGTCACGTGCAGGAGCATAACCGTGTCCCCGGTGCATTAACTGTGGACATAATAAAAGTGTGCTCGTGTTGGAGGTGAATGTGGGCTCTTTTCTTGACTTCCCCCAGACCGTCCGTGGACTGCGGGGGGACTGGCTGGGGGCTGTAATGGCGGGGGGGTCAAGTTTAAAGAGTCACGCACGCGTCGGACTTCTGGTTAGAATGTCGACCCGCTTCATCTGTCAAAATAAAAGCACGGATTCTATTGCATTTAAGAAGTATCAACAATTACAATGAACTGCTATTATTACACTTCTGTGAAGTTCATTGGGTTTTTGTTTTTTTTTAGCCTTTCACTTTTAATTATGGCTGAGATGTATCCTCATGCAACCACTTCCAATATTGTGCAATAACCCTGCAAAATGT
The DNA here is from genome assembly GCA_029814465.1 of Ostorhinchus cyanosoma. Taxonomy (NCBI): domain Eukaryota; kingdom Metazoa; phylum Chordata; class Actinopteri; order Kurtiformes; family Apogonidae; genus Ostorhinchus; species Ostorhinchus cyanosoma. The sequence continues at coordinate 22,287,388 of JAPTYQ010000011.1, forward strand.
AAATTACATGCAGTAAATCATGCAATATTCTTCTGTTCTGCAATAACACTGCAATATTTATCAAATTTTTATCAAAAATATAAATGCACAATTTTTATTTCATAGATATACATACTGTCACATACAGTTAATATTGTAAATATTGTGCATATTCATGTTTTTATTTCTTATTCTACTTTACTCTTATTTTGCTTTTGTTAAATTTGATATTCTTTTTTCTTACTGTATTTTTAGTTTTTGTAATTTCATATTCACTCTATTCTTGTTTTCTGAAGTATTTGTGCTTTCTTCATATTACACTGACTGGAGTGGTGTATTTATAGTGTTACTGTGAAAATTTCTGATATTATAAGGAAAAAGCATTGAATGATTGTTGATATGATACACAAAAATATAATTTCTGAAATAAATTTCACCTCATTTCCTTGGGGTCAGTTTTTTTTCTTGTTTTGTCTTCCATATATTTTCCTTCTCATTTAAAATGGTCTAAAAATGCACTCATTTTATTATGGTTTAATGTTCAAAATTATAAATGCTAATTAAATAAACTGAATGAGAAAAAAAAAACAATAATTTAAACAATAGAGCAAAACATATCTGGTAAACTGTTATGCTGTTTGGGCCACACTTTTTACATGATGTTGTTTTTCATTTTACTTTATTTTCATCTAATTTTGTGGTTTTTTTGGCCTTATATATTTTCTTATCATTCTGTTAAAAGGTCAATTAATAAAGATTCATTAAAACCAAAGTAATGACTTTGTTTACAAATATAAAAAGCTGAAACAGTGTACAGTTTAGTTAAAACGTGGGGAGTAAAAGGAAATAGTTGACAGAAAATTAAGTACAGATACCTAAAATTTTAGTCTCTGCAGAAACAATTTTATTTTATTTGTTACCTCCATCAGTTACGGAAGAGGATTAGGGCCACTGGGGGAAAAACAATAATAAGGTCCAATGTATGTTTTTTAATGATCATTCTTAGTAAAAAAAGTCTTTAAACTCAGAATTCTGACTTTAATCTCAGAATTCGGACTGTTTTCCTCATAATTGTCCCCCCCCCCCCCATAATAATAATACAAAATATATATGTTGAACTTTTTTTCCATTGGCCCTTATCCTCTTCCTTAATTAGTTAATGAACCAAGAGCAGATGAATAAATACTGGAGTGAAATCCGTGCCTGGCACTGCTGACACGTGACGGACTTTTACTTTGAAATCCATAGATGCGACAAGACGGAAGCGCGGGGTGTCGCGCGGCGCTGCCTTGACGTGCCGCTGGCGCTGCTGATGGCGGCGGGGCTGGCGGAGGGGTCTCACCGAGGAGGGAGAGCGAGGAGGCGGGGAACCGGAGAGACGGGCGAAAAGAAGAGGCCCCGGCGGTACCGAGCACCACCGACAGACGAACCGCAACCACACGGACGAGGACAACCGACAGGGAACGACGAGTGAAGCGGGACGGACGGACGGATGGAGGGGTAGGATACGGTGGTTTTACGGTGTTTATTAGCGACCGGGATTTACCGTTAACGGGGAGTCCGTTTTCAGGCAGTGAATTCATGTAACGGACATGGAAGTGTGTGTTGACTTAATGAATACATTGTCGGATTTCATGTGTGTGTGCAGTGTGTAAACAGATGAAGGTTTTATTGTGACAGACTGTTCATATGGCCTGTATGTTTGTGTTGTTATACATGTATGTGCCTGTGTTGTGTTCACGGACCGTCAGATATCAGGTTTACCTCAGGATGTCATTTCATAGCAGTTTCCTTGTGTGTGTGTGTGTGTGTGTGCGCGCGTGCGTGTGTGTGTATGTGTATGTGTATGTGCAGCACTGCAGCATGCAGGCACAACTTAGCCCAGTAAGAAAATATTTACAGACCACCAAGGTTTACTGTGAACCTTCCCTTTGACACTGCAGCGGTGTGTGTGTGTGTGTGTGTGTGTGTATGTGTGTGTGTGTGTGTGTGTGAGAGAGAGTGCGCTGTCTTTAAGAGGTCCAACACCAGTTTTTAACCATGAACACTTTTTAGCTGTTTGCAGTTGCTGACCACATGTGCACAAAAAAGATTGCAGAGCTTATTAATCAAAATAACCCAATTCAAAAACACTGTTACGAGCAGATTCGCCACATTTTGCATCATGATTCAATCAATTATGCACCAGAATCACACCAGAAACAAGTAGTAGATCAGTACATCTGCGTCTTCACCTCTAGATGCCAGTAAATCTTACACACTGGATCTTTAAACACATCATTCTAGCCTTTGAGACATGATTATTCTTTGCTATTTTCAAACACTTTGTAGCTCAAATGATGAATTATTTAAATCTGGATAATCATCCAAATAATGGCAAATGAATCAATAGTTGTCAGTTGATAGAGTTTTTTTTAAAGACCAGTATTATAAGAATAGTTTTGAGGGAAAAACCAATCGTTGATTAAAGGGACCATAAGGGAGATTTAGAGGGTCATGATTACGTAAATGGAATATAACATTAGTGTTGGTTGTTTCTCTTGCCTTTAGAATGAGTCATTTATATCAACAGAGGGAATGAGTATGGGTATGGAAGGGTATTCATATACATTTATATTAACCAATATAACTGACCAAACTAATCAGCTGGTCTCTCTCTTGTAAATATTACGAATCTTTGTCCAAATCAAGCTTTGATTGATGTCTTGTTAGCTAGTAATGTCATTGTTTCAACTACTTGGGCTAAATATGTTAGCAAAATGTTAACCATTATGTAAATCTAAATAAAGTAATCTGATTATATGCTTAGTCAATTGCATATAACATAATTAATCTTTACATTAGTAGATAGATAGTTAGCTAATATGTAACTGCTAATGATAGATTTTCAGTTTTGGTTGAAAAACAGTGGAGGATCAATTTAATCATTGGTTTGGATTTGAATTAACCGTGTTATTAATCTCCAGTCTAATCTTGCCCACTTTAATGTAAATCTAGTAGCGTATACCATTCTGAGCACCAACAAGTAAAGTTTCTGAGTTCATTCATATATTACTTAGCCAGTGAACATGTAGACCTCAAAGTTGATGGGTTAAAAACAGCAAATTGTGCAAAAGTAGAGATCTGAATAACTTTGACAAAAGAGAAATGGTGATGGTCAAATCACTGGGTCAGTATGGAAGACTGACCTTTTCATATGTTTTCATATATACAGAAATATAAAAATGGCTCGATAAATGAATCCATGTGTCAATACATGACACAAAAAATAAATACATGTAATTTTCTTTGAAGTATGTGGAGGACGTGGTGGGTTATATAGCTTTGTAATAAAGCTGTGAGAAAGTGAACGTGAGCTCCCTTCACCATATCATTGTTTACTATCTTGTGCCGCTACCCTGAACCCCCCCACCCCGGTTGGGAACTACAAGTCCATGCCAAAGGTTTTGCACATACGGACAGATGATGAACTGATGACAGTACCCTGCAGCGACGGCCGAGGGTAAAAATGGAGACGGAGGAATAAATAGGCTTGGAGAAATAAAGACGGAGAAAATGCTAGGTGGGGGGGGATTATGAATTTAAAAAAAAGCCAATACATTAAGAAAATGTCAGATGAAAATATAGAAATAAATAATTTTGCAGCCAAAAAGAGATGAAGAAAATGTAAATAGATAACAATGCCAAAATAAATGCAGGGATAAAAATTAAAGAAGGAAAAATGTAAATGACAAAATAAATAAATAAATGGTACGGAAAATGAAATGTTAAAGTAAATAACACAAACACAAAATTTAATTAAAATGGGTAGAAATGACAATAAGAATAACCATTTTTGTCACATTTTATAGACAACTTAATAAAAAAATGCCTTTAAAATTTATTTTTAATATCATGTATTGACACATGAATTAATTTACTGAGCCATTATTATATTTCTGTATATATTATTAAATATGACAACGTTGGTCCTTCATAGGTCAGATCATCTCCAGATCTTGTAGTTGATTCCCAGGGTAAAGTGGTTAGAACCGACCATATTGTGTAGATCCCCCTTTTTCCACAAAAACAGCTCTGACCCGAGGCCTAGACTCCACCAGACCACTGCAGGTGTGTGTGGTGTCTGGACCAACACATGAGCAGCAGATCCCTGAAGTGCTGGACGTAGAGAGGTGGACCTCCAAGGACCAGATTTAATACCTGCCACAGACCCTCAATGGTCCTGAGGTTGGGATGTCCCTCCTTAGTCCATGTTTGGTTGGTACGAACATCTGCAGACCTGGAACACCTGCAGTTGTGGAGATGCTCTGACCCAGTTACCACCGTTACAATATGGACCTGTTCAAAGTCACAGAGTTCTTCATGATCATTTTGTTCCTTCCAAAACATCAGCTTTAACAACTAAATGTCCACTTGCTGCCTAATAGATCCAACCCAGTAAAGGTACTCTTGTAATGAAATCACTTATTACGTTTTCATAATATTATGGCTGTTAAGTGTAAAGTTTACCAGACCTCAAATTACAGTTTGTTAAAATTGGATTTAAACTAATACCTTTTTCCTTCACTTTAAAATGTGTTCATTATTTTAAAAAGGTGTGAAACTGAAAAGTTGATTTAAATGTTTGATAAATGTAATAATTGATGATGCGTCATACTTGTCCTTTTAGAGGAACATTTCCACTGTGTGGCTTTAATTTTACTGACGGCATTTGAATCCAGCCACTGCTCTGTTGTCCATCACTGGTTTCCCCAAAATGTCAGGCTGCTCTGTAAGGGGTCAGTGAATGCACCACAGTCCTCACAAGTATCTAAATCTAAATGTGTGTGTTGGAGTGAGAGGGATCTTTGTGTTGGTTTGTGGTTTGAGCTGTGCACTGATGAATATCAAATAGGCCTGTAGTTGTGTGTGTTGTCGGGCTATTTATCAATAAACTATTGTTTTTTGTTGTTTTTTTTGTTCTCTATCCAGTTGGCCGTCATCCTGTCCCTCTCCACCAGCTGCAGTAGTCAGTGCTCGTGTTTGATTTGAGGCTCTGTTAACCTTCATGCAGACTCCATCTGCTGCCAGAGGACCTGCTACACAAACACCAGTCTGCTAGCATTAGCTTTAGCATTAGCTTTAGCTTAAGTGTCGGGTCGCCCTCCTTCTTTGTAATCTTGCCAAGAAGTGAACTCAGTTTCTTGCTGCCATTAAACAAACCGGAAAAATGCCCGGTTAGTATTTGGATTTTCTGTAAATCCTCTCAGATCAAACGTTTGAAGTCCTTTTGGAAAATATTTAGCTAAAAATGTAGTTGGAGTTCGACCAGTCTCACCAGTTCAGTGGCTAACGGCTAGTTAGCGGCTAGCGGCTCACAGCGAGCACGTAGCGGTGGCGCGGAGCTAGGTTCCGGGCAGAGCAGGGGTGCGATGGAGTACCACTCCGGTGGCAGCCTGCCCCTGCTGGGGAGACCGCGGTACTGCCCCGGGGCCAACGCGAACGGAGGATACCTGTGTGAGACGGGACACTGCTGTGGGGAGACCGGCTGCTGCACATACTACTACGAACTGTGGTGTAAGTCCGTGGAAATCCGCGTGCACGTGGGCACATAGTGAAAACAATTCTAAACTTAATTATTGAAATCATAAAAAAAATACTAGAATGTAAATAATGTAAAAAGTACTAGTAATTATAATTTTTTGTTTTCATCTATGATTAAAAAAGATACTTTATTTATTCATTATTAATTTAATTTAACTTTATTTATAGAGCACATTTCATGTACAAGGCAGATTCAATGTGCTTCACAATAGGTATATAACATAAAAACAAAACAAAACAAAAAAAAACAAGACACAGGGCTTTACAGAATTAGTTGGACATCAAAACAAACATCAGTCAAATAAACAGTAGAAGAAGGGAATGGATTAATGTCCTGGGCATCCCCCGTCCTTAGACCCTCTTTCTTGGCAAGGAAAAACTCCAAAAACCCAGTGGGAAAAAAGAAACCTCAGGGAGAACCACAGTGAAGGAGAGATCCACTCCCATGGACAGACAGGCTATAGATGCACCAGGACTGATGGACGTCCATTTGCAGATGTAGTTCCAGTCTGTAAAGATGCAGTGGGGGGGGGTCCATCTAGTCTGATGAGACAGGTGAGGGTGGGGGAGGAGGTCCAGGGTCACAGGTTAGGACAGGACACAGATGAGTCACCTCAGATCCTGTCGTCATTGGGACTGGAAACATTACGCAGCTACTTATTTCTTCCTCTATATCATGTTTATGTAAGTACTAATATATTGAATATAGGAATGCTTAAACAAGCTAAAAACTGTCAATTTTACATAAAGACACTATACCAAGATAAAATTTGACAGAAATAAGCTAAAAATAAGCTGATTGTGGAACGAATTTTCATTAGCATTTAATGTACAATATATCAGTCCTTATTTAATAAACCAACAAAAGCGCATACAAATATGAGGGACTTGAATTAGATTAGCCAATAATTATATATTGATAATAATTAAACAAAATTTAGATGATTGTATTATAGTATCTCTTGTATTTTATGTAAAAATTCTTGTGGCAAAACATCTGTGTCATGTGACCCAGTGACTCCAAAATCAGTGCCAGACTTTATTACTGAATAAACAAAACATATGTTTTTCCTGGAGTTTATGCTTCTTCTACTTATTGAAAAATAAGATAAGAATAGGTTAGTATTATGATTAGCAACTAAACATACATGTTCTCAGAAATATGACGTCTTTTCTTGTTAGTACCAGCTAGTGATTCATAACTGTGTTAGCCATCATAATGTGATTGTTGCAGACAAAAGTAGATGAAGTCTAATTCCATTAGTCTGAGTAATAAAGCAGCGTGAATGACATCACGGCTGTATTTCTAGTTCAAACTGAGCTTTGACGAACGTCCTAGAGTTCATAGGTGTCCTGTGTTGTGTGCTGGCCTGTGTGTGCTCAGGGTTCTGGCTGCTTTGGACCGTCCTCATCCTGTTCAGCTGTTGCTGCGCCTATCGACACCGACGAGCCAAGCTGAGAGTCCAACAGCAGCAGAGGCAGAGAGAGATCAGCCTGCTGGCCTACCATGGAGCCAACTCCTACCCCTCCTCCATGCTGGACCTGAGTAAGTCTGACCTGTCATGTGTTTGTGTGAAACGAGGTCAACAAAAGGAAGAACATCTCAACGCAGTTACCTCAATGAAACAGGACAAACGGATAAAAACCAAACAGAGGAAGCTTAGATCCAAACCAACGTTATAAATAAACACATAACAGTTTGCCCACAAATAAACATCCTAATATGATTTTGCAGTCAGTGGTCTATGCTATTTAAAGTGGACTATTTCAATTGTGTCCAATATCTGATCACATTAATTACTTGGGTTCTGTACTTTTCTCTGTTGTCTGCACTATGAGCAATTTCCACTCAGCGCACAATCTGATTGGTTATATATTCTTAAGTAGCAACTTACCAATACTCAAACTATAATAAAAAAAATAGTAGTATTTATTTAACAATACTCACTATATACAGTATATTCTGTCAAGCTCAATGTCAAAAACTGATTTTGTTGATATATTATTTAATGCACACATCATTGTTTTTATACTTTCAATTTTTTTTTCAACTTTTTTTTTGCCTTCAACTTGAAGGCACTTCAACAGTTTGGTGTTAGTTATTCTAAAATTTGGTGCAAATATTTTCATTTTTACTTCAAATGTATGTCAGCTCCAAATGCATCATCTTGTTGATTACTGCTAATTAGTAGTGACCCCAAACTGACATCTGTAAAAGAAATGGCTTTTCACTTTGTCGTCATGACAACTTGTGAGAAATTTCTTTTTCAGGGAAACACCCCAGGCCTCCAGTGAATGTTGTGTACTAAAGGAAAATAGCCAATAAAATCCACCCAGAGGCAACAGCTGCTGTCCTGTAATGATCTGTCGTGCTCTGCTCAGGTTTCCTGGCATCTCTGAAGCTGCCGTCATATGAGGAGGTGGCAGCTCAACCCTCCACCCCTCCTCCCCCGTACAGTTCCGTGTTCACGACGCCGCGGTACCCACAGCCGCCCCGGGCCGCTGACCCCCACCTGCTCACGCAGCACGGTCCGCTATTACACCGACCGCTCAGCGATGGCCCCTCCTCACTCAGCTCTGACAACAGGTAACACGTATTAGACTGTAAAAATAACTGTAATCTGTTATGCTGATTTCTTGTTCCAGTCCTGAGATGTAAAGAATCAAATGTGCTTGGATTTACTTATTTGTTGATAATAATTCATTGTGTGCCTCTTTCTTGTAGCTCCAGTTGTTCCTGTGACTCCTGCTGCCCCTCCTCTCCATGTAGCTCCTCCTTATCGGCACCAGTCACCTATGAGACTGACACAAGCCACGCCTCCACGCCAAGTGAGGCAGCACCCCTTGCTCTTGATGTCACCATGGAAACCATCAGTGCTGCTGCGAGCCGCCTGGAAGCCAATGAGATGCGATTTGCTTCTGAAAGGACGGCTGCCGCAGTGGCTGTTGATATTGGGGATGCTGCCGAAGAACAGGAACCAGTTGCCACGGACTCATCTGTTCCTAAACAGACTGTTACTGTCGCAGTCATTACCAGGTCTGCGTCACCTCAGCATTTGACCTCTCCTGGGTCTGAGGTGGCTCTTTCTGTAGGAATTACATCGCCCATAAAGCAACAGCTTGATCCAGCATCGTGTACACCTAACATCAGCACCTGTAGCCCAAGTACAAGTCCAACTTATATTAACACAGCGCTCCCCTCTGTCCAAATAAGCACTACTGAGGGCCCAGCTGCCTTTATACCAACACCCTCCTCAAAGTCAAACCCAACTACCCCAACTGCTAGCATGTGTGACAGCCCTCCAGCTACCCAAACCCTCCATGTTACAAGAACTTTTGATACAGCCAATAGTCCTACTAGTCCAACTTCTGCACCATCCCCAGATGTTGACAGAACTTTGATATTAGACCCTGGAATTGTCCCTTTTTCAGATATGAACCCTAGCCTTTTCCTAATCTCAACATCTTCTGGTCCAGACACAGTACCTTCAAAGGTTATCCAAGGTCCAGAAGAAGTATCTTCAGTCCTTATCCAAGTATCTGACACTGTACCAATACTTACCCAAGTCCTTGAAACAGCACCTACAAACCTTGCCCAGTTGCCAGTTTTGACACAGATGCACCTAACCTCCACCCAAACTACAAACTCAGAATGTAAAAGCCTTACACAAGCTCCTGATCCAGAACTGACAAACCTTACCCAGGCTCAAGACTCAGTACCTTCAGTCCTAAGCCAAACACCTGACACTGCACCCACAAATTTTACCCAAGCTCTTCAGCCTCTATCTACAAGTCTTGTCCAAACACCAGTCCCAACACCTTCACACCTACAACTCACGCAAACTACAAATCCAGAACCCCAAAACCTGTTGCAGGCTCCAGCACCTACAAACCTTACCACATTTTCAGTGCCAGAAGCTGCCCCAGACCCCAATAACCCTGTTTTATCCCCCAAACCTACCCTTTCAAACCTTACTCTAGCTTCAGATGCAGGGCTCTTTACACCGACAACAGTCCAGTGCCAGAAACCAGAACTGTCACCTGGGCCAGGTCTAGCCATGGGCCCTACTAGTCCACAGTCAGGATTGTCTAAACATCCAGAGCCTAATGATGTTTTTATATCTTGTCCTGATCCAACTGCAGCGCCAATTGATTCAGGTCCTGCCATGGTCTTGTCTCAACCACCAGATGTCGTCAGCCCATTGGTGTCCAATAATCTGGCAGATTTACATTCTGGTGTTGATGTAGGTTCTAGATCAAGTCCGATGACTTCCCCAGTTTTCACCGTTCCAGCATCCTCCTCTTCCACATGTCCAGCCATAACCATACAGGCCGATTCTTCTTTTGCCACCTCTGGAGACCTCTCCCCAACCTCACCCTCATCCATCCCTTCTCCCTCCCTCCCCTCTCCCTCCACTCTCCTCGATCCCCTCAGTGCCCATCAGACTGAAAAAAGTGGATCTTCCTCTGGCCACGCATCTTCTCTTTCACCTTCTCCACGAAACACTCAGTCTCCTCCGAAACAGACGCTCTTCTCCCCATGTGTGGATGTCTTCGAGCCCGTCCCACCGAATTGGGAAGATGATGAAGACGACCAGGCAGAAGACGACAATGACGATGAAGATGAAGACGACATGGGAGCCGACGAGAGCCAATACAGGCATCGGCGGCTGACGGGCGACTCTGGGATTGAGGTGTGCAGGTGTCGGGTGGAAGAGGAGGATGATGAAGATGAGGAGGAGGCAGAACAGAAGGAGAATGGAAGGAGAGGAGGAGTAGTTGGAGGAGAGAGGGACAAAAAAGGAGGTGGAAATGCAGATCTCCATGACAGTGTGGATTGCCCTGCCAGAGGCCAGATGAGCACAGGTGAAGAACTTACATTGTGTAACCCCACATCCACGACCACACCAACCTCTGACGACAGCGGCAAAGTTGTGATTGTCATGGAGACAGTGTGAGTGAAGCATAACAAGTCAGTTAGTGACAGTTTCTCATTTGTCATTCAAGATAAGAAATGAACACGGAGGGACCTCAGACTGTTTTCCGAAAACGCACTCTGGTTGCAAATAAGTTACATCACATTACTTAACGTTAATTGTCCGGCCACTATTTGTCAGATCAATGCTTTTAGGAGGAATCTCAGAGGGCCATGCATGGTTCTGGGTTTCTACATGGTAAGCACTGGTGTGTTCTGATATGAGGAGACGCTTTGAGGCAGTTTGCTTCCAGGAATGAGAATGTTTAGCCACTACTCTACAGAACTGTCATGAAATGTCAGAGCCCTACATTTTCCCAATTTTGATCCTAACAAAACTTTGAAAGTTTAAGCATTTCATTTTCTATTAGGAAGCATCGGAGAGTTGTCTATTAATGAAGAATGTCTATGTCCACTGTGACACCAGAATTTTGGACTTTTCCGTTTCATCCAAACTAAACTATATTTGTTAAAATCTCCCCTGTATCAAACAGCCTAATCAAGAAGAGGTGAAGTTAGGATGGATTCAAACTGAACCATAGTTCGGTCTGTCTCTAGAAAGGAAATACCTTTTTTGGTTTGTTCAGACACTTACGGCAGGCTTTTGCCGACTATTAACGGAGAAACAATCAGCAGAAGACCAATAGGTTACAATAGCACTCAAAGTTTTTTTGTTTTTTTTAACAGAAATAAGGTCCAAAGAAGTAATACAACTGTAAATAATTATCTCATTCAAAATGAAAAGGCTATTTGGATGAAGTGGGAACAGTCCTGTCAGATGCACTCCTGTCAACAAACCACTAAAAGAAGGATCTGCCCACTTACATTAGATAATATTGACAGGATGTACCTTAAGTACATCACACAAAGTTTTTCAGTACGCAAATGAAATTTTGATGTGAAAGCAAAAATGTATGACATGTTTATAGTGAAACAAAACCAAGAATCTTGATCTGAAAAGCTCTAAATGTCTCCTCTGTAGTTCTGCGGACAGATTCAGCTTGAGGTCATCAGGTTAAAGATTTGATCACATCCATAGGAAGGAAAATACTGAGCCATGTTTCCACCACAGGATCTTTCCATAGGGACCTAAGTACATTTCTGGTGACCATTTAGAGGATTTCATTTTACCCTGCAAAAAGGACCTGCTCGAGTACAATCACAGTTAAGGGACTTTAGGTATGAGGTTACAAATGCTAAACATTTCTGATTGGTCTGTACTCACAGCCTTTTATTGCACCTCTAAATTGTAGTGATATTGGCAGTTATTGTTGTTTAAACCATTATCCATGGATTTACCGACTGAAGCATGAGGCAGATGGATTTACGACAAAGTCCATGTCTTTTCCATACAGTCGTGAGCAAAAATGACTCATTTGCATAATCCTCCTGGGTTTTAGGAGAATGGTGGAAACAGGCAACCAGCAATCTGTGGAAACCCTTTAGTTCCTGGAAATAGATGAATAACTGTGGGTACTTTGGGTGGAAACACTGCACCAGTCAACTGTCAGTACTACTCAAACCTGGGATGCAAAAGTGTCTGGAAAATAAGTATCAATTTGTGAATTTACCTAAAAGCAAGTCCAATATGTTGGGATCATGACCAGGATCACCATCACATCCCATAGCAGCTGCAATCATACAGCTTTGAAGAGCAGTCCAGTGAATCATTGTGTTCATGGTCTTCTGTGATCATCAATGACGCGACTGTATCGCCATGTAATATTTCAAAAAATGTCAATTTCTTAAAGAGCAACTTTAAATAGTTGAATGTTTAACAGAACACACCTCACTTGTTCTCGCTGATGACGGAGGTTTGGACATGTGCAGTGAACAAATTGGCAGCTCAAAGAACGAACAGAGGCTAATGTGGGAGGATGATTCACTCTGACTGACAGAGGGAAGACTGATTCATTTATTGGAGGGGAGGTTGTTTTATCGGGATGTCTGACAGGACAGCGGAATTAGGTGGGTGGTTGATAGAAAATGGGAGTGACAGTTTCTCAAATCTGACATGGTAACGACATGCTAACTGGGTAGCTAGTAAGTCCTCCATGAAAAGTTTTGGGCTCGTGGATCCGGTGGTTTCCTGTGCGTCGGCTTTTACTGCAGGGGAAAAAAAAGAGCTTTTACGTAAGTAGGAATAAAACAATAGCGACTTTTACTGAGAAACAAAGACACCATACAGAGCAGCAAAAGGAACGCGTCATCGCCGTCACCGTCTTTGTTGTTCTGTCTCTTCCCCTGCAGATGCAACAATAACTGTTGCATCTGTGTTGCAACTGTTGTCAGTCACATCAAAACTCTGAAATATGCCCTTTGACAGTATATATTTCTCCATTCATAGACATCTCTCCTATTTAATGAGCCATTTCAGAGCCTTACAATTAAAAATAATAACCTCAATTTTGCTAAAATTCTAAGCATTCATGTAGGATTTATTTTTTACGATGCGTGGGTTGTTTTTCTGGGGTTTTTTTGTTGCATTGTGTAGTTGATAGTTGTGTCAATGCGGTTATTTTGTGAAAGACATAAAGGTAGAGTCTATTTTGTGAATAGGGTATTTGAATTCACCTTAGAAACAAGACAAGAGCAATATTTTTCATCAGCAAGAGTCTGTGTGTAAATAATCCCCCTGAAAATATTTAGGACAGCTGCTGCAGGAAGACGTGGAGGTGACGCATTGTTGCAGGAAAACCTTTTTTCGCTGAAATTTGTCAAGCTCTGGCAGAAAGATCACATCCATCACTGTCATCCATCAATTTCAGCACATTTCCAGGTCTTTACAGTCCTTCCATATTCTAATAAACTACAAAATACATAGCGCTCAGTAAGTGAATTGAAGCTTAGAAGAAGGTTTTCACCCAATAAGAGCAGTGTAATGTTTGGAAGTGAGGCTGTTATTTCCAACACGCTTAACTTTAGGGCTGTGTGATACGATCAAAACCTCCTACCCCAATAATAACACATATCATGTTACATATAGTTTTCTAAAAGATACTCCTATGTACTCAACAAAGCAATATACTTTATTTTTCTGCTTGTTTGTTGACAATTTTCAGTCAAATTATCTTAAACTACAAAATGTAAAAAGTAAATGGATAGCTGGCTTTTTTTTTTTTTACCTGTTTGAAACAATATAAAAGTAAAATGTGAATATAGTCAAAAACATTAAACACATTACATTCTTAAATAGAATGATTGTAAATTGTAGCAGCAGTTCCATAAATGAATCACTGGACAGTTTTTATATATCACATCATATTTGTTTTCATATCACACAGCCCTATGTGACACAGATGTGCCATGATACATGTATGTACTTTATTATTATGTATGGAAATGTAGAAGATGTTATCACTTGCTGATCTTTGTCCATGTTGTAATAATTGCTAATAATCTAACATTTTCCAACTACAAAGCATCCAGAAACTACACCTGCTCTTGTCCGTACACCTGCTCCCACTAAGTGCACTTGTTTTTACCGTTAATGTAAATTGTACTGTGATGACTACGTCTACATCCACAAATATTCCCCACAATATGATCAAAAATATCAGCCTCGTGACAGTGGCTCATATCTGAAGCCTAGTATTCAAGTCTTTGACGGCGTTTAGAACTAGGAGTGTCTCTTTAATAATCTGGACTTTTGCTCTGGCTTACGTATGTTCCACAGTCACAGGGAAACAAACATGTCTAGCTTAAAATTTAAGCCGTTCCTAGTGGAACACCACTGGTGGCCTTTAGATGCTAGCTCCTACTGACTTAGAATTAGACTTCTTAACCTTTTGTTTATGGAATAATTTAGTTTTTTCTTGATAGATAGTTGGACTGAAGATGTGGTTGCCAGATGACTTATTGATGCACATGTTTTACTGTTTTAACACGCCTGTAAATTAGTGTTAGCTTGGCAAGGTTCCCTCCTAGTTCTTCCTCAGCTTTGTCCAAATGTGGTCATTTCTAGCTCTAAAAACTCATGATAGCAAAGTCAAAGCTTTGAAATTGCAGTGTAGTGAACAAAATTCAGTGGTGACACAGTAGATACTCGTATACAGTCTGTGCCAAAGCTTGACCAACTTTTAGCTAATTGGTTTGTGTCCAACAAACAGAGCTCACAGGCAAGAAAGTGAACGCCCCATGGAATCCAGACGATTGGTATATTCAGTGTTCTGGTGGAATCTAATGTGGATGTAAACGTAGTGAATGTTCCACAGGTGTATAGTTTCAAACTCGGTGCATCAGCGTGTTGGAAAGACGCCGCACAATAAAGTGTAACCTGTAGCCAGCTGGAGAATGAGCATTCGGTGACTAGACCAGATCATGTTTGTCATTTGAATCAGTTTAAAGTCGAATGCTTTCAAATGTTGCTTCAGAAAGTAAAGATGTAGGAACTCACTGGTTCTCACTGAGGATGAATCGATGATTTCAGATCCACTTGTGAGATCTGATCACCTGATGATTGTTTCAGAATATCAGTCACTCAGATGGAAAGACCTGGCGTCTGGTTGACTGATCCTTAAACCCTGTGTCCATGCTGCATTACAACTCAGACTTCATGTACTTCGTATGTAAAAGAAAAAACAAAACACAAAAAAAAACGGACAAGCTTTTGTTGGACTTGGGACACCAGAAAACAAACTGAATGCTCTCTGGACGTTCAAGTCGGACACTGATTGGATTTAAAATCATCTCTTGTTTTGTTTTTGGGTTTCTTTTTTTGTTTTTTACACTTCTGTGGCTGATTTCACAGATACAGAATCTCATTTTGAGCTGATCTGGACTTCTGAGAGTTCAAACAGATTTCTGAGAACTCGTCGGATTAAATCCAGGCTGAAGTCCTGCCTGACGCTGAAGAGTTGGTAGAGGCTGAAGGACCTCCTTGAGAAAGCTCACGGGTGACACCAAGCAGTTGATGTTGTGGTTCATGTTGTGGTTGATAGTGTTTTTTGTTTACCTGAACTAATAAGGTTATGTATCTCCATGGTTACAGAGTGCCATTTCTACTTGACAACTGTTAAAACTTAGCATTAGATAGAGCATTTCTCGCTCTGTGTGGGTGTGGATGTTTGGACTGAGTGACTGGAAAAATTTGTCTGAAATCTGTCTGTAGCTCAGGGTCCCAGAAGTAAGAGGCTCTTACGTCTGCCTTTCAACAGTGACAGTCATAACCGTGTCCAAAATGTGGTACGAAGAAGGTAACTGTCTGAGTTATCACCCGGGAATCCTAAAACAGACGAATCCCTGGTCACTGCTGGATATGCACGACCGGGACGATGGAGAACCTCCACAAAAACCACCTAAATTACCACGAAGTACTGGAACAGTTCCATAATTATATTGAACATGGAAATATACAGGGTGTCTGTAAAGTCTCTTTACAATTGAACACATTTATTACAAAAGCACATGAATAGACACATCTGTGGAAAATATTACAAAATAAGTAGATTTTTTTTTTTTTTTTGCCTCATTGAATCCACCTCTATATGGGACCATTAGTTGGTACTGGATTTGTTTCCATGTTGACTGTAGCAGAACCTCATCAATGGTGTCAGTGATCTTTAGCTTCAGGTCGTTGATGTCCTGTATCTTTGTTCGATATATGATATCTTTAAAATAATCCCATAGAAAGAAATCCAGGTCAGTGATATCTGGTGAACGAGGTGTCCTGGGAATTGGGCCTTCCCTTCCAATCCACCGGTCTGGAAATGTTTGACTTAGGAACTCACCAACATGCAGAACCCAATGTGGGGGTGCACCATCTACCTGGACAATGATGGTTGGTTGAAGGTCATCCAGTTGTGGTGACGCATATTCAGTCAAAAGGTCAAAGGTAAACATTTGAACATACAAATCCAATGTGATTAAAAACTTTGATGACCACTGAGTAAATAGAACAAATCTGGTTAACATATGTCATCAATTGCTTTTGTCATACATTTTTTAACTTGTAAGAGACTTTCTGGACACCCTCTATGTTTTCTGGAAGCCAACGATTGATGGAGGCACAAGGTGTTGAAAGAAAGGGATGAAATTCAACCGTTTCGACAGTTGGAAACATCGGTTAGTTCTCTGAATTCATGTCGACATGGAGGTGTTTAGGGTCGACTTGCATGTTCTCCTTGTTGTTGAGGCTGATGTAAGGGCTGGGCTAACTTTTGGAAACTGTGTCTCGTCTTTATTTTGTTGAAAAATCAACCAGAAATAGTTTTTCCATCGAATGTCAGCGGACAAAAATAGTCCATGTCCAAGTAGAACTGTTTCACACTGAGTGGATTCACGTCAGCTAATCTGAATGTTTGGTTTTTAAAGCCGTAGCGACGATAGTTTAAAGGCGACTTCTTAACTTTGGTCCAATTTTATGCAAAAATCTGATCGCTTTTGCTCATGATCTCTTCCTGAAATGCTGCAGAAGTTAGTTACTGATGAAAGAAAAAAATATTTTTGGCTTCTTGCTGCAGTTACATCATCGGAACAGTTCACTGTGGGGAGACACTAAACAGGATGTAGACATGAGGGATGCAAAAGGTGGTTTTCATCAGCACAGCAAGCAACACCTTTCACTGTGGAAGGTGGTGGAAATTCTTCAGCACAAGTTGTGATCACAGTTTCTACTGGTGCATCAGAGTGCAGGTATTCACTGGAAAGAAAAAATAACTTTTAAATCTGTTGAGAGACATTCGATTCATGTATTTACTGGTCTTTTAGGTACTGCAAGACAAAAGAGGCACTCCTAAAACACCACAGGTTTAAGAAACACTGATGAAAGTGAAATACTCAGATTTAGTCAGATATGAAAGTGAAGAGATCATTTGCAGATATTAGTTTGTTTTAATTTGTGGGTAAAATGTTAAACTGTTGAATGTGTCTTAAAGGAGCATCCCACTGGTTTTATGGTTAATCCAAATAACTCCATGTCCACCTTCTGTTAGTCTTTTCTAGCACATTCAGTGTATGAACAGTGTTTAAAGTCTTTATAATATTGAGAAGAATCTGGAGGCCCACACTTATGGGTCCCTTGAAAACGTAATCGTTGCTGACCCTACAGAAATAGCCTTTCTTCTCAATCTGTTGGACTGGGGGTGGGGGGTGCGATCCATAAACACTGTCTGATGATAATGTGAATACAAAACTGAAACTGAAACTTAACATACTTTCAACATTCACCTACCGACTTCTACACCTGTGCATATATAGACTAGTCAAGCACTGTCGTGTTTGTGGAAGACGTATAAACTTTCCAGTGGGTCGTCCCGAAAGACAATTGAACATTTTTCAAGAGCGTACATGGAAAAACAAGAGTAGATGAATCAGTTGCACTCCAGAAACATTGTTCCTGTAATGTTTGGAAGAACCTTGAATGACCTTCACAGATGGACGTAGACCACCACGGGATGCTCCTTTAACCTGATGGTCTTTAAAACCGGCTCAGACTCTGAAACGTGAACCCACTCAGGACTTTTTGGCCTCTTTCTCTTAATCTGCTGATTATTATTTACTTTTGGCTCTTTGGTCGCCTTTATTGGACGCAGCTCACCTGTGGTGTTTTGACAGAATATTTAATCGGAATCATCGGTGTGTTCCTTCGATGGTAGGAGCTCCCTTCCCTCGTCTGAAAAGTGTTTTCCGTTATCTCCTCTCTGCCGTCCTTCGCTTTGCATGAGGTTTGTGCTGGAGTGGCAGAAGGACGCACAGAAGAGATTCAGATCCCGTAAAATTATGATAATAACGACTCTAATTATTAGTATTACTAAATCAATAGTGAGTTTGTGCGTGTGAGTGTATGTGTGTGATCTAACTAAACCAGCCTGTTCTAAAAGTGTGTGAAGATATACTGAATATAACTGTCAAATCTATCAGCGGTCTGACTGTTTATTTAACTGTCATAAGAAAACTGCACAACACAACTTTATATTAATGAATATTGGTCATTATTGATCAAATACATACAGTAATAATATAAAATCCCACCATCTGCATTACACCTGTGCTAAATATAAGAACATAAGAAAAATAAAGTTTGATTTGATAACACATGAATAAAAACACAATAATCGTACATTTATGAGGGACCAGATGTTCTCTGAAATGAAACGCCTACATTTCTAAATCTGAATAAACACAGTAGAACAATCAGTTTACGAGAGAACGTGAAGATCGAAGGTCATGTGATCAGATGAGTCCAGATTGACCCTATTAGTGGATGAAATGATTACCCATCATACCTAGTGCTTACAGTAAAAGCCTGTGGGGGCAGTGTAATGATCTGAGGTTGGTTCAGTAACGTGCCAGTTGCGGAAAAAATTATTAGACCACCCATGTTTTCTTCAGTTTCTTGTTCATTTTAATGCCTGGTCCAACTAAAGGTACATTTATTTGGACAAATATAATGATAACAACAAAAATAGCTCATAGTAGTTGAATTTCAGAGCTGATATTTATCCATTTAACATGTTTTCTTGATAAAAACCAAAATCACTTCATTCTTACATCAATATCTATGTCATTGTTCTGACA
This sequence comes from Ostorhinchus cyanosoma, assembly GCA_029814465.1. NCBI lineage: Eukaryota > Metazoa > Chordata > Actinopteri > Kurtiformes > Apogonidae > Ostorhinchus > Ostorhinchus cyanosoma. The sequence continues at coordinate 22,306,442 of JAPTYQ010000011.1, forward strand.
GAAACAGTGCTTTTATTCATTCCATGTTTTCTTTTCTGTCTGTTTTAGTCACATGATCCACACAGCAGTTAGTACTTGATTGCATAACCATTGTTACTGATGACTTTTGATGGTCTAATAATTTTTTCTGCGTCTACATGTGTCCATATAATGAGTTCAGCTGAACCTCAATATTCTGAATGATCAGATCTGAACATCAGTGGATTTCTTTCTTTGCTGATAATACTGATATATTCCTATATGACGATTCATCTGGATCAAACTGTGATAGAGTGCTTCAGGAGCATGACACACATTTTGCCTCCATCATCAATACAAGATCCCAAGAAGCCCAACACGTAGTGCAGCCTGGATGGGAAAAAAATGTGATATTGCATGAGCAGTGCAGCAGTGAATGCATCAAAGTTTAAGGCAGTCCAATGAAACTGTAAAATGTAAAAAAAAAAAAAAATTTGGTTTTTTGTTTTCTTGTAAATATAGTAAATTGAATGTACTTCACAATTATAAGAACAATTCAGAAAACTCAGTCTTATTCATTTTAATTTCACAAATTATCCAACAAATAAACAGCCAAATAAAAACATCCAAATATCCTGTAAAACTCTAAAGTCATAAATATTTTTCTGATGTAATGATGCTGATTCTAGTTTTATATTTTCTTTAATGTAAGGTGATGAATTTAGTTTCATTCAACTGACAAACAGAACTTTGGGTTTGAAACATAGTTTCTGTATTTAGTTAAAAGGCATAGTTTCATCGTAATAACTCATTTGGCCCCGCCCTCCCAACCTGCCCTTGGCGTGACAACGACACTGTAAGGTAACGGCTGCAGAACGACCCCCAGCCGCCCCTGCAAGTTGGGCGGGGAGGCCCCGTCTGGCAGTCTGAAGCTCATTCGCTGCAGCAGAGATGACAGGAAGAGGAAAAGCTCCAGCCGGGCCAATGATTCGCCGACACACACCCGAGGCCCCGCCCCAAATGGCATGAAGCAGGAGGGCGTGGCACGTTGACTCTGGTCGTCAAGGAAACGATCTGGAGAGAGCATTTGTGTTACTATTGTTCCTTAAATACCTTGTCACACTGAAAATTGTGACTGAACCCACTGTAAGTATAGTTTTGGATTTTTCATTTGTTTTCGTTAGTATTTCACTTTTTTGCCTCAGTTTAAGTCGGGTTTTGTTAAAAAATGGAAAATTGTCGACGGTTTCCTTTGCTAATTTCTCTTTTTGTAAGCATATTAACACTGCGCTAGACAAAACAATTTGCGTTAAGTGGCAAAATCGTAAAATTGCTACAAACAACATAACTGAATGCAACAGACCATAATAGTTCCAGACAGTGTCCAAATCTTTCATCACCTCCCACCAATAGATGGCAGACACGTGCCCCTTCAATCCTAACACCATTTCAGGGCATGTTTCGATTCAAAGTGAAGAAGAAAACCCAGTTTAAAGGCGTGGTCTGAGCTGCTTTAGTCAGTTAATAAAGTTGATTTAGTTTCAGTTTGGACAGATTAGGACAGATTTGTCCACTGCTGCTTGGATAAAAAGATACTAAAACTTACTGCATTTTACTTTCTACTAATGATCAGGTCTTTTTTTTTTAAGGATAAGACGATAAAAACAAAAAACACAAAGAAAACTTTCATGAAAATATGTTCAAAGTTCAATTTTACTAAAAATGACACAAGCCAATATGGCCACCGCCCTGTGATGTCACAATATGCAAATTAGATGAGCACATTTACTCCCATCATAAAGTTTAGATCATTCTCAAAATTTTTTCTTGTTTACAGTAAGACTTTATCTCTAAACATTTCCAAGATACAGCTTTTTGAAACCTTGATATCAAAATTGACTATTTTTTGTAAAACACTGAACTCTGAAGGGTTCATGGATCGTTACCTGGGTTGAAGAGGTCGGGTTTATCCCAGTGTCGGGGGTCGTGGTGAATCGACCACATATTGACCAAAACACGAGTTCCACGTCTGACAGGATGAGCTCCGATTCTGCAACAGAGGATACACTGAGGTTAAGAGGTGTTTCTAACAGGTCTGTGATACCACACAATAATGACTAATGTCAGAACATACTTTCATATTGGGTTAAATATCTTTACATTAGTTTGGTTTCATTTACTATCTTTGTTTCCAAAATGCCTCAAAGACGGTTTTTACTTAATTTCTCTCAACACTGATTTTTTTGTTTTTTTCTATCAATGACTATGATTTTAAATGTTCCTCCTCTAAATTTCTGAAATATTTCTCCTGCTCTGACTGTAAATAATAATTTTCTAACTCAACCATCTACTTTCTTCACATCACACTGAGGAAGAAAAATCTCCCATTAAATTTTAAGGAAATATTGGTGTTTTTATCTGAAAACATCATGAACAGGACATCTTACAGCTGCAGACATGATGTGTCCAAATATTTTTATTTATACTGTTTAGAAACATCTATTTAAACCAAACTAACCAATGCAATGATATTTATCCAAATATAAAACTGTCTTCTAACATTAGTCATTATAGTTTTGATCCCAGAGCCTGTTAGAAAACAAACACCTGAATTCCACGTGTCCACATACTTCAGTCCATATCATTTAGTTTAAGTCCTTCAGTCTTTTCCCCTTGAGTCTCATTGAACTGTTGAACAGTCGTGTGTTTGGTGTTTTTTGGATCTGCGGGCCCACCTGCTGTCCGTCATGGCCGTATGTGGGATCAGGACCGGACTGACCGGACGGATCCTCATGCCCTCGTTGATCACACAGTCCAGATACGGCAGCTGACCGCGGTCCGACACACAAACCGGCCGCCCCCCGCCCACGTGTTCATCCAGCTCCCTCTGCACACGCTCCTGGACCTGAAGCGTGTTCAGACATGGTTCAGACGTGCGTTCCTTCTGATCACTGTGCCTCACGGTGAGTTCCTGACCTGTGGGTGGTGCAGCAGGTAGGCCAGGATCCACAGCAGAGTGGTGGACGTCGTCTCCACGCCGGCTCCGAACGCCTCGGCCGCGGTCATCAGGACGTGGTCGTCTGTGATCCCCTCCTCCTCAGATGAAGGTGACCTCTGACCCCTCTGACCCTTCAGCAGAGCATCCAGAAGGTCACAGGGGTCACCGTCACTCAGCGCCGCCTGATGCACATAAGAATATGTAGATGTTTTAGAAATGATGAAGCTGTTTTCATAAGACTGTTACTTTAATCACTATGAAAAACGTATGAAATAATTTAGACTGATCTTGTGAAATAAAAGAAGCCCCGAAATATGATGAGTTTGTTTTTTTAACCCATAAAAACCCATAAACCACTGCCTTTTTCATTTGGCTCCATGACCTTTGACCTTGAAGGCTCAAACTCAACATCACCAAGGTTTAGATTTCAACAGTGTTCTTCAAAACTACTTATCAGATTCCTTTCAAATGTCATATGTAGATTCCTTGGGGCAATTTCTAAAAAGCTTGTTCACAGTTTTCAGAAGTTTAGATTTTCTTTCTGTTTTTTATTTTATTTTTTTTAAATATTCCAAATATGCCTTTACTCATAATGGTCCATATTTTAAAGGTTTATTACATGTAAATGGTTAGAGATGTCAACATAGTTACTATTGAGTACTGACAGGAAGTCATATATGGACTTTAATTTGACTCCATGACCTTTGACCTTGAGTGACCTTTAAGGATCAAACTCAAGGTCACTAATATCTAGATTTCAACCATTTTCTTCTGTGAAACTACAGGTCGGATTCTTTTCTAATTTTATATGTAGCTTCCTTGGGACAAAGCTTGTTCGCAATTTTGAGAAATGTTGATTTTTGATGATTTTTTTTTAATATTACAAATATTCCTTTACTTGGTCCATATTTTGATGGTTTATAATATGTAAATGGTTACGGAGATCAATCTAGTTCCTATTGATCACTAATAGGAGTCATATATGGACTCTTCAGTTCTCCTCCACCTACTTCTATTGTTAGTGTGATGTGCATCCAGACCACAGGACGAGAACATAGACCAGAACCTGACAGCCTCACAAATTCAACTGGTATTGATTCAGATAAAACATGACGCTGACGTACAGGGAAACTGGAACTATTTTATTTATTATTATTTATTTATCTGTAGTAGAGGTTACCTTGTGCTCCTCCAGTTTGCGGCTCAGTAGTCGGTCTCTAACAGTGATCGACTCTTTCAGTTTATTCAGACACTTGTTGGGAAACATCTGACAGACACAAACATATTTTAGGATGTTTTAGATTTTTAAAGATGACGTTACATAGGATGTCCATGGGGTTGTCTGTACCTTGATCCAGGGGTAAATGTCCACCAGACCTCCTCTGGCAATGGTCTGCACGATGCCGTCGTTGTATCGAATCACCTCCTGTAACTCGGTGTCTCCAGGGCTGTAGGTGGCGCTAAACACCAGCGTGCACACAACGTTGGTGACGGCTCTGGTTATGGCAGGAGACGGATCAAAACTCTGGGAGCCATTGGTCAATAACTCACTGCACAGACTGTCCACAGAGGAGAGGACTAGAAAATACAGACATGAACGGGAAAAACAGATTATACATACAAACTATTATTGTCATTTATCTCTAGGTTAAAGCAGTTGTTTTTGGTTTTTTGCCATTTTTTTTTACATCACTGGTTATAAAGTCCACAAAACCTTGGTCGTACTATTATTCAAGTGTTCCACCAGGAAACTGAGCTTCTACATTTGCAACATCTGTGCATGTGTAAAAAAATATTTTAAATTTGAGAGTTTCCCCACAGATTTCTACCTACAACAGCTTTGATCAATGGATTTAGTATTTAGATGAGAAAAATAAAAAGCTGACATAGCAAGTGTTTCGGCATTTGTTACTTTTATATCAGTAAACTTAGATTAGCTTTTAGAAAACAAAGCTCTATTTAACCCATAAAGACCCAGTGCTATTTTTGTGATTGTTCCTAGAATGTTCTTTCAGGTTAACCCTTCTTAAGTGATTTATCACCATTTATTATAATATTATCCTCTGTATTTTATATTATTTTCAATGAAAATCAGGTGTTTTCCTATATTTAATTCACTGATCATGTAGATGTTCATAAACGTTCAAAGTAAATTCCAAGGTTATTATATCAAAACAGAGAAAACTGAAGAAAAAGTGACTTTTTCAGTAAATATATTAATAACTGCACGTAAAAACAAGTGTGTTCATCTACTGTCATTGATCCAATTCCATGGGTTTTACTGGTGAATCAATGTTGTAGAAGATGACGGTGTTTCCATGGTAACTACGGAGCCTCTGAACGTCCAAATGGGTCTTATCTGATGACCATGAAAAGACGACAAACTGTATTTTACACTAATTATTTACATGTATTGATGCATTAGTGAATCAGCAAGTATTAAACAGTTTAGATCAGTTGATTTTTTTCCAGTGGTTGTTTGAGCCTTTTAAAGGTTCTTTTTAATGTGTTAGTACCTCTTTCAAGGCTACTTTTACAAAACCTTCATCTTTATGGGTCAAAACAACACCATGTGTCCTAATTTTTAGCCACAATGTTCTTGGAAATATATAAAATATTGCAATAAAATAGCTGATCAACACAAGTCAAATGTGAAGAACGGGGATAGATCCAAGTACCGATGTCCTGCAGTCGGGTGGTTCCTTCTCCGAACAGAGTGAAGGAGTTATGGACGAGGCGACGATGCGACTTCCAGAGAGGAGAGTAATCACAAAACGCAATGTCTTTTCCTCCTCTGGTCAGCAGGTCAGTGGTCACCTAGAGGGGAGACCAGACAGGATCTGGACTTGAACCCTACAGGAGCTTATGTGTCTGCATTTGAGGAGGTTTGTCAATAAACCAAACAGATCCAACGGTAATCTGCAGCAGTGAAAGCCTCAGTTACATGACCACATAAATGATCCTCTATACCAGGGACGCCAAACTGATTTGAGTTCAGGTTCCACATTCAGTCCAGTATGATCTCAAACAGGCCAGATCAGGAAAATAATAAGATGATGACCTATAAATGATGACTATTCCAAAACTGTCTCTGTGGTTTAGTGTCAAAAAGTAAAATGACTTTATGAAAATGTTCAAATCTACAAACTTTCATTATAGTCTTTTAGTGTAGTTTTAAAGGATGATGTAAAAGTACTGTAGTAGTAGTAGTATTAGCAGTATTAGTATTACTCTCTCTCTCTCTCTCTCTCTCTCTCTCTCTCACCATGCTCGGACGCCCAGCGAAGTCCCGCCCTCTCTGCAGTAGAACCTCTTTGGCGTGTTGATGACTGTTGACGACTAAAGTGTAATGAGGACCGAGGTAAAGAGCGAACAGAGGCCCGTACCTGAACACAACAAACACACACAGTCTGGAACTTCACCACTAGATGTCACTAAATGTCACACATCGAACCTTTAACCGACTGAAGTAGAAAGAACACATTTTCACTGTTTTCATAAATAAAACAACTGCCTTAGTTCTAGTTTTGTAAATATAATTAGATACAGATTTCAGTGCCTATAACACATGTAACGATAGTTTAATGTAGAAATAACCTGCCCAGACCCAGGAAAGGGAAAAGTTTAGCTTTTTTTACATGAAACAATTGTCTTGATTGGAAACTGCATAATTCAACAGTTTTTTCAGATACATTTTTAAAATTATTTTTATTTGTTTATTCATGTATTTTTTATGGACTGTTCTTTGCAATGAACCGCTTTTTTTTTTCTTTTTTACGTAAAACTGTCAAAGTTTTGTCCCCTACAGAGGACATAAATGCATTGCTGGGTCTCAGGAGGATAATACTGTTGTGTCAGTTTCCACCGTTAACAGGTTAAAAGGTCAGGATTATTATTATGACAGGATTATGACAGTAAATAGTATTAGGAGTTTAGGGAAAAGCTTAATGACATTTTGTAGTAAATTGTCCATTTGTCTGGTAAATGAAAGTTCAATTGGATTAATTTTTATTACATTTTACAAAAAGCCTCAGCTTTTTTCTTCCTACAGCACTAAAATGCAGCATAAACATGAAACACACAAAACATTCGATATAATAAAAAAACAGGCACCACTTTACAACACAATCAACACTTCAGCTCCATTTTCTGAAAACACTTTCAGTGGTGTTTTGAGCTTTTCAGTGCCCTACTTTTACTAGTGGTGGATGATTTTGGTAGTTTTTTTTTTTTACTGGATCTTTGTAATCTCACCTGTGGGACAGCTGGGTGAAGAAGAGGTGAGGGGGGAGTCCTCCTCTCATCCAGGGGAGGCTGCCCAGAATGGGGATGGTTGGCAGACAAGGGATGGTGCCCCGATCTGGACGAGTCCACAAGAGCAGGACGGTAACCACGGCGATGATGAAGAAGGCGAGGACATGGAGAACTGACGGGGAGAATGAGGAGAGTAGAGAGGAAAGCATGTCGACGATGAGGAGGAGGAAGAGAGGATGAACTGAGGACAGAAATGAGGAGTTCAGGTTTAAATGAGGGAGGAGGAGAGGGAGGCCTTGGAGAGGTCAAAGGTCAGCTGTTTCCTGTTTTTAATAGTGTGTGTTCTCACCTTGACCACATGTGTTTATCAGAGAAAGGCGACCTTCATGTTATCAGGCAGTGTCACTGGTTTCTATGACAACCTTAAAGGACAGCAGCAGCATGTCTAAGACTGTTCCTGTACAACCCAGATCTAAAAAAGTTTAAATGCTGTGTAAAATGTAAATAAAACAGAATTCAATGATGTACAACCTAAGAAACCAACATTTTATTGACAGTTAAACATAGAATATATCAAATGTAGAATTTTTGGAACAAAAACAAAAATTGAATTAGAGGACAAAATATTGAGATGGAGAGAATTAAAGGTTGGAAAAATAAGTGTTCCTAAAAAGAAACAGTGGGATGAACGAGGTAAATGGTTAAGAGGTATATATATATATATATATATATATCTCCCTAAAGTTGATCAAGCACAAACAGGCCCAGATCCTGTGGGTCTTCCAGATCCAGACTGACAGGATGGTGATGGGCATTCAGCCTGACATAGAGGTGGATAAACATGAGAAGACAGTGGAGGTGACAGATGGAGCAACATCAGAAAGAAAGAACACGAGAAGCTGGAGAAATACCAACGGCTGAAAGAGGAGAAAGAGAGAATGTGGGCTGAGAAGGCAACAGTGGTGCCAGTAGGAATGGGGGCTCTAGGGGCAGTAACCCCCCAACTGAGTAACCACTAGGGGCAGTAACCCCCCAACTGAGTAACCACTAGGGGCAGTAACCCCCCA
>JAPTYQ010000011.1:22323685-22341605 GCA_029814465.1 Ostorhinchus cyanosoma
AACAAACAAGAACTAAACTATGAATTATGAAAGAGCTGCAGCATCTGAAACCGACCACAGTGAACATGTGACACAAAGAGAACCACAAAGCTTCAGTTTCAGACTTTTATGGATTGGGATTAAACAGAGTTTAGGACCATGTCGGATGTTATTTTCCTCTGGAATTTCCCATTAGGTTTTTGGTAAAAAATAAAACGCCTGTTTTAAATATGGTTTTAAAGTTCTTTATTTGTCACATTCACCACCTCATGCTTTAAATCATCCTTCCTTAGACACACACCAGCAGTTTTAAAATATAAATCAATACATATAATGAATTTTTTAACAATCACAATAATAGTAAGAATAAGAATCAAAACAGTTATTTTAATCCTTGACTTACATAACCCCTCCCCCTTCCCACACATACTTATTTAAACACGGCAAAGGATTTATATTTCCATGGTCACAGACTTAAACAACTTGCAGATATACCGGCATGTAAACATGGAAGAAGAACCGGTCTACTTTCTGTCCAAGTACATCCAAAACATCATTGTCTCTGTAGATCCTTTCAATGAAAATATCGTCCTCAGCTGAAAGGACAAAATCACACCAGTTCATGCCTGTTATGAGCATCTGCCCCTGCACTTGCCAGTAATACGCATGTGACTTTTTCAATTGCAACTGTCCTGATTTCATTTGAAGGTATGGACAATCAACATAACTTTTAACGTGAGGGCACTTTATTTCTACCAGACCAAATTCACATGATTCTGAAGGGTCAAAAACTAAACCATCTGGACACGCCCCCAGCCAAGGGGCGTCCGGGTGGATGACAAATCCACAGGGATAATGGTTTACCCGCTTCATTTGGCAATATTCCCAAACAGCATCCGCATCTAATTCTTTTCCCCTCTTCATAGCTGCTGATTGATGGGTTCTGTGGAGTATCTGGTGAGCCAGACTGTCCTCAGCATTTCCTTTAACTTGGCAAATCTCCCCAAATCGTGAGGCTGTCAGTCTAGGCCTCCTGAGCTCATGCCATTCTGCACAGTCCCTTTGAGCTCTTGTAGCACATTCCAATTTATGCACCATGTCCCAGTTTACCTCTAGACTTTTAAGATATCGCTGCTGAGACTCAGTACACGCAAACATGCAACTGGATGGTGGCAGGCGGTAATTATCCAGAGGCAGAGCAGGACGTGGTGGTGCAGTATGGAAGGACAGATCTCTCCTGGCTGTTGCTGGTTGTTGGTAAGACAAAGGACTTCCAGCCTGAACCTTTCCAAAGACAGAATCCACCAAAGGGGTGTTACAGCTGATGCCCATGCTGCAGATCATCGGTGCCTCAACTGCAGGGAAATCCCTGTAGGCCTCCGTCACCTAACAATGTAACAGTGTATGGGTTAGAAATATGTCTCAATATCCAACAACCATAATTAGATGATTCCCACAGGATGTTGCACATTATATGACTCGCACATTACAAATGAGTGTATAACAGAGGACTGATTTTGGTTGATATGGTAATGTAAAACTTGATGTGACTTCATCCTTACTCACCCGAAGAATGGAAAGTTCTGGTAAATCCCCACTGAAAGCTTTGTAGAGTGTGCTCCTGTATAAAACAGTACAAACATGCAACCTGTCATTTACGTATTTTAATCCAAATATTGTAATGAAACTGCAATACTCTGCTTTCACCTCACACCCTCGGTTGTTGCTCTCTGCTTCGGTTTAGCAGACAGTCCAGTCATCCTATCCACAGGGCCTGGCTTAATACCCTATTGTGATACGCAAATTATTACAGTTCAAACATATGGTCAAAAGTGTACATTCACAGTCCAATGTGCTGTGCCTTTTTCTTGACTTACCAAAGTTCTAGGGTTGTGCCATTGTTGTTCTGTGGAGCATCTGTGATGCATCAGCTCCACAGGGTTTGAATCCTTCAGGACCATCTGCAAAAACAGAATCTCTTAGTAAATACTTCTAAATACTCATTTACCTTAGAAATATGCAAGATAACAACACATGATCTTATATAACAACTTCAGTCAACATAGGGAGTTTTTTTATTTCATCTCAAATGTGATGATCTAATATGTTTACTACTTGCTTCTACTTTAAATGAATGAGTCAAACATGAAGAAAAAAGCAACAAAGAGTTAAGCTAAGCTGCCCAGCTAAGTAAGCTTACCTGCCTATTTGGGCACTGTTTCCATTAAATTTTAAACTTATATTGAACTTGTGTGACAAAAAACTGCAGAATTATGATATTCCTTTTACAACATTTGCATTGGCTATAGGATCTGCCACTTTCCATGTCCAAACTACATCATTTTCTGCATTTGAACTGCAGTTCAACTGCATAACAGTGGAGTTATTTCAGTTGTTTTGAATTGTCATGGGACTTGGCTGAACCCCCAGGAACAACAATAATACTGGGATAAAATAATGTAGTAGTAGTGTAAGAAGAGTGCTGTGAACGTTCAATAAAAATGCAGTCAGAAACCATGTATATATTAAATAAAACAGTAATCTATCCCTAGCTTCATCATACACTCAAACTGTGGGGTTTCTTCTGACTTCTTCATTGAGCTGTGGCACAGTGCCTTGATAACCTCACCTGTACCTTGATCTTTATCAGAGACAGAGGAGCAGAATTAATTCAATTAGATTAGTCAGTTCAACGAAGATAACACACAGATAAACATAAAAAGCAAACTCCAGCTATCACTGGAAACAGCATAGCATGTCTATCTTTAGCATACTTACCCTCATATTTGTGATTATACAAGGAAATGTAGAGTTTAAAAGCCTTGTTTCTCTTGGACGCTGGAGCAGTTGAACAGGCGTCAACGAAGCGGTGGATGTCATTTAGGATCAGGCGCAGAAGATCCTGTAAACATCTAGTAAATACCGGAGCTGCCCTTATAGTCACTAATCCAAATTTATTGGCTAATGAAAAATATAGAATTTATCTAAAAATTATTTTAGCTAAATATTACTTACACAAATGATTTGGCCCAAAAAAAAAGTATATATATATATATATATATATATATATCCTCCTTCTATGGGTTGAAATTAACAGATCCCCAAAATGTTTGGAACGCCATTGAAAATTTGAAAAAGAAAAACAATTAAATTAATCAAAACAATTAAATTATATCATGACTTTAAATTGAATGTGTAGCAGACCAGAGTCTTTTATTTTCTTTTTGTTTATCTTTTGTTCTCGTCTCGTCTTTCAGTTTTGACTTAAAAGATGTTGCAAGTAAATGTAACGCCACCGTAGCTCTACTCCTCTCTGGAAAAAAATAAAAAAAATACTCCATACCGGAAGTTGGTCTTTTTTTATAAAAAAAAAACAAACTTTATTTCAAGTATATAAAACCAGACAGGGATTGTTCACACAACAATTCAACATAAAAATCAAGCGTCAGTCATGGAAATATTACAGACACCAAATATAAAACATGAAATAAAGAGGAGTCCTACTGAAAATCAAAAATGGATTAAAAACCAGGGTAAAAGACGCTAAAAAAAGCAAGGATCAAGAAACAGATGTGTAGAATTTATCAGCCTTACTGTTATTTTTTTCCCCACAATTTTCAGCGACTTCAAATAATTGACAAAATTACACAAGAATACTGTGAACGAGGGAGATCTTCCATTCCAGTAACAAATGTCAGTGTATTTACCCAAAATAATCACAAGGTTAACAGTATCAGCAGTGTTTGCATCTAAGGGAAGTTGGTCTCCTTTCATGTATATGGGGGGGGGGGGGCTTGACATCATTCGCACTAGGACTGTAAAATCATCACCTTCACATTAGCACAGTTGATGCAATTGTAATTTATGCTGAGTGTAAAAAAGGAGGCCAGCTCCGTAGGTCATTGGTGGTGATACAGTGGAAAAACCGTATTGCTCAGATATGATGCAGGATCTTGTTTGCAGGAAGCTGGCCTGCTCTCCCTGCCTACTGTACTGGGACACTGACATCACATGCTGTTTTTCTGACAGCACAGAGATCATTATTCTGGTCAACACATGTGCTTTTCAAGTCAGATTTGGCTGTAATGTCTTTTAGTTGGCCATGTTTCCTTTGTGTCTGTAAAAGTCAATTCTGTTTGTATAACACAATGGAGCAGTGACTGCACCCAACGTGGGATGATGGCAGTTCCACAGTGACTTCTTCCTCTGGAGTTATGGTGGGGTGGGTTGTAGCTGAGGGCGACTGAACAGAATCCACAGTGCCTTCTTCCTTGGAGCTATGGTCTGGTGCGTTGTAGCTGGGGGCGACTGAACAGAATCCACAGTGACTTTTTCACTGGAGCTATTGGTGTTGTGGGTTGTAGCTGGGGGTGACTGAACAGAATCTGTGGGGGTCTTGGGTGATGCTCTCAGTGCGTAGGTGTGGTCTGTAGTCGATACAAACACAGCTGGATGTGAGTATGAATGTTCAACACTGACTGGTGGTGATGCAGCACAGTCCTCCTGAAGGTCTTTTAATGTAGGGGGGGTCTCTCTGGATGATGTGGGTCGGACCACATCATACTTTTTATGACACTCAGTCAGATGTAATGTTATGTCTTCTTTTCGAATTAAAGTGGCGTCACAAAACGGACAATGGAAATGACCTCCATGTCGGCAGTACAGATTGCATCTGCAGATAATTTTTTCTGTAAAAGGGAGAGTAAAAATTACTTAACATTCTATAAAGAAAATACAATTATATTTTACCTTAGTTGAAACAGTTAAACAACTTGACAAAAGCGCTACAAGTGGGAATCTATTGAAAGGTACTTGCTTTCTTTGCCAAGCTTATCCACAGACGTCAAAGCAGCGCAACTCAACATGACACTGATTAAATTATGGCAAGCTTATACATGCAAAAACCCATTATCATTCAACATTACTGTTAAATATTATGATCTCAGACAGATACTTATCATACCCTGGAAATGGACTGCATTTGCTGAATGGTTTTCAAGGTGCCTCTGGATCACACTGTCAGATTTAGTAGTGAATTTGGGACAGAGAGGACACCCAAACCCACAAGGCCAGACTGTGCGCTTCAGACTGGATTCTTTGGTTAAAATATAGAAGTTCATCTGAAAAAGGAGATGTGACACGACATTGATATCTACTAAACTGTACAGATCATAAGCTTAATGTGCTTCTTTTTGCTTATAATATCCTCTCCTTCAGCGCTCACATTCTCACTACATGCTGTCCTGCTATCAATAAACGCACGTGGTGATGTTGCACACTTTCTTAAGTTAAGCCAACGTTAGCCCGGACCATCAAGTCAAGTGGAGAAACAGCCTTCCCAACTCTAATTCTTCGATACATTATATTTGTAGATAGCACGCTATACTTTTTAGGTAGAGGATAATTAACACTGTCTCTTACCTTTCTATCTCTTTGTATCTTCATATACCGTCTGGACGTTCCGTGCAGTGATGCGTAGTTTGCGAATGATTCGTTCAAAGTAAATCGAATCACCTCATGAACTGATTCGTTCTTTTGTCAGTTCAGTTAGTTGAGCGAGCAGGAGTGTGCCAGCTGGAAGTGGAACTGCTGCGACGCCTTCTGTGTATGTGTGTCCGTAACGGAGTGATTCACAACAAGCTGAGCGAAGAACTGCTCACTCACTAACTTGCGAACCTGCACACGGAGAGCCGAGTGGGTCTGTCGGACCAGGGGAGCGATTTACGATAAGGTTGAATGAACGAACTACTGGTTAACGAACTGACTTGAGTTAGTGCTGTGAATCACTGACTGATTCATGAACCTGTGCAGAGAACTGGTTCGTGACGCGATAACGCTGCCAATGAACAGATGACTCACTCAGCCCGATTTGCCAAGTAAACCAGTTAAATATCATACCACATAGGCCAGGACATTGAAAACATAAGTTATAAACAAGTTTATTTTTTATTAATACTTTTGTCTACTGGTCCTGGGAAGCCGTGAACTGAACTGAAACCTGAACCATTTACCATGCATCAGCTTAGGGAGTTGCAGACGCAGGCTCCTCCCACCTCGTTCTGAATGATTCAGTGATTTGTTGAGCAAATCTTTTTAATTAACTGATTCTAGTGATTCAGTACATCTAAAAGAACTGCCTTGCTCACTACTAGTTCCATGATAATGGGGCGCTTTATAAGCATCAAGATACACAAAGAAGACCAACTTCTGGTTTGAGGTAGAGCTATAGTGGCGCCCTTGTCCACCATCTTCCCTGCAGCCAGGCCCCTCTTGGGTAAAAAGGCTCTGGGAGTAACGTTAACGCCAAACTGTAAACTAAAATGCCGACCTCCTGACAAAACCGGAAGTTCTCTTGAAATGCTATGCGTGGAGTCCATTAACTCTTTGGCAGGGCTTTGATACCCTTTACACACAGCTTCTAATGAAACAGGAACATCAGGTGTGTTATTGCCCCCCCCCCAAAAAAAGCAATCTATATTTTCAAAAATGTGACCCTACCTGCTGGTCAGGGTTCTCTGGATAGGATGTTTGGTCATTCTGTTTTTCCTCCTGGTGAGCAGGGCTGGAAACATCTTCAGCAACGTCAACAGCTGCTGGTCTTGTGGCCTGTAAACAAGTTATATATAAATTAGTTACAATATAAAAAAAAAAAGGAATTTAAAATTTGGCCAAGTAAAATATCTCACAAATATGTGTTGATTTCAAAGCAAGCAAAGACAAATAATAAATCAGACAGAACACCCTCCACAATACAGGTTTTCAGGAGATCATAGAACTGGGTCTGTTGTTAAACACTTGTGAAGTTTCATGACTTGTTTAGATGACTCGGACCGTCGCAGATGTGTTGTGTCTGCCGTACATGATTTAAATTGCCCATACAATTGAGGAAGCTGTGGAAGACAAGTGGAAACACAGGCCGGTTTGGGGTTGAGCACCGGTTCTGAATACATTCTGAATTGCAGCCTTTTTTGAACATGCTCACGTGCGACAGAAAAGCAGCCGCTGATAGGGAGGCACATTAAATCTTGCTCGCTATTCTTCATTGTATGTTTAAAGTCAAGACTTCATTGCAATTGAAATTTTTATAATTATTTATCTACAAATAACTAACGTTAACTCTCCATGATGTGCAGTGTTCTGAAGTTAGCTAAGCTGATCAGTACATTGGATTTTCTGTGCAGAATCAAATTAAGAGGAAGTATAGGCTACACATGAAAAATATTCAAAACTGACAACCTTATGAATACCCACTGGTAGATTTATAGCTACGAATTTAGAAAATGTGTTAATTCAAGAAAGTTACAATCAATAAAATAATGTGCACAGACTTAAAAACCCTCGGCTTGACTTATAAGTTGCACTACTGCCACTCAGTGGCCTGCCTGGCCAAAGTGTTTGCACATATGGACAGACAGACAGACAGACAGACAAGAAACTGATGACAATACCCTTCAGCTACTTAAAAATTATTACGTACTTAAAAGTAAATCAAGCAAATAAAAAAAAAGTTAGACAGCTGTTAGTAACGTTACTTTAACAACTTGTTCAAAACATTAGAACAAATGTAAATAACATTTCCAAACTTTAATAATTTGTCATTTATCACAAGTTCCTCCGTGTCTTTTAAAAATCCATTGCAATTTAACCAATCTTTATCAAACTCTAGCTTTTGTAAAACAATAATTAAAGTACATCATTAATTTACTTATGCTACCGTCACAGCTAATTGAGCTAACTACCTTATGTGCAAACTTAAGAGATCTAACTTTGTCAATGTTCAAGCTCATAATTTACAAATGTTCATCAAAAATTACTTAAATTAAATTACTATCACGCTTACCTTGTGATTAACTTATCTCCTCTTCTGTTTTCTTTTGTTGGAAACCCCTGAAAATGAACCACCTGGCTGACTGCTATTTAAACACTTTAAATATCGATGCTGTGAAAAGCATTCTTAATGGGGACATCGAAGTGGGAGGGATTAGCCGTATTTGGAGGAAGTGTGTGTGAGAAGCAGTGAGTGCAATACTCGCTTCAATCTGCGGTGGCGCTGCTGTACATGCTCCACACACTCACACGAACCAAAAAACATGTTTTTTGGGCCAGAGCCAGAAATCACTCAGGCACTTTCTGAATGACTCCTGGACTCATTTAAAGGGTTTTCATGTAGGGAACCTGCTTTTTTGTCCCCATACCATCAGAGATCCCCATGCTGTGACTATGTCAACAGCTTTGTCCCCAAAAAGCGCTGATTTGAAGGACACACACACACACTCTCGCATTTCTTACTTCAGGGGGCCCACCAGATTTGTACTCATTTATGGGATCCACCCTTTCCAGTGGTTCTACACACCTGTAAAAAAAAGTCAGGTAAGATAAACAAAATCCCCAATCACAAAGATCACCTCAATTTAACAAAACATGAAACTTTTGTCTCTACTGCCAGTTTTTTGGTCACTTGTGGGGCCCACTTCTAACATACAGTACTTGTGAGGTCGTGTCATACTCACATACACATTTCTTGTTTTTATATCTTTGCAGGGTGTTAGGTTACTGTCTGGGGCACCCATTAATGGTTTCCATTGCACAGACGCGGACATTAGTGATCTATATATCAAATTAAATTCTCTACTTCCTTCATTCCATCTCTTTTCTCTTTACGCCTACAAATTCACATGCTTGGTTTAGCTCATTAACTACTCTATGTGCCATCATCTAAACAAAAGATCCTCGACAGGAAGACAGGGTAGTAGCAATAATGATTTTCAGCACCATCACAAATTAATGAGCCTCAAGATCTAATTGTGAGTTGACATTGTTTTTTTCCCCTTCTTTTCATTCCACACTGGAGTTAACTGTGAGCACAGTTCTTGACATTGCATAATGTTAGCCTCAGAGCATAACAGCCTAAGTCTTATTTTGGCCAATTTCTACTCACCTAACACTGATGATTCACAATACATTATAATGCAGAAAAACCTTAAAATATGACTTGAGTTAATTATATTAAGCCAACAGTAAAATAAAATGCTTTCAACGAGTTATCCTGAAGGAGCACGTATTTATTTATGCAAACAAGTCAATTGCTCAGACTCCATTTTACACTTTGAAAATACATTAATAAATCAACCAAAAAAAGTTTTTTTGTCCATATATAAAAAATATGCAGTAGACTAGTGTTTTTCAACCTAGTATGCTGTAGCCACTAGTGTGTGTGCATTGACAGATCATTAGGTTTACCGTGAGAAATTCGCCAAGTTAATCTAATTGGTCCAACAAAATTATTCGGTTACACCATAAAAGAAAAAAGCTCATTCAGTTATGCAGTAACTGAATAATTTTATTGGACCAATTAGATTAAATTGGCAAAATTCTCACAGCACAACTGATGATCTGTCACTGCTCACTAGTGTACTGTAGGTTGAAAAAGACTACTCTAGACCAAACTGAGAATGAAGAAGGGCTGCAAATAATGATTACAGCAAAACAAAACAGTGAATACAGAATACTCAGGATTACTGGTGATTCAAGTGAATGGGAGAACAAATTTAAACACAGGTTTAGTTTCCAAACTCAAGCCAAGTCATATTTATGTGAAATCAGGTGATCAGGTGAAATCAGGTGGTTCTGAATTGGGGTTGAATGCAGTTCTTGTGCCTAGAATCTTTAAGAAATGTATAAGGTGAATAGGAGACATACAGAAAGGGAAACGGAGGGCAAACTGAAAACGTGTGTCCATACCTCCAATCAGTAAACTGCATTCATTCTAATTTTTTTCTCATGGCAGTTATTCTATTATGGATGAAATATTTAACTGCTTTCCAGTCTCTTTTTCGCAGCGCTTGAGGTTCTGCAAAAATACAGCGCTCACAGTCCGCTTTACCTGGAACATCTTGCCTCACCATGAAACTCTTCAGATGTTTTTCTACTGCAGCAATTTCCTCTGGTGTCCAACGTTTCACAGGACTTTGCTTACCTAAGTGGGCAGAAAAAGATTACATTTTGCTTAAATTGAAAAGTTGAAAGCTCACTCTGAAAAGAAAACACAGCTCATAATACCACTAACTGTGCAAAATGAGCTTCTATGATGTTGAAAATAAATTAAGCATATTTTAGCGGCATCTGAAATATTATTTTGTTATTAAAGAACATGATTAACAGTTTCAAATTAATATCAAAATGCCCGTAATATTTTTTTTCTGGACAATGTTTAGCCAAACTGCTTAAACTATGTTCGGTTTTTAACTGTTTTCTGAGTGACTTATTACTTTTACACTAGTTATCTAAATGTAGGTCCTCCCAGTCTTTGTATTTAAAAGCGCCTAAGAAAGTGAGCATGAGTAGCAGATTAAGTTAGCCACAAAGCTAATGCTAGCTCCAGTCAACCTATTGCAATGGAGGGGGAAAGGGGAGGTGCCATCAGGCATCTGATTGGCTCTGCCCATCTGCACCGAAGGTAGACACTGATGTTAGTTTTCACAAGATGGCAGCCACTACAGTGATTGCTTGTTTTTTGTTGTTGGTTTTGCAGAGAACTTTGTGTATTGATTGCCCCCAGTATGCAAAGGCCATTTAGAAAAATATAAAAAAAAGTGTACCTGAAGAGAACTGTGGACTTTAGCTTTAAACAATCACATCAATGAATTACGGTAATAATAACACATGGAAATATCACCAAAATGCTATTTATAAAATTTGGGCTATTAAGAAACTTTCTTGCTGGTAGATACTAGCCACTTGGCTAATAAGTGTTAAAGCCTTAAAGTCAAGTTTGAATCCTGACTAAGAGGAAAGTGTAGAGTCATACATATATACATTTTAAGAAAAGAAGATCAACTGATTCAAGACAGACTGTTTAATATAGTTGAATATATTACTGATCATATTTCAAAAATAGTGATGCACAAACTTATTGTGTACTTGATTCTGAGGCCTTCCATTTAAAAAAAATGTTCCCAACACATAAAGTCTCAGGTAACAACTATGACCCACCCAAAAAAGTCAACGGTTTGGTTTCTAACTATTGTCACACAATGGTTTCATTCAATGATAACCATCAATTTTCATTTTCAAGGCAACCAATAGACCATTTACATTAAAAGAAAGGAAAAAGATTTAAAAAAAATAATTGAGTGGCACTGGCTCCAAAGAGAATGCAAGCCCCAAAGCTTACCTCTCTTTTTTGCAGACACTTTGTCATGTTGGACTTGTGATGTGGAGGTACATTGTTGCAGGGATGAAATGTTGACCACATCTTCTGACCCCTGTTCTTCTAATATACTTACATCTAGGCACAGAAAGAACTTTAATTTAAAAAATGCAAGACATAGAATATGAAGAAACTGTCAGTACAGCGATTCTTTTCTTTTATAAAATAATTGAGTATACTGTATGGCATTTGTGTCTCTTAAAGAGAACTGGTAAAGATCAATCTGCTTTAATCCTTGAAGCTCACCTGGTGTAGACACGCCCTGGTTTTGGATTTGTGATGTGGAGGTACGTTCGTGCAGGGATGAAATGCTGACCTCATCTTCTGACCCCTGTTCTCCTGATATACTGACATCTGGACACAGAAAAGGTTCATTCAACGATGCAAGACTAGACATGTGGATCTTAATATTACATAGTAAAGCCAGCTTGATAAGGATATCAGTCATATAACTGTTGTGATTTTGACAGCAATGATCAAGGGTATAATAACCCTGGGTGCCTCTTGCCTTTCATTCCCTCTAATATCTGTCAGGTAGATTATTTCAAAGTCAAGTCCAAAGTCATCAAAAACAATGGATATGCAATCAAGTACCAACTCCTGTGTGCATCATTTGACTAAAACAGATAGAAAAAGAAAACTTGGAATATCTAAAAGCGCTGTTTTTGTCAGTACAATGCCATAGATATTTATGTAAGAAATTAAGTGATTTTGGTTATTATCAAGAAAACATGGAAAATGGGTAGATATCAGCTCTGAAATTAAACTACTATGAGAAATATTTGCTGTTATTATATTTGTCCAAACATATGTACTGTCAGCTGTACCAGGCATTAAAATGAACAACACAAGGGGTGGTCTAATAATTTTTTTCCACAACTGTATTTTGTGTCCCTGTCTTCACATAATGTCAGGACAGAATGAATGAGGGAAACCTGCAAACGCAAAGCTCAAGAATATTCATGACCAATGACGGATAGTTTAGAACCAATACAAAAAATCCTCACATACCTTCGTCCTCCTCTGAAAGACCGTCCATACCAATTGTCTCTAAAATGTTAATTGACATAAGATTATTGAGTTGGAAAGCTGGAACTGTGGGCAATCTGCCAATCAAAAGTATACAAAAATACTGCAAAAAACTGCTGGACTGATCATGTTGTTTTAACTACATTACCAGTCAAAAGTTTCGACGCACCTGGTGTTTCTTTATTTTCACAACTATTTACATTGTAGATTCTCATTGAATCAATGAACACATATGGAATTTTGCATTTTAAAAAAAAAAAGTGGGTTTTCTATATTTTATATTTCAGATTCTTCAAAATAGACACATTTTTATCATCACTTTTATTACTGCTTTGTACATTCTTGGCATTCTCTGATGAGCTTCATGAGGTCAGCATCTGAAATGTTTTCCAATAGTCTTGAAAGAGTTCCTGGTGAAGCTGAGCCCTTGTTGGCCATCTGTGGTCCATCTTACACCATTTAAATGAGAAGGTGAGTCCAAACTTTTCACTGGTAGTGTACAACTGAGTAGATACAATCAAAATACAAAACTATAAAACTTGCCTTGTTAATCTGTATGTTTGCGTGCACAGTATGTCTATGTGTGACGCTAGTTTTTGCATATGTATAATCTTACTGAATTTAAAAGGTTAAAATGTTAAACTTGCTTTTTGCCTGGATACAATTGTATTAATTTTTTAAAATTCCAATTATAATAATTTTTGCCAGAATGCTTAAAAGACACAGACAAGTGTTTTCCCATTAGCCAGTCTGTGTATTGGCTACTATTTGATCCTATTCGGTGATGTTTCCTGTTAGCTGTTGAAGCTAGCATAAATCTGTCTATGTGAAAGTCAACTATAGACACAGGATAACAGTATTGTCACTCTCATCCTGTCACCACTACTCCCCTATGTTTTACAGAGTAAATACTTGCTATCTGAATGCTCAACACTAAATGTCATATCTTACACCTTTAAAATAGACTTAGTACCATTCACGTCGACTTGAATTTCATCCAGACTCATTCCTTTGTATTCTCCTAGGCGTCCGTGTTCCATTGCCAGGAGCACTTTGCTGATTTTGGCCAACTGACGGGTGCCCTCCCGAAGGCGGTAGTGCTTCCGGTGGACTGCGATATTATGCCCGAGGAAGTCAGCCAGCTGAGTGGGTTCTGTGGTCTTAAGGTTCAATACAGTCGAGATGGTGGCGATATGTTTCCTCAGTTTTGTTGATGTTAATGCTTCAGGATTTTTGATGTGATCACATTCTTCCACAAACTGCCTGATGCAGTCAGAGGCCCTTATGTAATGGACAGAATGTGGTAAAGCAAACAGATATTTATTTTCACACAGAACCCCGCATTCTTCTCTCTTCTCGGTTAGAACATCAAGTGACTCTTTCATGAATGGGGTTAAAAGAACTGGGACATTTCGTCCTCCATTTCCTATGATTGTAAGCCTTACAAAATGTCTACACAGCTTTTGTTCAAGCGGTGTAAGGGCCAAGCTTTCATCTCCATGTGTGTCTGATGTGTCCTTTGACAGGAATGCAGACACGAGCATGCTGGACACTTCTTCATCTCTCCGCCGGTTAAACAGTACAACTTGCGTCAGGGTCACTTTTGCAAGTTCTTTCCAGTTTGATGGAGATGGGTGTTCTTGCAGATCATTCAAATGTTGCTGCTGTTTCTCAGCTAGATGACAATGAAGCTTTTGGATATCTTGTGTGAAAGGTAAGAGTTGAGGGGAATTCCATTTGCTCTGGTCACGTTGAGGTGATGCTTGGTTTGCAGTGTCAAATCTCCAACTTTCTTGAAAAAGCCGCGCAAACTCCTCAGCATCTTGAATTGCTTGTTCATCTTTCTTTCTCAGGCCTTCAGACTTGATAAACTTGGCCAAAGAACACAAGCTGTGTCCGACCTTGCAAGCAAGAGATGGACGTTGACATTTCCCAGTTTGTTCACTGAATCCAGATAAGCTTTTTGCTGCACTGACAACCTGGCAGAACTGTTCAGGTTTTATGAGTTCTTGGATGTTCTTCACATGTGTAACTTTTCTTGCTTCCAATAACAGCCTGCCAAGGTCTCTCAGTTTTTGCCGGATATACTGGTGGTGACTGACCATGTTCTCATTCTTCTTGAACAATCTGTAACCATACTCGAGAATGCAGCGGTCTTGTTTGATAGCAGCTACAATCACGTCTTGATGCATAACGCTTAAGAACTTCCAATAAGCATCGTTAAATCCAGGTGGAGCAGGTTCAGCAAAAGCACACAAAGCTTGAACTCTAGTTTTACCTGGTTTTGCACCCTCAGGTTTGAAGCTGCACACCTGGAAATGCCGCCACATCGCTCTTTTAGAGAACAAGCCATAGCAGTGAATACAATGTGCATATTCCCACTTTTCAGATTTTTTCTGTGGTTGCTTCCATGCGATGAGTTTTCCTTTTTGTGTCTCCAAAACGTCACTGTTGTGCTCAAAGTTCCCCTTATTTCGTATATATTCTAACTGCATTTTCCTTTCTCTTGAGTTTTTTGGCATACCAAGTGCTTTTGCAACTTCCATTTCATCTTGGTGTTTGCGCCACAAGTGTCTTGACATTTTCTGGACAAACTTTCTGCAATAAAAGCAGAAATGTTTCTTGTTATAGCTTCTAGATCCATCCTTCGTCTTTAATACTGGCGTGACATAGACAGACTGCTCTTCTTCCAGGGACATTGAAACACTCTCATCCGTTTTAGAAAACGTTGCCACCGTTTCCTTTTCATCCCCATCAACTCTGCTATTCGGAAGATTTTGTGTGGGATCATGACTGGAAGACTTTCTTCTTTTCTGCCTGGAGGACTCATTTCCACTCTTTCTGTGCTTAAACTTTCTCTGAGTGGAGGACTTCCTTCTGCTCTCACTAGATGCACCTTTGTTCTTTGTTTTATCTTCCAGGGTTAATTCCAAACTGTTATCACTCTTTGTGTTCTCTTCCATGGGACATGAAATGTGCTCATCTTCATTATCTATATTTGAGTCATCTGATTCTACAAGATTCATCTGAATTAAAAAAAACAAAAAAAAAAAAAACAAGTGTCAATAACTCATTTTGTGACATTAAGTATCAGAAATCTAAGTATACTTTAACTGTCTAGGCATACTGAGAGAAGAAAATTCTGTATGAAGTCTTCAATATGTAGTATTTTAAGTCCAAGTAAATTTACATATTAGAAAGACATACTGTTAATTAATGTTAGACTAAAAATTTGACTAAAAACTAGGGATGGGCATTTTCAGTTACTTTAATATTCAATTACTCACAATACATAATGAACAAGTACTTGCATTATCTTTTTACCCTGAAAATAAATCTGGAAAATCTGTGCCTAGTCTTTTCCAGTCAGACAAGAATATATTTCAAGTCCTCTTAAATGAGTTGTAGTCACAAGAAACATACTGCGCATGTTAAGAGTTCTCAATGGACATGAAAATAAAGGCCTGTTCGGACCCGGCCAGAGTATGTAAAGTCCAAGCCAGGAACTATGGAGCTCCCACAAGGTGCATGCAGTGGTCAGGAGGCAGACAGAACTGGTCATAACACGCACCTGTAGCCTACAGCTGGTAAAACAGCCACTTCATGTTCAATTATTCATACAAAAAAATGAGAAGTTGCTGACAAAATAAAGTTCAATCCAAGTCCTCACACCACAGACTTACAGCAGTGATCTCTCTCTTTCTCTGATGGTTACTCATAATAATGTCATGAATGGGTATTCAAGTACTTGAGTCATTACGCCCATCCCTACTAAAAACTTTCAAAACAATCTGAATACGTCATATATAAAATAAAGCCTAAAAAAAGGAACACACCTGGTATTAATTTACAAAACAAAATAAGGAAATAAAATTGAGTCGGTGCCAGGCTCAGTAGCAAGAACAACAGACATGTTCACAGTCATGAAAACGCATACACAAGAATTTTAAAAAATGGCTTACAGGTGAGAAAGAGTTTTGTGTCAGCCTCTGAGAATCCCTTTCAGGCTGAGAAATGGAAGTGCCCTGTGTGCTGTCATCACCTGAATTGTAGCAACAGCCAGCAAAATCTTGTACTTCATCCATCTGCAAAAAAGGAGACATGGCGATATGATTTTCCCTTTTTGTTGATGAAGTAGAAAAACAAATAGCAGGGGAAAGCTTTAGGGGGAAAGGGCCCATCATGTAAGTACTCATACAGTTTAAATAAGTTTTAAGAGCTTACTAGAAAGCTTTTTGAGTGTTTCAGTGATTGAACAAGTTCATCATCTGATTGCTCATTGGAATGGTTGTTTGGAGAAGCCTCATCACAGGTTTCTTCCACAATAGTTTCATCTGAATCGTACGAACGATCAAAAACATCCGGTCCACTATCCATCTGCAAAAACAAAAAGGTATGTGAAGACGTGTATACATTCATACACAAATGCACAATTTAATAACAGTGGGGGGGCCCAAAATGGTGAGTCCCACACTGATTTCAATTAAAATGAGCTCAGTAGCCCCCACCCATGATGCCCTGCTTGTTTTTTTTTTTCCTTCAGTTGTGTGTGTGCATGAACTTTTTTCTCAGTTGCGCACCTGGAGCTGGTAAGGGAGTATAGCACCGACACCCACTTCTAGAAGTGTGTAAGCACACTTTCCAGAGGTGTGTACCTTTGGACCAATCAAATTGCTCAACTGTAGGATCTGCTGCGAATTTGAGAGAAGACGAAGAAAAACGGACCGAAGAACATAGACCTAATCCCAATTCACCTCTTGGCCCCTACCCCCTGGAATATTTTAACAAAGCACTAGCCATCTTGCCGGACTTTAAAATATCACACTTAATTCTATCACTCTGTCTGATTTAAATTCTCTGACAAAAGCAAAAAAGCCACATATAACCTGAAAAAAAAAACTACGCCCTGTCATTAGATCTACTTTGCCGTTTTGCTTTTGGAGTGCATAAGTTATGTCAAGGAACCTTCTGCCACTTACCTTTTTAAAAGTTGATAAGTCTTGCCATTAATCCAGACATGTCAGTGCAAGACAGAATATGTGTCTTTGCATCATCTACAGGCTTTATTTCATCTCCTTTTGGACATAATGGCTCTGTGAAAATAATTTTAATCATTACTACACATTCAGTGTAAAAGAATTGTTCAATGAGTCACGTTTATATTATAGTCATGAGTAGCCTAGCTCACTAGCTGCTAATGTTAGCAGCTAACAGTTACTGTAATATAAGATATAAACGATAGAAATTGAACAAAATCATGCCTACCTGTTGCATGCAGCTATATCCCTTTGTTGTAATAAATGTGGCAAATTATTCACCGATTTTCAAACAAATACTACGTTCTTCTGTCCATTTTCTTCTTCCTCCTCTTCTTCTCTCAAATTCGCAGCAGATCCTACAGCTGAGCAATTTGATTGGCCAAAGGAACCCACTTCCGGAAAGAGTGTATACACACTTTCCGGAAGTGTGTGTTGGTGCTATACCGCCTTACCGGCTCCAGGGACACTATTGAGCAAAAAGTTCACATACATTTCCAGTCTTTGTCGCCTTGTGGGCTAATTGCAAAAAAAAAAGTAAGAGGGACATCAAGGGGAGATACTGAGCTCAGTTTCATTAAAATCAGTGTGGGCCCCACCATTTTGGGTCCCCCACTGTAGGTGTGCTCCCTGCAGTGGGATCCACTGAAGTAAGAAATGTAAGCAA
>JAPTYQ010000011.1:22342920-22365868 GCA_029814465.1 Ostorhinchus cyanosoma
AGTGTTTTATAGATTAAAGGAAATGAGACAAAAACACACAAAAATGCAAAGATGTGAACTTCTGAAACACCAGATAAAATCATGGAAAACCTATAAACATAAGAGAATAAAGGTGCATCTTGAGACACCTTTTAAAAATATCTACAAAAGCTGCTGCTCGTAGATAAGGTGAGAGGACGGTGCATCATATGGGAGTTACTGCTGAAAAGGCTGTGTCCCCTTTGGTTTTGAGCAGCTGACCCTGATCAGCTGACCTCAGTGGGAGTGGGAGCGTACGGGTGCCACAACCATGACCATGAGGAGCTTCGTAGGTGATGACCAGAACCTTGAACTGCACCCTGAAAACGACAGGCAGCCAGTGCAAAGACACAAGACAACATTTTCTGGAGTTGATAATCAGCCTGGTCCTGTCTGAAGTGACTTTTCAGCAAAAAAATATCAATAGATAAACGTAAAAACAAGTGTCATTGATCCAATTCCATGTGTTTTACTGGTGAATCAATGTTGTAGAAGATGACAGTGTTTCCACGTTCACTACGCTGCTTCTGAACGTCTAAATGGATCATATGTAATGACCATGAAAAGATGACAAACTGCATTTTACACCAATTATTTCCATAAATTGATAGGATTAACGGATCAACAGGTATTAAAGCGTTTAGGTCAGTAGATGGTTTCGGTCGCTGGTGGATGTTTGGGTCTTTTATGGCTTAAGTCACAAAATCCCACTGCATCCTTTTGATTTTCACACACAAAGGTTTCACATGAAAAGAGTTAAATAGGATTATCAGCGTTATCCAGTATTTGTTGCCCATATGCATCTCAGCCACTTAGATATTAAATGAAATAAAAGACGCTGAAAGAACCGAGACGACACAGATTTAAGAAACATGCATACAGTGTTTATTTTGCAACCAGGACACATTAAATAAAACTACAAAGGTACTTCACTTATACAAAAGATAGATTATATCCCATTCACATACAAAATAACAATAATTTACTGTATAAATTAAAAATTTCACTATTTTTGCTATTTACAATTTCATGAAAACAATGATTTGGCCTATCCAGATCATTTCTCACTCATCTACTGGTGTTGTTCTCACGTCAGCGAGCACTACGGGACGTTCACATCCACTACAGTTTAGGAGAAGACTGTTTCCAACGCTCAAAAGACAGCGTGGAATTTTCCAATTGACTGGAGGACAGGACAGAAAATGGAAGTTTGCATAATTCACCGGGCTATCCAAACAAATATGCCCTTGTTAGATTTTAACTGTCAGATTTGGTTAGCTTGTGTTTGATTTGAACACACATTAATTTCCCATCGTTCTCACATCTACGCTCTCTTTCCCTCCTCTCCTTTTCTACGCATGGTCTCCTCTGAACATCACAGACCCAGGGGCATGTGCTTTTGCCTTGCAATAATTAACATGAGTTACAGTTGAGCAGACAGCGAGAATAAAGTCAGAATTTCTTTTCTTTTTTTTTTTTCTCACAAACTTCTGATCAGAGGGACAAAAAGATTCTTCTTTGTTTCATGGACTTCCAATTCTGTCTGATCCCCTTCTGCTAAAGAAAATATTATTAATCCTCAGTCTTAAATGTCAACGTGATACTGGATCGTGTGTAAAACAAATCTTTTGTCTCAAGTGCTTGGGTTTCTTAAGTACATTTTAGTTTTTTTTTCCTTTCACTGAGACTAAAACGCAAAAGTGATGAAAATACTATTTCATCTTGCAAATTTAAGTGCAGCGATGCTTTGGACCTCATCTTGACAGCGATTGGAAGATGATTATTGTGACCGTCTGCAGAAACATCCAGTCCCACAACTGCAAAGTCCAATTACTATGCCAACGGTGCTCCAGAAGATTTTGACCTTTCACAAGTAGATTAAATGTCACAGCATCGCGTAGACAACCATCACAGCTGCAAACCTGCTGTCAGCCTGTGCATAGTACCACTGAATGCTTTTGGTTATATTTCTGTCCTGGTAGATTGTTTGCGCTCAACCTTTTGGCCTGAAATCAAGTTGACGAATAAAAGCTTTTATGTCTGCAGCTTCTTGCGAATATAAGCAATTTTACTGTTGCCAAAGAAGAAGAAAAAGTATATGTTAAGGACTTCACCTTTGAGCATAATTGCAGATGATGAGGAAGTACAAAGAGCATTTTTGACAGGTTTCTCAAATGCTTTTCTGTGACATAAAACAATGAGTGGACATAAATATCATCATTCCCACACTGAATTACATAATATACAATATTTATCCCGACGTTGTAATCAAAAGACAACTTAATGTGAACAATATGTTCAGTAAATGTCCAAGACTACACTTAAGAGCACACACAGAACTGAGAAACAACATTTTCTTTTAAAGTCTTCTCTGTTACTACACGAAGAGTTCATTTTCCAAAAGGCTATGCGTTCACTTCTGAAAAAATAAATCATTTCAACATCAAGATGAAGTCATCTACATCTTCTACTTTTCAGACGTGTTGAGCTGAGTGTAGGATAGATAAAAAGACTACGGTCTATTCTTGATTTATGCTCCTAATCAATGTACAAGACGTGGCATCCTGTTTTACTTTACATGTCATTGGTGGGTAACCTCATATAGAATGAAACTCTTCACATCCACATTGATTTAAAGAAGTGCAGATTCCAGTGAGGGACCTCAGTCTGCTTCGAGAAAGAAACAGATGTGAGGAATCTGAGACAAGGGAAGAGGAGATCCTTAAGGCACTTGAACACCATCAAACCGGAAAGACTCCCACCCACAACCCAACAGAAAAAGCCCTCAGATCTTCCCAAGCCTCCCTAAATGGCAGTTTGTCTGCATAATGCGCCACCCAACCCAACTCCCCCCACCCCTCCGGTGAACAACGCAGTTTCTTTTCTCCACCCAAATCCACATGAGCGTACGAGTGGGCGAGCGTACTCTTTCTCTCTGATCTTTTCATTTTTACGGTGAGTGATTCATCCCCAAAGTGCTGTGATATCTACCTTCTGAGTGACGTTTTCATGTCCTGTTTCCCCTGTCCTCAGAGAGTTAGTTGTCACGGTAAAACACATTAAAAAAAAAAAAAGAAACATTAGAGCTTTGCAAAATTAAAAAAAAAAAATTACATATCAAGAGACCAATACATACTTGACTCTTTGGATGGGAGGATTCTGTTTTTTTGGCTAGAAGTTCTTACGTTCATATGAGGCAGTTAGAAGAGTTATACAAAACTGTTACGCTGTATCAAAGCCTCTGTTTCTTCATCGTCTCTTTGATACTGATGAAGTTTCTACAGGAGCACCAGGGAGCAGTAGAGTTTCTTAAGAAGTACAGACAGTGAAGTTGGACGTTACTGTGCGCCAGGCTGTGGTTGTGTTTCACTGGTGGCTCTGCAGAGGTACCGTATGTTGATTGTTAGAGACAACTGTGAGTTATGTTAATGGAACCTTGGTGAAACCGAGAAGCTTCCTGTACGTTAGAGCTGCAGATCTTCCTCTGTGAGTCCTTTGCTGTCGACCTCTACGTGCTGCCTTCACTGACAGCCCTGCCTGTCCGTTCCTCTTTGGTGCTGAGCAGGATGGGAGGGCTCAGCCGCTCTGGCCCCCCGCCATTTAGTAGCAGATACTCAGTCTGTTGTCATTAGCCGCTCAGTTCTTGGCTTGTTAGCTTAGCGCCTCATAGAGTTTCATTGTCTGAGGGCCTGGCATCTGACGGCCCATGTACAGAGAGGTTGTGGGTGGCGGTAGTGATTAGTTATCAGTGGAGCGTCATGGTAACGTTAGTTGCCCACCAGGGGGCTGAGGTCGCCGTGGTGGTTCTTTAGCTTCTTCTTGAACAGAGAGATGGTGGAGGGCCGGTAGAGGATGATCCAGGGCTCAGAGGACGCCGTGCTCTGACTGCAGCTGTCTGAACCGCTGACAGTCGGGATGTTCGGAGACCTGAGAGGCAAAAAAAAAAAGAGAGATGATTACACAAAGTTAGAGGGAGGGGGGTTAAAGTATGAGCACGGGAAGAAGAGTAGAACATGAGAGAGGGGGGAAATAAAGGAATCAGGAAAGACAGAGCCCGGAGGGGAACAGACAATAAATGAAAGGGATTAAAGAACAAAGGTAGTTTACAAAGGGTGCGAGGCTGACTCCTGGATGTGTGATCATATGTTTCATTCATGCCTTGCCAAGTTTACTGTAAACACAAAGTCTAGGGGCAATTACAGTAGGAAAAAGAGGAGATTCTGTAAGCTTCATTTCTCAAGTTGATATGACTCTCATGGCATTGGATTTCTTTTTTATTGCCATTGCCTGTAACCAATAACTGCATATTTTCTACATA
Source organism: Ostorhinchus cyanosoma (assembly GCA_029814465.1). Lineage (NCBI taxonomy): Eukaryota > Metazoa > Chordata > Actinopteri > Kurtiformes > Apogonidae > Ostorhinchus > Ostorhinchus cyanosoma. The sequence continues at coordinate 22,347,257 of JAPTYQ010000011.1, forward strand.
TACTGGAACTTGATGGTAAAGAATTTGCCAATGTACCCTTTGTTTTCCTTTTGTCAGTGTTTAACCACTTTTTAAATGAGCTGTGCAGGAAATTAGTGAAGTTTTTTTACATTATTAGCATTGGCGACTTTTAATGGTACAACCTTAAATCAGAAAAAGCTGGCACGGTGTAGAAAAGGCACAAAAAAACAGAAAGAAGTGGAGTCTACGGTTACCTGCGCCCCCTAGATTCCTTCATACTTTTAATTTAGGTTTCGTGCCATAAAAGGTGAAATACTGAATTGCGTCCTATCTTTCATTTAGGAGTATTATTATTTTTTAAACTTTTCTTACAGATTTGAGGGTAAACTAGCATTCCTTTGTTTGCAAACTACAATCGCACACTCAGATCCCAGAGAATTTCATTGGGGTTCACGTCTGGACTCTGTGGTGTCTGCTGTCTGAAATAAAATTCCACTATTATCCTGTTCATTCAGTTTATTCAGGTTCAGCTGACTTCATTTTATAGACACATAACAGTCCTGAACCTAGACCTGATCAGCTGAACCAACCCCAGATCATAACACTGCCCCCACAGGCTTGTACTGTAAGCACTAGGCATGATGGGTAATCACTTCATCTGCCTCTCTTCTCACCCTCATCAGACCACGTGACCTTTTTCCATTGAAACATAGTCCAATCTTTATCATCTGTATCAAACTGATGGATGTTTAAAAGGCTCATATTTTGCTAAACCAACTTTTATTAGTCTTTGGTTTATTTATTTGTGTATTTGGACCCTAATAGTTCCAAAAGTTTGAATTTGAACCCTCCACGTGCTGCAAAGTTATCTTTATATTCATTTTGGCAAAACTCAAGTGGATTTCTACAACCTGTTTTAATTCCTGCTTAATTTGTTACGCTTTATAATTAGTTACGTTACGACATTTGCACATATAAAGGCAAGACTTTCGACAAACTTTTCTCCGAGTATGACATAATTGTTTATCAGCAGCAGCGGTTGCAGTAAAAACTAAAAATATGTCCAGACTTTGAGCCGATTACCTAAAATGTTCAGTTGTTGGTTGAACAGAACAGATAACCTAGAGGGGGTGGGGCCTTTGTATTTAAAGGGCTAGTGCTCAAAATAACCTTTCTGGTGTCATTACTCAGAAATAGGGTTGAAGATGGACCTGTGGAGTTGAATTAATGAAGAATTCAAACCCAAGCATAGCAGGGAAATGTTTTAAAATGGATAATTCCATTTAAAAAAAAGGAAAATATCACTCCTTTAAGAAATAAGAAGCTATTCACTGCATCAGTTAGAGTTAAAGAACCTGTCACAGCTGAAACATATTAATCACTAGAGTTATTACCCAACAGAAGGATTTGAACTATTTGTTTAGTTAAATCCAGGTGTTGCCTTCTGTTTTTGCAGGGCTCTGTATATTTGCAAGTCAAATGAACACTTGGTACTGTCGTCACTGAAACACAAGGTAATCTAGAATCACTGCTTTCTGTTTGATTGTGTGTTTTCCATGCACCCCAACTGATTTAGCATAAAAAAATACACTGAAGTAAACATGTAAAGGTCATTCCGCCTTTCACAACAGAACATGAGTAATGCGGGAGGTGAGCGTTTCAACACCTCAAGGATCCTCATACTTACTTGACCGTGATATGCAGCAGCAGCTTTGCCACCATGGCGATGACGGTGAGTATGAGGAGAGCAGCCAGGGCGTAGATGGTCCACACTGCAGAAGAAGAGCAATCCATGAACAAGACATCAGAAACTGTATCACAGTAATGAAAACAAACGGAAGCAGGCTGAAAAGATTAGCAAGCAGAAAATTATTCAAGCAGTACTGGTACACCTGCTAGCAGTGTTCAGCCAGAAAATTGTCAACAAAAGATGATGCATTATCAACGCACATCTGTTCTTTTCTAGCTGAGAAACACATCCGATAGCCCTGTGAGACAGAAGGCTCAGAGCTAGGAAAGAATAATATTTGAAGGAAGTTGAAGCGAACTGAACATGTCAGTCCACCCCGTGAAGCTTTGACAAAAGGCCTGATTGTGATCAGCGGGGAGACCCAAAGTAACTTCACTTACGAGTTACTGACAGAAAAAACAAGAGCATCATGTAGCATTAACTCTAAGTGTGATCACAGGATGCCACTCCAGTGCCCAAGCTTCCAGAAACCTCTCCCAACCCAACACATGAAGGCATTTTCTTTCAGGAAAATCAGGTCATGCTAATAGGGAAGCAAGAAACTTTCCCCAACATCCCTGCAGAGGTAGAGACAGATACGAAGGTGCAGTGGATCATGGGAGTTAACATACTAGCGCTGTGGCCGGTGGTCTCGCTGCGTCCAGCCCACTGACCTGGCATGTTGTGCTCCGGTTTACCGGGGCTGGACGTGATCACGTAGAGGATCTGGGATGAGCGGCCGTTGGAGGTGCTGTTGGATTTCTCGGTGACGCCTCCAACCAGCTGAGGCCCGGTGGTGCTGGACACGTCCTCCCCTTCCTCTTCACTTCCTGCCTCCATGGTTCTGGTGTCTGGGCCTCTCAATGCTAAAAAAAACAAACAAACAACAACACTTCATATACATTTAATCTTTAGGATATCCCTTGAATTATATTCCAACAGTCTATTACTCTACAGTACACAGAGGCTGACAGGGTTATTTATCAAACATGTGACCCGAGCATCATTTTTCCAGGTGCAAACATCTCCAGCTCTAGACTCCAATTCTAACAGGCCGTCTAGGTGTCTTCATGTTTTCTTTGCAATAAAAGGGTCAGAAAATGTCTTTTTTGCACCTTTGCTTTCAGGAAGAACTGAACTTTCAAAATCTGGCCATTCATTTTCATCATTATAAATAATAAATGCTTAAAACAGTGTGTTTTTGTTGCATAATTATTATCAGAAACTACCGTAAATGTCCATAATGACACTTTTGGAGATTGCAAAACTTTCAACTATTTTACATCTGCTCAAACATGCTTTTTGGTCTTGAACATTCAATATCCATATTCATATTTTTGTTATTTTCAGGCGTGTTTTAACCTGTGTGCAAGTCTCTGAAACAGTTCCTTTCTACTTGTAATAGAGCCCCACATTACTGCCGTAAAGTGTTATATAGTGCTGCAAAGCTCAAGATCTCAGCTTTCCGGCGCCATTTGAATTTTGTGGCTTGTGCAAATGGTTCAGGAGGTCCAGTCATTTGAAGGGTGTAAAGTGTAAAATGCAGCGCTGTTATTAAAGGGTTAAGATCAACATGTTTTGACCCGGTGGCATTTTTAAAAAGCCAGATCTATCCAAAACACTCACACATATACAACATTTTGACATTTTCATCCACGCAGTAAAAGATGATTGTACTGACACTTAGAAACCAGAAGACATTTAATTATTTTTTACTGAATTATTCGTTGATTATTTGATTTAACGGTTGACATACAAACATTAAATGAAGTGCTGTGTTAGAGTCATAAAACACAACACTAAGATTTTATAGTTTTATTGCAAATCCATGTCTGTTTTATGTTTGGTTATTAATATCACCCCTGGAATAATATAATATCAGTTTAGTTTCATTTCGATCACATAAAATCCTCCGATAAAAAAGAACAATACGACAAACTACATTTTCAGCACTCAAAAAGATATAACCTATAGACTCCCACCCCCTTTTTACAAATTAATAATTAAATTGATTCTACTTCCTTTGATTTATTAACTCACTTTTTTTCTCTCTTTTTATCTTTTATTTTTAAAACACAAAACATCCATGCAAACCATTCACCAAACACTTTTTAGTCACCTCACACACAATCAGATTTGCAAAATCAACCTTTTTTTAATATAAACTATAATATTTATATGCACTTCAATTATTTACTACAAATGCAATTATTAATAAATGTAAAAATATCTCCTAATCATGATAATCTGTGTTAATTAATTCATTAATTACAAATAGGCAATACACAATAAAATTTTATTTTACGCATTCTTCCTTATTATAACGACATATTCACTTATTCAGACAATGAATAACATATGTAGCCCTCAGTGTTGTATTAAAGGGACTAATGATGGGTTTAGTTCTACTGTAGTTCTTCATCTCAGCTTCATTTCTTCTCAGTCTCGTCTTGTTCTTGGATGAAGAAGTCTGGATTTTATTTGATGACCGGTCACATCACTACACCTCTGTTTTATTTGTTAATGCAGATACTTTGATCGGACGTAAAACTTCACATTTCATCTTCATCTAGAGAAGTTCAACCGTTAACAAGCGGAGTAAAAGAAAACTGCAGTCTAACAGGAAGTGTGACTAACCCTACTGTCCTGCATGTGTGTTATGGAAAATGAATCACTTTATAGATTATTGTTATTGTAGTGTTATAGAATAGTATTAAGTGGTTTAATCATACAAACCATACTGTTGTAACTATGACAACTCAGATGCCACAATGACTCTATTGTGTATTATTGTCTGGTCTTGGTCTGTGCAAAGTGGAATTAGAATAAATAAATAATAATAATTAAATCTGCAGTGTAATGTGGCAGATATGAGATACAGATACAGATGAACTTAACTGATCCCCAGGGAGAAATTCAACTTCTTCAGCTCAATAACATAAAAGAAAGAATGTTGATGATGAATTTATTGACTGATGCTGATGATGATGTTTTCGTTATTTTATGCAGTATATCATTTTTTTTTTTTTTTTCAATCTGAACTATAAAACATCACCGTGGAAAATTATTATTAGTCTTGTTAATTCTTCATTCAGCGTTTTGCCTGTTTTTGTCATATCTTCTACTCCCTTCATCTGCCATTTGTAAAAAAAAAAAAAAAAAAAAAAGACATTATTTTGGTTTTAAACTGTTTGTAGCTCGGGTGGAGAAAAACGGTGAGTAATGCGTCCCGTGCATTACTGTCAAACAGAAGACGAAAAGTCTGCCATGTTGTTGTAATTTCACCTCGTTGTGGACGTGGATCACTTAACAGTCCTTTAATTACTTTTGTGGGTAAACTGGGCTAAAGTAATAGGATACATCATGTTGATTCTACTGTTGAAAGCCTGTGTATACAGTAGAGTCCCGAGCGAATATTTAATACTTACTGCATTCGTTAAAAAAGAGATCAGCTTTGTAAAAAACATCTGTTCGTGCTGTAAACACGCGATGTTGAGGTCTTTCCTCTTCGCCTCAGACATGATTCAAAAAGTGTTTGCAATAAATTCTGTTTGTGTTAACCTGCTCACAGGCCCAGATGGGCAGAGTTTGCTTCATAAAACGACAGTGCCAGAGAGTGTGGACTATTTCAACTCATTTATATGTGCCCAGAGGAAAGCAATATCCTAAATAAGAGCTGCTCTGCGTTTCATTGACTTTTCCTAAACATGGATGTGATTTATTTAAAATTACTGTGTGATTTTGAGAATTTGAGAAGCTCTGAACCTCGGCCTCTGAGAAACAAACCCTGGAATGACTCAAGCTTATATTTGACATTTGATGTGGTGTTTAGATTTGTGTCATTTGGCACTTTCATTACTTTCCTTCATTATCTTCACCATGGATAAACAACCTCAGAAATCTATAAGCATCATTTAGGAGATCACTCCTTTACAAAGACTCGAGATGTTTGCACTAATTCCACTGTATGACATAAAGATATTAATGATCCCAAAGTAATGTTTTAGTGTCAAAACTTTAATAAAAAATGACTGACAAGCTAAGTTTAACTTTTCTAATATAATAAACTCCACCTGCCTTTTAAACTAAACACCCAAAACTATTTCCAAGAACTATTTCATCCAGGCCTCGTTCAGTCGTCCATGAATGGTGGTTGGATGCTAAAGAGGCGTGAGATTTTTTTTTTTTTTTTTTTACATAATAGCTCCAAACTAGACTGAGATGTTCCCAGAACTTGCCACATGTTCTTCATTTGCAAACAAAATACCATGCATCCAACCCCAGTCATCTGAAAACGTTTATCCAGAAAATACCAATTGGACGACTGAGTAAAACACCAAAAAGAAGCACTCGATGTATTTCATATTAATATTCAGGCTGTAGTCTTTCGCTTTCAGTTTCAATCTTTTTTCTTTGCATCACTCATCATATATTTATCTCAATGTAGGTGGGAGAAAAAAAAAGGGGGAGAAAAAAAAGGGAAAACAATCCTATTACTTTCTGAGGTGACCTTTCCTCAAATGTGATATTCCATTTCTTGGCTACAAGATATCTTAAAATGAGAGACGAGACGTGTGGAGAGAAGGCCTGTTCAGAGGTCAGGATTTCAACCTTGCAATATTGTTTTTACTGTAACGCCGCTGGGTGTGAAAGATGACAAGACTGGAAACAGAGGCAGGAGTGGGAGGACTGGAGACAGCGAAGGAGTTGATAGAGTTGTGTAGTGAATTACAACAGGACGAGCGTCTCTAATCAATCTATTCAATCATTTTGAGACCATTTATGAGAGAACAATAAAGAGTCTTATATTATGGTGTTTGTGCTCTAAAAAGACATTTGTTAAGAGGTCTTCAACTTTCTATGAGCATTAGTTTGTTTTCCATATATCAGCTCCGTAGTAAAAACACACTTTCGAAAGCTGTAAAGTATAACATCACGGTATTTCATATGATGTACGTTGGTGGCATAAAAACTTGCAATTCGGAAAGGAGCACACTCTGTCGAACAAAACAGCCTGCTGGAGTTTGATAAGACAGGGAGTTCTTAGAAAAACAAAACATTATTTAAATATTCAGTATCACCCCAGGCTGTGAGACATTGACTAGCAAATGAAAAGAGAAAAGGGCTTGCCGGTGGCATGAGAACCGCCTCACCGCAGCTAACAGGCCCAGTCTACTAAAGAAGAACTGCCACGAAAAACTGAGCCGCTGCTGAAGTCAGCGAGTCAGAACGCACCTGATCATACAAATGTGGCCGTCGGTGGTTTGAAGAAGCAACGGCAGCCGTTTATTGAAACTAAACTAAACAGTGAAGCTGATGCTCTGCCAAGAATTTGTCACATTTTACAAAATCAATGGGCCCTATGTAGGAACCACTTGCTCGAACACACTTGCCACATAAGAGTAATTTAAGAGAATTGAAGGCATTTATTAACTTGGAGTGTTTTGGAGGTATGATGAACTTGTAACTTGGAGACAGCCTGCATTTATACAGAAGAGGAAAAACACTTCAGTTTAACCCATAAAGATGAAAACTGTCAACTATCTACTGATGTACACTGTTAAATACATGTTTATCCACTAATCCTGTGAATAATTGGTGTAAAATACAGTTTGTCATCTTTTCATGGTTATCAGATATGACCCATTTGGACGTTCAGAGGCTCCGTAGTGAACGTAGAAACAACATTCTTGATAAATGACAGTGGATGGAGAGGCTTATTTTTACATTCAGTTATTGATATCTTTGCTGAAAACATTTTCTGTGTTTCTGATTTAATAACTCTCAATTTTTATCTGAGCCTTTACAAACATCAACATGATCAGTGAATTAAATATCGGAAAAGATCTGATTTTTACTGAAAATAACTGCAAAATACAGATGATAATATTAGAATAAATGGGGATAAATCACTTAAAAAAAAGAGAAAAATTTATCTGCAAACTGTCATAAAAGCAACAGTGGGTCTTTATGGGTTCTGAATGCCTCAGTACATATAGAGTTGAGTACAAAGCTGAATCCTACACGTATATGTATGTTTTGTAAATATGACTGAAGCTCTCTGAACACAGGTCCTTATCAACAACATCCCAAAGTGAAACATAAGCTAATATTAATCACTGTAATATTTCTTTCACCGTTCCCTCTTTATTTCACACTGCTTCGATTGTTTGTGTCAGCTGTTGATTTATGACCACATTACTTTAAAGTCTGCGCTGTGAGGTTTTTGTTGCTCATATTTTTGGGGCTGAACACTTCCTGACATATTGGACCAGACGTACAGCCTTACCAGGGTTCTAATGATCCTATTTCACAGTTATCATAAGGACGTGCTTTATTACACAGAGTTATTCACCATGCTCATATAGAACTTTAAAAAAAAGATAAGAAAGCATAATTGAATTCCTACCTTGGTAAAGCAGAGCGAATCCTTGGGCCTGGTTGGTGCGGTCTGAGTAGAAGTAAAGAATGACAAAGTCTCCTGTGATGTTCACCAGCTCCCGTGGAGGGCTGCGCCAGTCGAAGCGCGCCACCACCTGGTTCGTGTAGCCGTCCAGCAGTTCCACCATGTCGGTCTGGTCCGAGATGTCGAAGAAGGTGAAGTTGAAGAGGATGGCCGAGGATCCGGGGACCTGGATCGTCCAGTAGCAAACACGGCCGGGGTTGTATTTATCAGGGAAATCAGGCGAGTAGATCACTCCTGATGGAGCGCTGTAGTTCCCGCCGCAGGCCCCGACTCGGGCTGGAAGAAAGAACGAAAAGAGGACAAATATGAATAGGATGTAGAGCAGTCTTTCTCAAATGGGGGTACTTGGAAGAAGCCCAGGGGGTACTTGAAATTTTTTTTTTTTTGGGGGGGTGGATTCAATAAGTCATCCTGTACTGAATACAAACTAAATAATGAGAATTAATGCTAAAATATAAAACACAGAGTCTGAACTGCAAACATTTTGAAGCTTTAACTAAGATCTGCAAAACTTTAAGCTGTGAAGTCAGATTACAGCTGTGGATGTGGAAAAGGACCTGATACTGGTACTAATGTACTGTACTAAATGTACTGTGTTTTTTGGAGGTGAATTGCACAACAAAATGTCTTGAATGGGTGACTCTTCCCCCCTCAGGTTTATACAAACTTTTGGGATTGACACAGGTAGCCTACAGGTACAGATGAATTTGTAAAAGTCATGCCTTCTTATTACTTTGGAACAACATGAAAAGATCACAGAAAAAGATCTTGAGCGAAACTCACTATCAAAGATGATGACCCAGCCGTCTCCGCCACAGGGCTGGTTGTGATTGCCAAAACAAACGTGGTTGCACTCCATGCCAGGTGACTCTCCGTGATCACGCAGGTCGACCTCATTGCCACAGAAACAGGCATATCCTGACTCCATTCCTGCAAGCTGCAAAAAAAAAGTTGTGCAGATCATTGCATCAGTAGTTCAGGACAAACCCTGGGCAACACCTCCCATAATGCCGTTCACTATGAATCCGTCTGACATGGATGGCAGGAAATGAAAACACAGAGGGAGTTATTCTGAAACTAACGACTGAAACTTTATGGAGGAAACCTAGTGATGTTGGCGATACTCTCTGCCCTCAAAAATACTCAAAATGTTTGTTTTTGTCATAAAATCATCTGTGGTTACGTAACAACTGCATGAAAACAAAACATAGCAGTGAGGTTGAGTTTTTTTCAACTGGAGAAATCATGTGTTAACACTTAGTGAACAGTTCTTTGCTTATAGTTCCTTTTTTGTCACAAAGAAGTGACTTTTGCGACCTATTTTTTTCTGTCTTCCATGATTACAAGAGTCTGGATAACCACAAACTCAGTTGATTAAAGCCTCCGGGTGCGTTTCAATCCCACAGCTGCATGTCGGCCGTATAGAATAAACCGTACAGGAACTGCACCTATCTATCTGTGTTTCACATCAAAACTGTTAGTAAACTGTTCCTGGAAGCATCAGTGTAGGAATGTGAAACGTCAAAAACCATCACATATTTTGCCTTTGCCACCACTGCCTGCTTTTCCTCAAAAGAACTATTGTCCTTCATTGAAAAGGACACTATTGTCCAATTTTCAGGCCTGAAATGAATTCATACAATTGAAGGTACTGCATCATTTCCCACTCTGTAATGTTTCTCATGGAATTGGAATGTAGGAAGCTTCTAAACTCACCAAGATGTATCAAACTGTGTCCTTGTTGCATTATTCTATTTGATGAAGTCACGTTTGAGGACACCTACGTGAATATTTCTGGCAGAGCGCACAAGCGATGAATTGCTGCCTAACTCATCAGGCATGCTCTTTGTCAAAAAGTCACGCGGGATCCGCATTGACGCCTCACAAGCACATTAAGGATAAGTGACAGTCCAAGGGTAGGCAGACTATGGCAACGTTCTGCCACATCCTGTAACATCTGGTGAATTGAGAAGGGTGGGGGGATGGGTGGGGGGGGGCTGTCAGTATCTGTCAATAGAGACAGAGCTGAACTGTATCTGCTGAGACAGAAAATAAACACCTGGCACTGTTTATAGCTGGGACAATAGCGTTCCAGACTCAGAGACAAGGAGGATACACTGAAGAGGAGGTGCCCACTGGGCTAATAGCCATTCATTTCCAGCTGTCAGCCTTGATTGTTACGATGATTTGTCATCCACTGGTTGGTTCGGAACAGGAAGTTTGATGGCTGAATAAAGAGCGTGCAGACTACAGTGGATGTCATTGTGATTACTGTCAGGAAACGGCGAGTAAATTAAAATGATTTACATAAATGCTTGACTGTTGTGTCCAATTTAGACACAAAAGTGCAATTTACCGGATACTTTTTCACTGAATGACTGGACACTTTTGAGCTTGAGAGACGGAGTAGCAGATCAAGTGGCACTTCTAATTAAGTACTCTGCTTAAAAACTTACTTTATGTGAGTACTTCCATTTTCTTCCCTTTCCTTTCTAGTGAAACTAACACATCTGCAGATTTGTTGATAATGAATGTGTGATAAAACAACGGGTTGAGTTGAGAAAATTAGTCTCCCTATGGAAAACTTTTAAAGACCCCTCTTGGGTTAGTTGGAAAATGCACCGATACAAAGCTCAGGACTGTTTCTGGCTTTTTATGTGGCTTTTTAGAGGGCAGCGATGCTAGAAACATGATGATTTAATAGAATATGTGGCAAATGAGCTCAACCATAAACATGTACGGCAGTAAAATGTACAAATACACATATGAATACCGCAGTAAAATTAATCAAAATATATCATATATATTAGTAAAACACGGAGTTCTTTTTCTTGCTGCATAATTTTCACTTGTAGCGGAGCGCTTTTATTTATGTAGAACTTTCTTTTCTCTTTAATCTCACCTTATATCTCTGCTTCCTGCAGAAACTTATACAGTTCTGGATGGTGAGTTTGTTGGAAGTCTCGCTGGTGCCGGACAGGGTTGGTGGGTCGCCGCTGTCTTTGAAACAGCCCAGGTTTCCAGGCACTGCAGAGACACAAGAAGAAAGGGAGAAAATGATTAGTTACACCCAGCAACTTAAAAGCGAAGTGCATCACATGATGTCTGAGCCTTCATGTAAAAAGATGTTGTTCGTCTTTTTGGTATTTATATAATGAAATCTGGATTTGCTCAGGATCCAGTGGAGGAATCTGCCCTGGAGTGCCTCACAGTAATAGTATGATAATCAATAATATGATGTAGACATGATGACATGACATCAGCTTGTCCAAAAACCTCTACAGGGCCTGTGCAACAAACAGCTACTGACAAGTCTGTTCACTCTTGTGTAAAAAAGGAAGAAAATATCTCTCAAAGCAGAAGCAGGCTTAAACCGATGCAAAAAAAAGAGGTTTCTGTTTGACAAAAGACATAAATCTAGTGCTGTGGATCCTCATGTGGCTTCTTCTACAAGTTTTATAACCACATTTGTGATCAACACTTTGCCTAATAGACCCGCCCCAGAAACCTGATGTGTGTGGTGACACACTCCCGAAGTATTCAGGCCTCTGTTCGAATGTTTTGAACAACATGAACTGCCAAAAATTGGCCCTCAAAGAAAAGAGAAGAGAAAAGGAGGAGGAGGAGGAGGAGGGTGAAGAGGGGAGAGGTTATAGAGGGAGCGAGGAGGAGATGGAGGGAGGGGAAAGAGGTTAAGAGGACAGAGATGTTTGAGTCACAGTGAAAGAGCTGGAATCTAGAAAATGCACTCAGTCAGATGTGAGCACAAGTTGCATTAGATTAGGGACATTGTGTTTTCTTCTGTGCATGTGTGACTATGTATGTGTGTGTGTGAGGGCGAGAAAATGGGATTCTTAAATTGAATGCACCAAGAAATACAGAGAAAATATTACATAAAATGACATAAGATGTCTGCGAGGCCTTCACTTACACTTTAAACCGATATTAAATGCAATTCAATTTTAACTTGTAAAACTGATGTTACAGGAAAAAATAGTTTTCTGCACCTAAATGCGACAGGAGATTTCACAGAATTGCAGGCAAGTAGCAATATATAACTTAGACGTCGGCTCAGTTTGAGGTTTTATGGCCTCTAGATGTTTGTTGCAAGCTACTGTGTCAACATTAAAATGTTTGTTGTTTGAGGCCAGGAGACACAAATAGGCCAACAATTGCACATTATCACAGACCTGAAAGAAAGACACGAGATTGATGCCGACACCTTTTCAGATCACATTCATGCCAGACAAACCAGCCCGCCTCCCCTAATCCATTGTGTATTCATCAAATAGTCTGCAATCTTTCAGAAACCAGCACAGTGATTAAACACCGCAAAGCCTTTAAATTCAGCATAATAGCCCAGGAAGTGCCAACAGAGCCTCCAGCGCTCCATATCCCACTAGTGATTTGTTTCTCATTGCCATTCAAAGTGGCTCACTCATCTTCCATCTCCATAATCTGAGGTAAAACGAATTTGACAAACAGAAGTAAATGTACAATCTGAGAGTAATTTCTACCCCAAGTATGGAAAATCCCCCCCCCACCACCCCACCCCCAAAAGCTCTTTATCCTAATTGGAATTGGTATCATCCGACTGTGTGGCATAAAAGAGGTCATTAAGAAAAGACAAGGGCAAAACTGTGTCCAAAATAGCTGTCAAAGCTGCTTTGAGATGCAAAAAAATCAAAAGCATGTGACATTTCAGAATATTCTTGTTCTCTATCAAGCATCTACAGTTCCTCCTCATGGTCTCAGATACAACATTCATGATTTGGATTACAGCTTAATTCCAGGAATATTTTAAGTATTTTACTAATGTACTATACATAAAATTAAATTACATAGGGTTTAAGATGTATGTCAGGTCATGAGTAAACTAGGTATTAGAGCATCCTGTCTGTATGCACATCGGACAGCGGAGTCTTTTTTTGTGGCTGTTGCAAAGTTTGACAATAAACTGAGCGTCTACAGATCGGGTTTGTCCCCTGCCTCTGAGTACCAGCTCTGTCCTAGAACTGAATCTCTCCAAGGCTTTCATTTGTTGTGACACTTGTCTTCTCAAACATTTGCATGTTGAAAGCTGCCAACCGAACCGATGACAGCGAGTTCCACTGGTGAACAACTGGCACCCAGTTGTAAACACTAGAGTAGATCTATTTTTGCAAATCTGTCGTAGTAAAATTTTGAAATATGCTGGTGTTCTGTAAGATAAATACGCATAAGCACGAGCATGACTCGGACTGTGACTCAAAAGTGCCTTGTTGACCTCAAGTAACATCCACCATGATGGAGACCACACACGTGCACTGTCTTTGGGATGCCAGTTGTTTCAAATATCAACTTTCTGGCTAGCACCATAACTCTTCAACATACACAACAGATGCTGCGGATCCTCTTTGTTTATGTAAGAATACGGCACAAAGGCTTTTGGGAAAAAGTGTGACATGTTTTATATTCCATTCTTGTCGTCCACAAAAATGTCCACCACAGACTAGAAAAGTGAAGAGGGGAAAGAGGGAAATGAAGTGAGACTGGCTGGCAGAGAAAGGACGCTCCTCGCATTGCACCCACGTTTTCTGACCGTACAGTGACCGGCGAGTTTTTGGCTGCAGCTGTGATTTGTTGCTGTGCTAAACAGTGTTTGACAGATGACTCAACAGCTAAAGACAATGTCCTCAGACTCCCTTAGTCCAGCAATAAAGCACTTGTAATACTCCTTTTTCAGTCACTAAACTTTATAAATGGATTAATATAACTGTTTGAATAATTTACCCAGATCCAAAAGTTCACAGGTACAAATTAAAGGCTGATGTGATTATGGGGTGGAGTTCAAGGCAAACATGACAGTAATATGAATATCTGCAGCGCTTCGTGTTCTTTAAGTGACACAGGACAGTGCTGTAGCAGCGATTTCTTTTTATCTCATGCTTAAGTGCATAGTGGATTAACTACAGTGAAATCCAGAGAAGAGTGATAAACACCTGGTTGGGAACCAGCAACTTCCCTTGAAGCAAGGCAGGCAGGTACGACTTCAATGGCGCTTTTGAAAAAGCAGAGGAGAAAATGCTACTGCAGGGCTCAAGAGCCAGATTAAAGGCAGCAGTGCTCTTTTTTCACTGTGCTTTGACAAGAAGATTGCAGACTACAGTCAATTTATCTGTCTTTGTCCTCTTCTCATCCCAGGGGCTGAGAAGCGTTAGCTAAAGAGCAGCAGGTGGTGGGATCGGATCACATCAGAGCACTGGAGGTTTATATGGAATTGGAGACGGAGAAGCTTCAGCCTCTGCACTGCGCCTCCCTGCAAGCACAGCGATTACCCAAAAAAAGAGTCAAATTGTCGTAGCATAAAAACTCCTGAGTAAAGCATTGTTCCTTGGAAACATCTGCTTTGCAGGCGCAACAAGTGCAAATATCTCCACGTACAATAAAAGAAAAAAAAAAACAACACACAAACACACTCAACACACTTCAAAGCTGTCGGTGGAATTTAGACTTTAACAAGCCAGAGGGGAGAAATGGAGGAAACACAAGGTGCATAAATGTTCCAGTCAGCCCAGACCAGACCTCTGAAAACCTCGGGAGATCTCAGCAGGAGGGGGGACTCCCACAAAGTTAGAAAAAAAAGAAAAAAAAAGAAAATGGAATAAGGCACAGAAAGCTGAACTCGACTGCAGCCCGACTGATCACAGCCTGCAGAGCGGTTATTTAGTTAGCCTTCCCACAATGCAACTCTACAACACAGACAGGAGGCAGCAGGCGAAAAACCTAAAAAACTTCACGGGTGTCTGTCTATCTGGGAACAACAGGTGACACCTTTATCGACGGAGCAGACAAAACCACAGCGCCGACTCCTGAACACACCGGAGAGAAAGAGAAATGAACAACACAGACGGATATAACAAAGAAAACATCAAACATGTACGGCAGGCGTTGGCGAGTGTACTTGGCAGGGAGCGCGTGCAAGCAGGTTGATGAGTTTAGGTGCAAACATGTTATTAAGGGAACTTAATTACAGTCATAAATTTATATTACATCTAAAGGGCAAAGAAAAAAAAACAAAAAAAAACGAGACATGTATGAAAAAAGAGGTAAAGGGATCAGGGTAAACATGTGTTTTGTTTTGACTCTGCGTGTCTCCGTTCAGTACAACCAGACGCTGCATGCTTTCATCAACACAGAACCAAACGCCACATATTTTTTACTTAGATGCAGTAAGACAATGTGAATAATAAAGAGCAGTGACGGCAGCTTTATAATGACTCCTAAAATGCTGGAGGCTCTCAGTGGAAAAGCTACTTTCTCAGCCTGCCCTCTGTATAACCTGCAAAAGCAGCCAAAATGACAATGGAAAAAATACAACAGCCTGCATTAACACCGATAACACTTTATTAGAGGGTGGAAATGAAGGCTGGATATCAAATCTCACATCTCTGCACACAATACCACGAATGAACTCTGACTACAACGACTATCATCTTTTTGGATCAGACAGTTCCTGATTCATCATCAACCTACCAACCTTTCACTCACTGTCGGAGGAATTCTGGACGTGGGAACATGAAAGGTCATTACAGAGGGTTTAACTGCACCCACGTGGATCATAAAAGATATGACCGCAGTAACGTGACTGCAATGAATGAACAATGAATATTCTGTAATGAATGATTTCAGTCATGGTGAAATTTATAGCCATTATAGTTTTGTTCTTTATCATTTACTTAAAAGTCACGTCATTTTATAGTTTATTTATATAGAAAATGATACTCTAACCCTTTCATGCATGACATATAGTTTAAGTTCACTTTCTAAAAAGGTATTAAAGGTAATATTCTCCAAACCACATGGGGGCAGTCTCTGTAGACCCTAAGCAATACAACGATAAAAAGTATCATCTTAGTTTTAGAATTTGGACTGCTCTGTGATCTCATAAAGTTAACCTCCTGACACCCAGTTATGGGGTTTCTGTCCAAGTTTATGGACAAGAGTTTCACAGCTTTATATGAAAAAAAAAAAAAAAAAAGTCCAAAGCAAACAACATTCCAAAAAAAAAAAAAAAAAAAAATCTAAATCCTGCTGCATCATAATGTTTCCAATTATTTAATTTACGAAAGCCAAAACTAGTATATTCCTGGGTCGTAGAAGGTTAAATATCTTATTAAGAAAACCATATTTTTTAAAACTTCAAATTGCATTTCAAGTTTTGCCTAATTTTGAGGGATAAAATCAATCTGAAAAAACATGTAGATACTTTTTTTTTTAAATACATGCATGAAAGGGTTAATATTAACACTTAGGCGACTAAACCTGACTGTTGTCGGAGCATTTGCGACGGTAGATCCATTCTTTACAGTCTCATACGTAGCTACTACTGTGAATGTGAATGTAAATGTAAACGTTTCACCTTCTTGTCATTGTTTACATTTTTGCCTCATATCACGTGCTTTTCCATCTGACAGTTCATGCACATATAATTTAATATTTTCCTTTCACGCAACATTACCATTAACAAGTTTGGCTGACAAGTACCACATATCGATTATTATCTTAACCTGAGATTTATATTTGTTTTTGATATGATTTAAGATTACAATAAAAACAGAAACGAATTGGAATTCTTTTAAGTCGACTCACAGGATAAAATACTCCGTTAAGCACCTCTACTGCTTCATTAAAACCCATTTATACTGTTACCGGGAACAAAAAAAGAAAAAAAAAAGTCATTAGTGCTCGGCATTAAGAGAAGAAATGGTAAAGCGGTGAGGTGAAGAGAGGAGAAGCAGGATTATAGAGGCACATTCCTCAAGTGTTAAAAGGGTTGATGTGAGTAACTTAAAACACTGGTACGTTGAAGTGTTGGAAACACTCCCACCAACCCATTAATGCATCAGCAGCAGGTTAACCACTCAAACGTAACGCACACACACACACACACACACACATGCACAGACGCACTCACATTTACTGGAACATGCAAAACCTCTCCAATAAAACTCCACCAACAATACTTCTACCGCCGGTGTTTATGTGATTTTTCCCCTCCATCTTGCTCTGCCTCTGCTTTTATTTCCCGCTTCTATTGTGCGTCTGCCTCATTTATTACCTCTTTTGTACTACGCTATATTCAATATGTAAACAAATACAGCTGCTGCATTTCATCAACCCTGTGATTAGTCTTGCAGTAAGAACACAGAGAAACTGTGAAATATCTACTGTACTTGACCACCAAACCCCCCCCCACCGGGAATGGCCCCTTGTCTGGAAACTCAGTATTGTTTGTAAGGAGTCATTACATGTTTTTCGGTTTGGGTTTATGTTGTGCTTTTCTATTGAGATCATAAATTTTCCAGCGTGCGAAAAGGGAACAGTTTAGACAATAAGAGACTTATTATTGGACAGAATGAGAAAAGTATTTGTCCTGAAGTGCTTCGTCCACAGTTGTGCCACTGGGATGTTCAACAGAGCTAAATATCCCAGTTTTTCCAGTGGGATGTGGAAGTGGAGTTGTCACGCACGGACACAGCTCGTATTGTACGGACATGAAGCCGTTCTCTGTAATGTTGTCTCTGTAACGTGTGAAATTTGACGGATGGAGCTCGTTTTTAAACCAAGGCTCTAGTGTGTATGCTTTAGGAAAATGAGATCATTGGAATTTGATCGATTGTTTATTTCGAACACATGAAGAAAAACCAGTATAGAAAAGAAAAAACAACGGGATGAAGTTCAAATTATACACTCCTATCTTTGTACTCACTAGAAATTCCCATGTAGACTCTCATAAATAAGCTTAACAAATCTTACTAAACACAAAAAATGCTTCTGATATGAAAAATAAACTCCATTTCATTGCAGTTTTACACATTAACGCAAACTCTGACACTAATAAACTCGATTTCACTTGTATAATTACATCACAATAAGAACCGTTGTGTTTTTGTTTCCTAAAAATGAACGGCTCATCCTGCTGTAACTCAGAGCTTCCTCTTTTCTCTTTTCAGTGGTTTTAGAAGAGAGGAGCATCCTTCATTCATTCATTCATTCATTCATTCATTTTCTGAAGCTGCTTTATCCTCACTAGGGTCACGGGGGTCACTGGAGCCTATCCCAGCTCCTTACAGGGTTCAGGGCTGACATAGAGACGAACAATCACTCTCACATTCACACCTATGGGCAATTTAGATGAACCCATTAACCTATTAGTGCAGAGAGAACATGCAAATTCCACACAGAAAGGTCCCACCCCCATCGACTGGTGTTGGAATCGAACCCAGGACCTTCTGCGAGGCCCGAGGGCTATCCACTGCACCACCCTTGTCGCCCTGAGAGGGGAGGGAGGAGTATCCATTCAGCTGATATCTGCAACTTCCCCATTAGATATCACTGAATTGAACACACCGCACTCTGAAAGATGTAGTGATCGATCGTTTTTTAGCATCATTGGACATAATTTCCTATCAGC
>JAPTYQ010000011.1:22383745-22395089 GCA_029814465.1 Ostorhinchus cyanosoma
AAACAAAACAATGTAGAATATATACTTTTTTTTTGCTGTTTTAGGAGCTAATGTGTTGTGAATAGACGCTTTGAGAAGTGTTAGATTAGCACAACAGCAAACCATAATGGAGATATGGTGAATATAGTCACTTAATAAAGTAACCAATAGGTGGCGGTGGTGCGCTTTCAAGCTAGTTTTCAAACTGATAATGTAGGTAAGAGAAGAAGGAGGAGCATCCACGGACGCCATCTTGAGTCCACAGCTGTAGCTAATGATAAATACAAGGAGCTATGGCAGAACAACGGCCACTGTTTACAGTGATGTCCACAGGTACGATACCACATTTTTAACATTCTTGGAGAAAATTAGACTTATTTAGTACAACGACCTGCCTAAGGACTTGACATATCTTAAGGAAGTTGTTCTTGGTCTTGTAAATATTTCAGATTTGTTACAATCTTGTAGGCTAACAGCTAATAGCTAATTAATGTGAAGATCTGTTAGAATGGGACTCTTTACAGTCATTCAGCTGCTTTTTACAGATGTGCACTTAGTGTTAACTTTTTTGCCATAACTACCGAGTCTCTATATACATTTAAGAGACTGAGGGCAAGTGAGTACCTTCCTGTCATGTTGCTGAGAAAAGGTTAAGTCTCATTGTTTGTATTGTTAGCTTTGTTGATCACAAATGCAGTAGTAGATTAATAGTAATGGTGATATAGGCGTATTTATAGAAATGCAAATGACGAGATTTTGGAAACTGTTACAATAAATTGGTAATTGTCACTCAGATCTGCCCTTACGATTTGTAATTTACGATCACCATTATTGCATTATGTAGAATTGGCTTTTACATTGTTGAAAGGTAAAAGTTTCTCTGTGTACGCTTTAAGAATTCGTAATAACTGTAGAATATGCAAAATGCACTTGAAAAATAGCATATATACAATAAAAACTCTTGAAAGAAACTGGAGTTGTGTCATGAGTAGACTTTTGCCATAACGTCTGGATTCTTTAAAAAGGGAAAACTACATATTGTTTGTTCATTGACTACTTACAGTTCATATCGTTATATGTTTAATTTTTTAAAACTCTTGTAAAATGTATTATATTTGATTATGCAGGCCATTTACATTTCTGCAGATACGTCTTCAAACATACAGTACAATAAAACGAAACTTTTGACCAATGCCTTTGGTTTCCTGTTCTTAAATCTTGTCATGTATTCTGTCACACCTGCAAAATATTTATGTGAACTTTCCACATTTACTTAGTAAAGAGTTTAAATGCAAACCACATTATATCTAGTCAGATAGTCTGAAATGGTCTGAAAATAACAGATACTGTGTGACATATAGTAATGACTAAGCGGATATCCTGTCTTGTTTTTTTTTAGACAGATTTCACAGAATAATCAACTGATGGTAATGGAGGATGATGGATAACGCAACAGGAAATAAGAGCCACATACCATGTCCTCTGTGGACAGGACAGATCAGCTGGTCTGCAGCTTCCACTCAAGGAGCTCTCCTCAATTCTCTGTCCACCACTCAGCATCTCAGCCTGGGCTCACCCTCTGATCAGAGGCCACAGTATGATCAACTACAGCCGCCCGGCCTGAACTGTCTGAGTGACCTCAGCGCCTTATCAAGAAACAATACTAATCATACCAATGTGTTCAAATCCCCCCAGATGAGCAGCAGCTCTTCATCAGCCTCACTGTTTGCCAATACTGCTGCTATCCCAAGTACATCTAACATTATTTCTTTTGCTCAGCTGAGTTCTCACACGTCATCATCCACAGTACAAACTGCAAACCCAGGCAAAACTATACCCCCACCTCCTCTCCAACAAACAAGCCAAGGATCACAGCCTCAACATCTACCACTCACATCCCACGACTCCTATAAAGCTTCGTTTCAGCCTCCGTTACCCAGTCAGAGCTTACCGAATGGACCTCAAGATTTGCCCATAAGCCTGCCATCATGTTCACAGCATGCAACCCCAGAACCACAGAACAAATCTCAGCCTGCTTTTGAGGGAATGAGTTCAGAGTCTGCCGGTGTTGCTAGTTACACTCACAGCGGTACCTCATCAGTCTCGCAGGAGCAGCATCAGTGGATACCTTCATCACACTGCAGTGGTAAGCTGCATTTGTAATGTCTGTGGATGAAATAAGCTAGCTAAGATTAGTTAAGATTTTTATTTCTTGGATTTTAGCATTTGGCAAGCTTACCAAATTGTATTTGATACACAGATAAAAGTAATTACAGATCTCAGTTCTTTAAATTCAGTTCTTTTTATACTTTGTTGTCATGAAATTAGCTGTGACTATGTTACACTTGAGGTTCATTATAACGTTTCCATCTTGTCTTTAAGGACATTGTGTATGTGTGTGTGTGTGTGTGTGTGTGTGTGTGTGTGTGTTTTCAAGAAATGGATTCATTTGGGACAGACACTCACAAACTGGAGCTTAACTACAGCATCTCTGATCATTTTCAGAAAACACATTAGATAATAACACTGTTGGATGGTCCCTTGGTTTTTCTTCAGGAGCTGGAGATAAGTCAGTATCTGATGCAGCTGCTCATCCAGACAAAGAACCATCACAAAAACGAAGTACTACTGCACCGGTGAGGATATGAGCGGCTTCAGCATTCAATAAAAGGAACTTCATTTGTTTACAGATGTAGATAATATATTGAAAAGTCTGTGCATGATACATGATGCATGTGCCATTTTTCTGAAAGTAGTGACTGCATTTTGTAACTGTGGCTCAAAAGAACCAGAGAGTGTTGAAAGTTTAACATCTCTCTGTTATATCTTATTATTTCTGCCTTTAGACCAGAAATGAGACACTGCGATCAGTGCTTCTGCAACAGCGCACACTGCTACTTAACAAACTGGCAGACCTGGATAAGCTGGTGAGTGTAATGAAGTGTTATTTTGAAGAAATTCAAATTTTTTTAGATAGTTGTAATTTAACAAAATTTTATGCTTGACAAATGCACTTTGTCATCCAATGAAGCTAAAAACATTGCCTCCAGATGACAACAGTGATGGTCGGACTTCACAGTCAGCTGGTCAGGTATGTGTTTAACTTTTCTGTCCACAGGGGAAACACACTGTGAAAAAGTTTAGATCAGCATTTCCACATCAATGAGGAAAAATACCATTTTCATTCTGACCACTTTGAGGGCAAAAACATTTCTTTGGTTTATTTTGCCATTTGGTTTGTTTTTCAGTCACACCTCTCAGATGATTGTACATCACCTGAATCTTTCA
This sequence comes from Ostorhinchus cyanosoma, assembly GCA_029814465.1. Taxonomy (NCBI): domain Eukaryota; kingdom Metazoa; phylum Chordata; class Actinopteri; order Kurtiformes; family Apogonidae; genus Ostorhinchus; species Ostorhinchus cyanosoma. Next base: position 22,387,013 of record JAPTYQ010000011.1, read on the forward strand.
GTGACCCCATTGCATTTGCAGAGGTTTGTATATCTTACGTAATCCTTAAAGGTTCACAGTTTTAGAAGTTTGTTTTGTTGACAGCTTGTCATTTGTTAACATAAGAACATTTTATTACTAACCTATTAACATTCTCAGTTGGCTATATTCTTAGCAATATAACAATATACTGATTTTAGAGTTTTTGAGTTTATGGTTCTACCTGACCTCTACTACTGCAACTGTGGGGAAGTTTAGAAATATAATCAGTCAATTTCAGCAGACATCCAGCTCCTAGCACAACACGATAACCACATCAACTTCATGGAAACATACAAATATACTCAATCATACATAGAGAACCTTTTAATAGTCTTTTTTAAAAAAAAATGTTTTATGATTTCAGAATTTTATAATTAGATATAAAAGCTTATTAGTTATAAAAAGACTATTCAAATGTAATTATTTTTTTCGCCTTTTTTTTCTTTTCTGTTTTATGATTCCATGATTCACCTTAGATTGGATTGAATATGGCATCTTCAAAGCTCCGTGATCAGAAGTAGAGCAATGAAAATTATATTTTTGCAGTACCAACCCAACAGATATGATTAAGCTAAATGTCTGAACTTGATCTTTTTATGTTCACTGTATATTAAAAATCTCTGATCATTTGCAGATATTTGTGTCTTTGTTACTGTCATATGTTGCTGATTATTTCCCCTAAATAACTTGTTTTTTGTCCAGGAAGCAGAAGATGCCACGGCAGAGTCGGAGGATGAGAGTGATCCTGATTTCTTCCCCAGCAGTGATGGCAACTTTTCTGATTTCTTGTCTGTTTCTGAGAAGGGATCTTCAGATGAGTCCAGGCCCAACACCCCCTCTGTGTGTCCAAGACGTACTCGGTCAAGAAAGCGAAAGGCTAAATCAAGCAGCCCTGTAAAGGATGAGGACGAGGACACAACTCCTCCAAAAAAGAGATGCACAGTGAATCAGAGGAGGTGCTCGGCTCTCGTATTGCCTTGTATAAGTTCTAAAAAACAAAAACGTGTTTATGACAAGAAGAATTATTGTGTGTTTTGCTCTAAGCCAGTAATTAAAATGGCTCGTCACCTTGAGACTGTCCATAGTGATCAAGCAGAGGTTGCAGCTGCATTTCAGTATCCCAAAAATTCCAAAGAGAGATTAAAGATATGGAACAGACTGAAAAATAAAGGAAACTTTGCTCACAATAAAGATGTGTTGAGAACAGGGAAGGGATATCTTGCTGTTCGAAAAAGACCAAGAAAAGCTGGACAAGGTCATGAGTTTGTTCACTGTCTTTACTGTCAAGGACTTTACTGGAGCAAAGCTTTGTATAGACACATGAAGAAATGTCCAGAAAGAGACAAGAATGAAAATGAACCAAAGATTGGAAGAAACCGGCTGACATTACGATGTGTGCTTGAAACTTTAGATCTTGACATAAGTGGTGGTTTGAAAGGAATTCTGTCTTCGATGACTTACGATGCTGTGACACAAGCCGTTATAAATCACAAGATTATTTTGCAGTTTGGTGAGAACATGTTTGACCAGCATGGAGCCGATATTAAGAGGCATAACTATATTAGACAAAACCTTCGCCAAATTGCAAGACTTGTGCTTGAAGCTCAAAAACTCACTCCTTTAAAGGAGCTGGAAGACTTCTTTCTGCCCTCAAACTTCAAACATGTCGTGTCTGCAGTCAATGTTTTGGCAGGATACAACTCGAAAAACAAAACCTACAGCAGCCCTTCACTTGCAATTAAGCTCGGCTACCAGCTACAAAAGCTTTGTGGAATTGTTGAAAGCAACGCTGAAGGTTGTGGCAATGCAAGTCTGGCTGAGTCTGCGCGAAGCTTCCTCACTGTGTACAAGAACAAATGGAATAACCTTGTTTCTTCAGGTGCATTAACGACACTTAAAGAGACAAAACTTGTTACAGAAAAGAAGGTGCCTTTTGCCCAAGATGTGAAGCGCTTAAATTCCCATATGGCAAATGTTCATGTTGTTGCAGAGAGGAAAGTAAGAGACCGTCCATGTGCAGAAACATACGCTGTTCTAGCAAAGGTAATACTTGCTCGAACAATTCTTTTCAACAGGAGAAAACCTGGAGAGGTCTCAAGAATCCAGCTGATAGATTTCATGTCAAGGAAATTGTCCAACACCTACAACTACATGAGCTCATCCCTCTCAGATTTGGAAAAAACCATGTGTGGATTCTTCACCAGAGTTGAGATACGAGGAAACTGCGGGAGATTAGTCCCTGTGTTGTTAAAGCCGTCGTTCGTCTCAGGTCTGGAGCTTCTAGTGAAGATTCGTGGAACTTGTGGTGTCCCAAGTGAGAATTTCTTCCTGTTTGGCCGACCAAACGCACTGTCTGCATACAACGGAGCAGAATGCATCCAAATGTACGTCAAAGAATGTGGAGCTAAGCACCCTGAAACACTGACAACAGCCAAGATTCGGAAACATTTTGCATCAATGTTGCAGATGATGAACCTGGATGAAAATGAGGCCAACCAAATCCTAGGCCCTAATAATTATCAAGTCCTCCAGCAGAGCACCAGGGTAGAGGACGTCATGACCTCAGATGGTGAGAATTATTCAGAGGAGGTGACTGATGCGTTATGTGTACACAGCGGTGACAAAATGATCACTATTCTAACAGTTTGTATAAACCTGTATAGTTGGTTGTTTAATGCGAAGACTTTTCCCCCCTCCAAACCTGAGGACATTTTCATGATTTGAGGACATGAATAATCTTAAATTTTGTGTTTGTCCAAATCAATTGAGCTCTTCCTCCATAATAGCAAAGCTGCATGATTTTTAGCCTCATACAGTATACTGACATTAAACATTAATTTGTGTTTTGAAATAACCAGATCCATACAATACCAATTTAGAAATCATATATGAAATCTACACTTTATTTATGTTAGATTCAGCCTCATATAATGAAAAATTCAGTGTTTATTCATATTGTCATTTGAAGTAATAGCAACATTTATGGATTTACACACAAAAACTGACTTTATACTGACACCTGTCTAAAAAGTGTCATTTGATATTGTGTGGGTATTTGTACAAATTTAGGGTAGAGCTACGAAATGTCAGATGAAAGATGATGCTGACTAAAAAGCAGAGAAACTAATCTTAAGGAATCTGTTTTTATTTTTTTATTACATCAACTGTGTCACTCGCCTGATCTGTCAAAGTCTTTTTATCACTGTCACATATATCACGATCCAACACCTGATGAGAGTTGTCTCCTTTGGCATGACGGCGCTCCCATCCACAGGGTACAAAGGCTTGATGATTTGTCTTTTTGTCCTTAATCTAGGGACGTTTCATCCTGATACCACACAACCAGGTGCATCGTGGAATCCCAATCAGTTTTTAAGTGAATGCCATCCACCAGCTGGTCTTTATCAGAACCAGATGCATCAAGCCCCAACAGCAGCCAATGGGGCTGTACTTCAAAAACCTGCCTCTGACAAACTGCGAAAGGGTAAAAAAAATAATAATAATGAAGTGTTCCAATATTTGCTTTTGATATATGTTTACATTGGTGTTGATAATAATGTTACTAATGAAAGATGACTAATGTTTTTACCATACTATCAGAACAAACACGCTATCTTTTAAAAAATGAGACTTGTTAAGACATGTTGAAGTTGTTATTCATTACAGTTTGTCTTTACACACAGCTCCTCAAAGTAACGCCAAACAGAAATGGGAGGAAGCAGAGGTCCAAGCTGTAGAGAGACACATGATGCGCTTCATTCAAGGGCACAAGGTGCCTCAGAAGTTTGACTGCATTCAGTGTCTGGAAGCTGAACCAGAAGCGCTGAGGACACGTTCATGGAAAGGTGTGAAGGATTACGTCAGGAACAGGATCACTGCACTGAAAAGACAGAGTAGCTCTGCTCAAACTTTGTCCACAAACAATAACTGGCCTGTGCAAGAAGAGAGCAGTGGATATTTTCAGCAGCTATAAATGTGACATTTTGTTGATGACAAAATGTTCTTGTGCAATCTTCCCTCCTAATTCTTCCTCGTTTTTTGTATTCATCAACCCTTTCTTTTACTCTTTGTTTTTATTCTTTACGGTCATTTCTTATGCCTATTGTGAGATTTTTCTAACATGATGACCAAGAAAATTTGATTGTTAATTTTTATATTGCACTTATTCTTGTCATTGTTCTTGTTGACTCTAAAATGTAGCTGCAACAACTAACCAGCAACTCGGCTGTAAAAAAAAAAATAATAATAATAATAATTATGACTGTTAGGTTGAAGTCAGAGAACCATGTTTATGTTTTTGACTTCGTGGGAAATTAAAGCTCTTCAGACTGTTTCGGGCAGTAGGAGGTTATCAGGGACTATTTTCAGTTTTTTTCTTTTCTATCCCTTTATATCTTGTAAGTTTCAGCATTCAAGACAAATCAGTTATGCTAAATTGTCTTTGCAGCCCTACAGTCTAGTACAGATTTTTTTCAGACAGATCTCATGCTGTTTGTTCATCTGTTAGAGTTTTGATTTCTAAAATTTGAAAGCTGCTGTCTTTGGTTGTATTCCACAAAAAAGCTATCTGGTATAGTATTTTGTATTCAGTTTGAACAGTGTATGCACATTTACAATAATCTTAACTTCCAATAAAGTGTAAGATACTGGTTTTGTACAAATTCAGCTATGAATGATGGTCTTAAAGTTATTTCACCACACTGTTAGTACTGTATGAATGACCATTAGAGTAAAAGTCTTGCACATCTTACAGTATAGCCACTAAAATGCATCAGTATACATTAACCCATAGACCCAAACATCCATCACCAATCAAAAACATCGGCTGGTTTATAATGTTTAATACCTGTTAAATCCACTAATCCTATTAATCCATGTAAATAATTGGTATAAACTGCACCTTTTCATTTTTTCATGGCCATCAGATATGACACATTTGGACATTCTGAGGCTCTGTAGTGAACGAGGACACTGTCATCTTCCACAACATTGATTCACCAGCAAAATCCATGGAGTTGGATCAATGACAGTGGATGGAAATGCTTGGTTTATGTTCAGTTAATGATATATTTTACAGGAAAAAGTCACTTTTTCTGCAGTTTTCTCTGTTTTTGATATAAGAACTGTCAACTTTATCTGAACTTTTAAGAACATCTTCATGATCAGTAAATTAAATACAGGAAAATACCCTATTTATAGTGACAAAATGCAAAATACAGAGGATAATATTATAAATAAATGGTGATAAAACACTTAAAGGTTAGATATTGAGAAAATTTAATTTGGGAGCTGACATAAAAGTAACGCTGGGTCTTTATGGGTTAAAATCATACATTGGCATTAGTAACATTTAAGTTTATTTAAAAAACTTGTAAGGTCAGTTAAATTGATGCATAATACAGTGGTAGCAAAATCTAAAATTAAGAGGTAGGTAATAAATGTAATGTCAGATAAAGTCACAAGGAACACCGAGGATATTTTAGGAAGCATAAAATTAGTAGATTTGCAGGAAATAAATCCGAAAATGTTATTTTTTAAAAAATATTATTTTTAAGTATTTTATTTTGGAAAGAATCGCGGAATTGCCTGAGTGCAAACAGGCAATTTGATGCTGAAACTGGAGGAAGCAGCAAGATCACAACCATTGGTGCAATCCGTGTATGTTGTTGGCAGCAGGTTGTTGAAATGCTAAGACTTTATTAAAGCGTACTTTGACTATAGTGTAAAATGGCGAAGCGTTAAAAAAGACCGATAGAGTGTCGTGTTCGTCGCAGGGGAAATGAAGATGGTTCTAGTAAAAAGTACCGCACGTAAAGTCCGCTGTTTCCGCTGATGTCCGAAGGTATCATGTGTAATGTTTTACTGCTGAATACAGGATTATATTCCCTGTTTTTTATTTGTCCGTTCATGAGACTGTTGAAAATTCGACAGGAGTGCATTTCTGTTGGCACGGTAATATCGGCTAACATTAGCTAACGTTTACCTGAACAACACGGTTTTAAAATTAGCTTCGTAAACACTAATAGACATGGTTTATTAAATGGTGCGTTTAGGTGCGGTAGTTTATATAAGATGCCGATGCGATACAGCTAAATATTACAGCCAACATATCAAAACTGACATTCTAAAATATGTACAGTCACTTAAAGCTAATGTTATCTCTTTAATGGTCACATGCAGCCTCAGTATAACATAACCTAAACCGCTGTCGTGCTATTATATTAACGTGTTAAAGGACTTATAAGGATTCGTGCTCATTAATTTTTCCCATGTTTATGATGCATCACTAGGTACCCCCTCCCAGGAGCAACACATCAATCAGTGATGGTTACGGAGGATGATGGACGTCCCTTTAGCCAATCAGAACCAGACACCCTGCCAGCAGTGGGTGGGACAGAATGGCTGGTCCCCATCTTCACCCCCAGGAGCTCTTTACAGCCCCCTGCCCAGCTTTCAGAACCTCAGCCTGGGCTCCCCTGATCAAAAACCGCCCTTCGAACGCCTACGGTCATACACTCAGGGCTGCAATAACAATCTCAGTAGTTACTCAGCTGGAAGCTCTCCTCATGAGAACACATGTCCTAATAATGCCGAGCACAGTGTGCAGCATAGTATTCAGAGTACTAATACTTCATCTGGAGGTCCTGGTTCATGCCAAGGAAGAAATATACCTCCATGTTCTTACCCCCAAATGAATGAAGCGTTGCAGCCTTCTAAACCTCAACAAATGCCCCCGTACTTCCCTCACAGCTCCCACCAAGCAATGCCTCCTCCTTTGCAGCCTCCATACTTATATCAGGGTGTATTAAATGGGCCTCAGTCACAACATCCTAAACATCTGCCCATAAGCCCACTTTCATTTGGACAAAATATAAATCCACTGAGTCCACAGAATATTCCTCAGCCTACTATGGAGAGGACAAATGTGGAAACTACTGTCAGCGCTGGATACTCTCACAGTCATGTCCCGCCCATGTCTCCTATTCAACAGCAACCTCAGTGGACATGTCCACCTGACAAAACAGGTATGTGTATTATTCTGTATATATTATGTAATTAATTAATAACAAAGCATTATGTTTTTAAGTGTCTATCCCATCCTTGTGAACGGTATATCTCTGAAACATCTCAATGAAATATCATATTTGGTGTTGATATCAACCTGGATTAAAGGATCAACTGAGAAGAATTTAGAAGTGACAGCTATGGTTTTATCCATTACTCAGGAGTTGAAAATGAGATTTCACAAAAATGTGTAACCGAATAAAAAAGATTACTTTACATATCCAGTAGGTCAAAGGGCAGCTTTACTGTTACTTCATTATCGTATACTAAAACAAATTTGGGTGTTATTCAGTGCCATAACTCTGGAGCAGTATTTTAACATTTGGTCTCATATTGACTCGGTGCCCACCTTGAAACTGTACAAATTGTGTAGATTTATTATGCTACTGAAGATGTGTGTGAAGCAGCCACGTTTTAGAAGGTGCTCGGCAGCAACACTTAAATTGTGACTTGACTGCTTGAAAGACCTTAAGCTAGTAATTCTGTTTACTTATCGTCAAGATTCAAAGCATTTGTCATGTGTACAGTGAAGAAACAGGTTTCCCTGTGCAATGAAAATCTTACTTTGCCATCCATACTGAATGCCACAAGAATTTAAGATAGGTATAAAAAAATTGGAAAAGAATAATTTAACTAGGAGTTACACAACCAAAACAAAGTGGGATTTAAAACAATGGCTCTGCAAGAGAAAAAGGCATAAAAATATACAAATATAAATTACTACTACTAAGAATAAAAACCAAATTTCTTCATAAATGTGCAAGTTCTGGTAATTGGTATATATATATATATATATATGGTGCATAAAGTGTCTTAGAGAATCAGTAGGGTTTAAATATATGTATATGTGCATGTTGCCATGGGGTTTTCACAAGTCCTTTATAAAAAGGACAAGATGGTAAGTATCCCGAAATATGAAAAGTGGCCTGCACAGGAAATTACCCCAGATGGTCCCCATCATGCAGGAAGCAGGGACACATCCTCAGTTGTA
>JAPTYQ010000012.1:56404-80914 GCA_029814465.1 Ostorhinchus cyanosoma
CATGTTTTAGATGTATCCCTCTTCCAACACACCTGATTCAAATGATCAACCTATCATCAAGCTCTGCAGAAGCCTGAGAATGTCCGTCCAGTGTACTGGAAGAGGGAAACATCTAAAACATGCAGAAGACTGGCCCTCGAGGACCAGGATTTGACACCCCTAGTGTAAATGTTTAAAAGCAATGAGCAGTAGTTGATCCCTAAACTATTTCTGACACCTGAACAGGGACTTGAACCCTGGACCCTCAGATACCGTCTGAGCCACCCAGGCCTTGTTTGTGCTTCTACAGAACATAATGTGTGTCCTCATGTACTGTTGTGCAGGGTTCGCTTCCTTCTTGGAGGCCGTCATGGGGAGTTTAAGTTCCTCCCTCCTCCAGGCTACGCTCCTTGCTATGAGGCTGTGTTACCCAGGGAGAAACTGAAGCTGGAGGCCAGTGCAGACCAGACAGCAGCCAGAGACCTGCTGGGACCCACCATCACTTTGAGCCAGGCAGCGTTCACCCCCACACCTGTGGACACCAGCCAGGTACACTTCACCGGTTCCCTATTCACATACAGACGGCAGCAGTGTCATGTGGACTTTAATAACTGTGAGGACATTTTAACTGGTTCCTGTCTTCATTAGGAGGTGTCTGAAGGTTCAGGTTGGGTTTAGGATTTGAGTCCAGTCTGGGATTATGGACTTGGAGGTAGGTTTAGGGGTTAGAGCTTCAGGTTTCAGCTTCAGTCATCACCTATCTGTCTTCTTTTCACTGGTTCTCACATGTATCAAACAAGATGGCCACCTCCATGAGCAGCACTAATGCATCACTAATGCCTCACTGTGTTTTAACAGAAACCCCTGTATAAATTGGACTCTAATGATCCTAAATAACACCTGTCTTGTTGAAAGGTTTTCACACTACTTTGCTTTTCATCAGTCACAAGCAGAAATGAGAACAGCAGCGCCTTCTGTTTTTATATTCCAGTGTGAAGCTCTGTCGTATCAGTTTTTCACCATTTGTGTGAATGAGATCAGAGAGAATGGATCCATAAACTTCAGAATTCACCCTGTTTCTTTTATCAGCATCACATTATCAATAAACAGAGGAGACCCAGTTCTACTGCAGACACTGTCCACCACTTTGGACCCATGATGTGGTCTGATCTGGATCAGCTTGTCCTGTAACACCATCATTCTGGTTCAGGTTCATGTTGGTTTCATGTGTCCACAGAGTCTTTGATCAGTGCTTTTTACATGTTTTCTGTCAGGTTCACCCTGTTGTTAATCCTATGTATTGACATTCATGAAGGCATCTGTTGGTTGGAGTCTTTGATAAGGACTCGTCGACCTCCTCAGGTTTGTTCTGGACTTGGATGGATGTCGGAAACAGGTTTTTCATCTGTCTCATCACATCCAGTTTTCTTCCAGGTCTTTAGTTGTTGCTGAATTCACCAGTGGATTCTTTCATTTTCAGAATGAACTGAATTGTTGATTTTTCCACTCCTGAAATTCTCACTCTTTCTTTAATAAATTTATTAACCCCCCCCCAAAGTTGAGGCAAGGGGTATTGTTTTTGGTTTGGTTTGTTTCTTTGTCAACACTTTAGTGGCAGAACTGTTGGTTGAATTCATACCACATTGGGTTTATAGATGGAATAGATGTCATTACATTTTAGGAAAAATAGGTCAAAGTTAAAATGTTTTTTTAATTTTTTTTTAAGTCTTCCCATTTACTTAGAATGGATGAAATCCATGTGAGGGGCGGGGTTTGTTGTGCCTGGCACCACATGTTTAGTTTTTTCAGCTGAATGATGCCTCCTTCACTTCCACTGACTCCTGTTTGGACTCATTTACAGAATTCAATAGCGTCCAGTAGGGTGTCACAGATGGACCGCCCACTACTTTTTGAATCCCAACTTTTGAACCAGACAAGTTTCAGACACATATTCCACATATTTGTAAAGGTCTAAATGCATCTGAAACAGACTCAAAGGGAAACATTTTGTTTCAAATATTTGTAAATGAAAAAAACCCAAAAACTACTGCATCACAGATGGACGAAAAATGTACGTCTACTTTTTTCCCAGAATTCTAAATATCCACACAGAATAAGGTGTTTGCTGCCCAAAATATTCCAGAATTTTAGTTCATGGATGCTATTCTGTTTGTGTGTAGATTGTTCTGCCTCCACACTTGGAGAGGATCAGGGAGAAGCTAGCAGAAAACATCCATGAGCTGTGGGTGATGAACAAGATCGAACTGGGCTGGACCTTCGGATCAGTGAGTATCGGATACACCGACAAACACACTCTATCAAACACCCATTCATGACACGCAGCATTAAAGGGAAAAAGCCCTGGGGGTTTGCTCCGCCTCCCCGCTCTAGCCTCTGCTGTTCTTCCAGGTTCGAGACGATAACAAGCGGCAGCATCCCTGTCTGGTCGAGTTCTCCAAGCTTCCTGAACAAGAACGAAGCTACAACCTGCAGATGTCGCTGGAGACGCTCAAGTAATGCATCCCAGCAGTGAGCAGCATGACAGCACATATACACTGGGGACAAATACATCCCAGTAAAAGCATCATATGTCTATTTTTGGTTGTGTGAAAGTGAAAATTATCTGGATAAGATTTTCCAGATCTATCATCTCAAAATGAGTTCTTATATCTCACTGAAAAGTTCCTCTTTAAGTGATTCTGTCTTATTTTACGTGTGATGATGTGATATTTGGACTAGAAATGAGAAAAATACACTCGGTCAGATTTAGATTTTTGCAGTGTATGTGGCCCCTGAGCTAAAATGAGTCGGGACCCCGTGGTCTAAATGCTTACTTTTCATTGGTTGGTGTATCTGTGTCTGTACAGAACTCTACTGGCCTTGGGTTGCCATGTTGGCCTCGCAGATGAACACGCTGTTGAAAAAGTCAGGAGCATGAAACTGTCACCAACGTAAGTCACTTCAACTGTCCGACAGTGAGACCATGTGACCATATGGAGCTACTGTCTTTACTTCTTACCCAACTCTACATCTGTGTCTGTGCAGGTACGAGCTGTCGAGTGGGTATAAACCTGCCCCTCTGGACCTGAATCACATCAAACTGACGTCCACTCAGGAGGCCATGGTGGACAAACTGGCTGAAAATGCACACAACGTCTGGGCACGAGATCGCATCCGCCAGGGCTGGACCTATGGCATCCAACAGGTACAGAATGTCCAGGTTACGTGACAGACATGCTAATACACAACATGGAATCAGTTCAGTTTAATCCAGTTTTATTCATTAAATGGGTCAATTATTGGAAAATTGACCTTGTACTGATTTAATGAATGTGGAATTTATCTATAGAGACCAAAAGTGTTGTCTACCAGAGTCTAAAAGCATTTAATTCTCTGTAAATGTGGTCATTTTAACATGGGGGTCTATGGGTATTGGTTTGTTTCTGGTGCCACAAGTGGCCATTTGAGGAACTGCAGGTTTTGACACTTGGACATTAGTTCCATCCCTTATCCTCAGAAGTGACTGTGATCTTATACCGGTTATATTTATAAACTATATGGACAAAAATATTAAGACACATCATGTCTACAGCTGTAAGATGTCCTGTTCATGATGATTAGAGATAAAAACATCAATATTTTCTTAAAGTTTAATGATAGGTTTTTTTCTTCCTCAGTGAGATGTGAAGAAAGTAGATGGTTAGATGTGGTGGAAAATTATTATTTACAGTCAGAGCAGGAAAAATATTATAGAAATTTAGAAGTAGAAGATTAAAAATCATCGTCATGATTATTATTATTATTTTTTTTTAATTAAATCAAAATCATCTGAGTCATTTTGGAAACAAAGATAACACTTTAAACCAAACTAACCAATGCAATGATATTTATCTGACATTAGTCATATTGCTTTGTATCCCACACCCCAGTTAGAAAAGAAACACCTGAATTCAACATGTCCACATACTTTTGTCCATATAGTGGATGTCAAATCTTTGTTTCCAAAAATGCATCAGAGATGTTTTGGACTTTATTTACAGTTTTATTTTCTTTATTTTCTATATTGTATACTTTGTTTTTGGTTGAGGTAGTTCATGTTTTCACTTTTCTCGCTCCTCGTCTACTCAGGATGTGAAGAACCGCAGGAACCCTCGTCTGGTTCCCTACACTCTGCTGGACGAAAGAACCAAGAAGTCCAACAAAGACAGTCTTAGAGAGGCCGTCCGGACTCTGCTGGGCTACGGATACAACCTGGAGGCTCCTGACCAGGACCACGGTATGTCACACATTTAACTTTCATATCCAATACAAGAAGTGAACCCTTGCGTCTCACTTTAAAAGTGATTCGATGGAGTATTTTTATTGTTTTTATTAGACCTTTATTTGACCAGATAAAAACAAATAAAAAAAAAACAGGTTTTACAGAGATGTAGTGACAATAAATTAAAACAAATAGTAATAATATTGTAATAACAGTTGATGAAGTGCAAAAATTTTGTTGAGGTCACAGAAATTTAAAAACACAGACACTGACTGACTCTCGCTGTCTTGTCTGTAAGATGGAACAAAAAGCTTGAAATGACATGAGCTCTGGCATTTTCAGCTCTGCTTAAAGTGTATTCCAGGCAAAGGGGGCAGCAAAGCTAAAAGCTCACTTCCCCTTAATATTCCAGACTCTGACCAGCAGGGGTCAGTTTGGTACCAGAACACACTTAGAACCAAAACCACCAATGAATCAACCACATGTATCCACACGTACATATATATATATAAAACTCATTGTTTCCACATCTGTATAATGGTTTCATCAAGTTTTCTTCTTCAAACCAAAACTCATGACACTTATTTTAACAGTACCACTGTGTCTTATAATCCTCACATCAGCTGATAGTTTACATTATAGCTCTGTTAGCTTAGCTCTGTTAGCTTAGCTCTGTTAGCTTAGTTCTGTTTTTAAACTGAAAACATCCACAGAAAAACCACTAATCACGTCTGTTTTCTGTTCGGTTTGTGTTGTCAGTAGCTGAACTAAAGATCTGTTTAAATCCAACGAACAAGGTCAGAACTGTCACAGTTTAGTCTGAACTGTGGATGAAAATTAGATGAAGATTAAATAAAAGATGAAACCAAAACTGAGTCAACAGATTAAAGCAAAACAAAAGATGAGACCCAACCGGAGAAAATTAGATGAAAATGAGGCGAAAACAAGGTTAAAAATGAAGTAAAAATAAACACTATCGTCCCAACAAGGTCAGAACTATCAGTTTAGTGTGAGCTGTGGATCAACAAACGGCAACTTAGTAAAGATAATAACATCCCATAATAACTTTATACCTTCATAAGCCTTAGAATCACTCACCTGTGTAAAAGAAACGCTGACATTTAACCATCAAACTCCATTCTGTTCATTTACAGCTGAGTCCAATGACGAAAACAGCTTCTATTTTTATCACTTCTATTCTTTGACTCTAAAGTTGTTTTTATGGTTCTCATCCCAACACTCTGATAATTTTAGCTCAAAGTTGGTGAGAAAGCTGTTTTCTTATTGGTTCTCAGCCTCAGTTTTAGTTTTCTTCACAATGTTAGAGTGACAGAGTGACTCACTACGTCCTCTAGTGGTCACATAAATATTAAGTGGAAAAAAACTCAGTTCATATCTCTACAATCCAATACATTTCTATCTTTGGCAGAACTTCACAGATATTTAATCTTAACACTGTAATGAAGTAGAAATACTACATGTAGCCCCATTAAATAAAAAAACCCACCGTGTGAAGGAGTGATCTGGAAGCCGATCCCAGATCAGTTTCTAACTCTTCTGCTTCTCTTCCCTCTTCACCAGCGGCTCAGTCCGACATCAGTAACATGTCCGCCGAGCGCTTCCGCATTTTCAGAGCTGAAAAAACCTACTGCGTCAACGTCGGGAAGTGGTACTTTGAGTTAGAGGTGAGTGAAGTCTGATGGTAACGATCAGCAGAACGGCGTCACGTGGAGTTGAACTGTAACTGAAATGAGTCCATCCTGTTCCAGGTGTTGACGGCGGGAGAGATGAGGGTGGGCTGGGCCAGACCCGGGTGCCTCCCAGACCAGGAGCTGGGATCAGACGACCAGGCTTTTGTCTTTGACGGCTTTAAGGTGAATGATGTTTGTTTAATTTTGTGAAATAAAGACAGTAATTCATTCATACTATGTAACTACACATACACCATGTGGATAAAAGTATGGTGTTTCTGGGATACAAAACAATGACAAATGTCTGAATGTAATTTTATATTGGGATAAATATCATTACATTGGTCAGTTTGGTTTAAATTGTTATTTTTGCTTCCAAAATGCCTCAGAGGTAGTTTTTACTTAATTTCTCATCATATTGAAAGGAAATATTGACGTTTTTATCTCAAATCAGCATGAACTTGCAACTTTAACCATGATCTGTCCTGATATTTTGTCTATATAGTCCATTTACTCAAAGCTAAGATGCTAGCAAACATTAGCAAGTTTAGCACACCGTTGCCAGCAAAGAATGAAAAAAAATGTCTGAAAGCAATCTTAGTGTTTGTCTTTTTAAACAATGTACAATATTTATTCAGTATCAAATAACACACAGCCACATATGTTCAAAAACTAAAAATCTAGCCATCTTTGTTTTCTAGCAACAGGTGCTAAACAAGCTAACATAATTTAGCATCTTAAAAATATTGATGTTTATAAACTGCATAGACATAAATATTGGGACACATCACGTCTAGAGCTGTCACATGTTCATGCGGATTTAATATGGACGCATTCATGTTTCCTTAAAGTTTAATGTTAGCTTTTTCTTCCTCAGTGAAATGTGAAGAAATTAGATGGTTAATTTTGTTAGAAAATTGTTATTTACAGTCAGAGCTGGGAAAATATTTTAGAAATTTAGTGGAAGAACATTTCAAATCAAAGCCATGGATAAAAAACTAAACAAAATTAATGCTGAGAGAAATTCAGTCAAAACCACCTCTGAGGCATTTTGGAAACAGGTAAGAATTTAACCCAAACTAACCAATGCACTGATATTTATCCATATATAAACTATATTCTGACATTAGTTATTATTTTTTTTATCCCAGACCCCTGTTAGAAAAGAAACACCTGGATTCAACGTGTTCACATACTTTTGTCCACATAGAGTAGATGAGCTGTAAAGGCCTCAGACTGAGCATGTGCTCGTTCAACACTCGGTCCAAATGACTGTCCTCCAGATAAAGTGAGGCTCTGATTAAGGACGTCTGAGGGCTCTTAGATAATCACAGAGGGTAGAGGCTCTTCCTCCTCTGCTCAACTTCTTCAGTAAAGTGTGTAATTTGAGGCTGGACTGTGCTCATGCGCTTTCAGGTCCAACGCTGGCATCAGGGTAATGAACACTTTGGCCGAGCGTGGCAGACGGGGGACGTGGTGGGCTGCATGGTGGATCTGAACGAACACACCATGATGTTCACGCTCAACGGGGAGGTCCTGCTCGATGACTCGGGCTCTGAACTGGCCTTTAAGGACTTCGAGGTCGGAGACGGTCAGTGCTTATTATCAGAATACTTTATTACCGTATTTTCTGGACTATAGAGCGCACCTGAATATTAGCCGCACCTATTAAATTTTAAAGGAAAAAAATATTTTTACAAATATAAGCCACACCGGACTATTAACCACAGATGTCCACATTGTAACATGAGATATTTACACAGACAGATGCAGGGATAAAAATTAAAGAAGGAAAAATATAAATAAGGACTTAATAGATAAATAAATGAATGGTATGGAAAATGAAATGTTAAAGTAAATAAATTCTGTATATATTTTTCGATATGGCAGGTTCAGTCCTCCATAATTATATACATGTTGTTTGTTACACGTTAATACGGTTTTGGTAAAAGTGATAGTTTTGGTGTAAATAAATGCCTTTTTGTACCATTTATTGGCACATGAATTAATCTATCAAGCCGTTTTTATATTTCTGTCTATATTTTTCAATGTGGCAGGTTCAGTCCTCCATACCAAATATGTAGAAAAGACTTTTAAATGTTCAATATATCTACAGCATTATTTCAGTGCTAGATGAAGTTCGTTCTGCCCCTTCCCCCCCAGGTTTCATCCCCGTGTGCAGTCTGGGAGTGTGTCAGGTGGGCAGGATGAACTTTGGAAAAGACGTCAGCACCTTGAAGTACTTCACCATCTGCGGTCTGCAGGAAGGATACGAGCCGTTCGCCGTCAACATGAACCGCGACGTCACCATGTGGCTCAGCAAGAGGCTGCCCCAGTTCGTCCCCGTCCCGCCGCTGCACCAGCACATCGAGGTGACGGCGACGCACGGGTTTAACCTGTTCATGCATGATGTGTCAGAACCTGAGGCCACGTTTTTCAGACACGATGAGTTTAACTATTCAAGCAAAGAAATATGTATTTGATAATAAACTTTACTTTGAACATAAGTGGCGAACAAAAGGCAAAGAGAAACCACAAATCTAAACGGAACGCTCCAGGATGGCAAAGGCAACAAGCCAGCCAACAACATGATACCATGAAATGTGTACAGATAACACACCACTTTTAAGTGTCGTGTTATCTGTATGCATTATAAGCTTTCCGCGTGCATTTTCACACTGCGTAAAATAACAAGTGATTAGATTAGAATTAGGGTTTGGGTTTGGGTTTGGGTAAGCGGTTACGGATATGTAAACTGGAGATCTTGGCGTACATTGACAATGGTTTAATGCTGCTAATCTGATGTTTTCTCATATTTTAACATATTCTAATGCTAATTGTTATTCTCTTCATGGAGATAATGTGCAAAAAAGCCTCTTTGTGTAAAAAAAAAACTTGTTAACTACTCTTTAACACTTATCCATTGAATTCCATTAAAACATTTTAGTGCAGATCAGGTTTATCCAGGACAGTAAAGTTACAGTAATGGGGTGAATGTCAGTGGTGAATGGCGTCCAATTTAGTCGACGAGGGATTAATTGACATTTTCTTCCAATATGAAATAAATCTGTGTAATTTTGACCAATCATATTAATCCTTATATGTTACTTGATACTGCATATCATCTTCTACATTCAGCGGTGTTTTCCCGATATGGAAAGATCTACAAGATATTCCTGGGATGTTCAGAATGTCTGACTTCCCGTCGGCCATCTTGGTTTTTAGCATAAAAAAAATAATAGCCAGTAGGTGTCAGTGTATGGGATGATGCACCGGCGTCCTCTCCATTGGCTGATATGGAACTAAACCAACCAAATCCATGAATATACAGGAGAACAGCTGCAGAACAGACACACACTGGGTTAATGAAAGGGTTAATGTCCACTCACTGGCAGATCTCAGAGTGTGTGGTGTTTTGGTGTTTTTCTTTCAGGTGGCGAGGATAGACGGGACCGTGGAGTCGTGTCCGTGCCTAAAGGTCACCCAGAGGTCGTTCGGCTCTCAGAACAGCAACACTGACATCACCTTCTACAGGCTCAGCATGCCCATCGAGTGTGCAGAGTGCTTCTCCAGATCGCCCCCTAATGGCAGCCTCTTCTCACCAAAGAGGGTAAAGCATTAACCCTGCAGTCCTACACAGCACTTCAGATGAATAAGAGATCAGAATGTTTTTCAAGTCCCACAGATCGGCTGAACTTCTCTGTAAGCTCGCATTAATTACAGGGACTCATTAAAGTTGGTGTGTATCTGTGGGGCTGATAATCTGTTTTTTTCATGCTGTGGTTTGATACAAGACAATGTGTGAAAGAACTGATATTTTAGACTGAAATCCTTGTAAATGCCTTTATTCAGGAGGTTATTTACTCTTCTCTTTTATGTTATTTACTCTCATACTAAATTACTGTGAAATTAGGAAACAGGAAACAAAAATATACCAATGCACCCCCAGACCATCACAGATGCAGATGTTTTTATTGTTTTACCAGCCAGCTGATATATCATTCTATCTTTTTTTCGCGGCCTTTTTTTTTTTCTTTCTTTATTATGATATATATTTGCATTGACCCTTTAACCTGCCAATGACCTCATTTGGGCCAGTCAGGGTCAGCTATAATGCTCAGGTCTGGTCTGGATCGAGGGCAAATGTGGATGTTACTGGTCGTCTTATAGGTGATTTTATTTCGGCTCATGACAAAAGAGGTTGTCTTCACTAAATAGTCATCTGAGTTTTTTGGAAAATAGTTCATATATGGACCAACGTTCTACCCCTTGTGTTTCATTCAATGGTGAGAGTCATTTTTTTTGACCCACTTTGAATTATGTCATCAGTTACACATTGATGTTTGTCAGTTTAACCCATGAAGACCCAGTGCTAATTTTTCCAAATAAATTTTTCTCTGTATTTAACCCTTCTTAAGTGATTTATCAGCATTTATTATAATATTATCCTCTGTATTTTAAATCTTTCAATATCAGTCCATCATTAATAATAATAATAATAATATATACTGGATACAATAACAACATTGCACAATGTAAACTCCACAGTCCACCAGTAGACATGTGCTCTGTCTCTATGGTAACGCTGCGTACGCTGCCCGTGTTGCAGGAGCTGGAGGACTTTGAAACGGTGTCGGATTTCGAGGTTCTGATGAAGACGTCTCACAGCCACAGCGGTCCCAACGGCCCTGATAGAGATGAGTTCAACAACCACAAGGATTACAACCAGGAGAAGCCGTCCAAGCTCAAACAGAGGTACGGAACGGCCGGCGGCCCCAGGTCAGAGGAGTTCAAGTGTAGATCTGGTTCACTGAACGAACTCCATCTGTCCCACAGATTCATGTTAAAGAGAAACAAACCAGACAACAGCTGTCCGTCATCTGCCCGTCTGCCCGAGGAGGTGATGGCCGACGACAGGGACGAGTACGAGTTCCTCATGCACGCATCGACTGTAAGACAATACACCAAACACACACTATAGAACTGGACAGAAGAGAAGAGGATAGAATAGAATACATTATGACAGAATAAAATAGAATAGAATAAATTAGGGTATGATAGAATAGAATAGATGTTTATGGTCGCTGTTAAGTCAGTTTTGTCAGTGCTGGTTTTTTTTTTTTTGTTTTTTAGCAGCAAACACTTAAAGAGCAAGAAGACTATAAAAAATTACATAAAATTATACTGAAAATATGCAGTGAACTAGTTATGTCAGGCACAACAAACCCCACCCCTCGCACATATTTGGCCCGTTATAAGGAAATGGGAAGATTTTTTTAAAAAATCATTTAAAAAAGTGAACTTTGACCTACTTTTCCCAAACTGTAATGACATCTATTCTGGGTCACTGGTATTGTATAAACCCGGTTTAGTCTGAATTCAACGAATAGTTTTCCTGCTAAAGTGATAACAAACTGAACCAAACATAATACCCCTTGCCTCCTTTTCAGAGACAGTGTAAAAATTAGGAGTTATTATTTATAGGTTACTGTTCTATTATTTTACTGGTCTGACCCACTTCAGTTAAAATTGGGCTGAACGTGGAACCTGACAGAATATGGGTTTGACACCCTTTGACTGATCCTGAAAGAGGTTTTACCAAATATTCTAGCCTGAAACTTGATGTAACGTGGGGTTACTCTTTTAACATGCACTTACTTTTGTGCAGTTTTTCAGAAATTTGCTTCGAACTACTTAACAATCATATTGCAGCTCAGCTGATATAATCACTATCCACCCAACCTGAGTCATTTCACTTAAATGTCCTAAAAAGTCCTGAAAGGCTCTTTGAAATGGCGACCTCTGTTTTTCTTGCAGCATTACTACTCGGTGCGGATCTTCCCGGGTCAGGAGCCCAGCAGTGTTTGGGTGGGCTGGGTCACCTCAGACTTCCATCAGTACGACCCGGGCTTCGAGCTCCACAAGGTCCGAACCGTCACCGTCACCCTGGGAGACGAGAAGGGCAAAGTTCATGAGAGGTCAGTGCGTTGTTGTTACTTGAGCAGGTATGGATGGTGTGGTGACGGTTCAGTCCGTCTTCAGTCTCCATTATACAACATACACTTAAAGTCTTTAAGACGTAACTCCAGTTTGTTCAGGCTAATGAAGTGCTCCGCTGTAATCTGTGGGTGTGTTTGCATTATTCTAGGCTACCTTTGTTATAATTATTTTTCACAGACTGCACATCAAATGTCTGAGTAATAAACACAGAAACAGTCTGGGTAAATGCAAGTTACAACTGTAGAAAGGAACACTTCCAAAGAATGAGTGTGTGTCTCTGTAGTGGCTGAAAATGTCCTGGAAAAGTCCTGGAAAATAATTTCAGGGATAGAGTGGGCCCCCTGGTATGTTTGATACCCCTGATCTAAAGAATCAAAGCCACGCAGATGCCGCTGCGACTTCAAACCCCAGTTTTATCGCATTAATGGAGTCCATTTGTAAATGTGTTGTGTTCAGTGTGTTTCTCTCGGCCTGAAGCCCAGCGGTTCTCCTTGTGTTTTGTACCCTTCAGTATAAAGCGCAGTAACTGCTACATGGTGTGGGCTGGAGAGAGCAGCAGTCCGGGTCAAGGCCGCAACAACAACGGCCTGGAGATCGGCTGCCTGGTCGACACCACCAACGGCCTGTTGACCTTCACCGCCAACGGCAAGGAGCTCAGCACATATTATCAGGTACAGATTATACGAGCTACCGTCTGTCACTGTCCACTTTACGCCTCCGTTTTCCACCCTCTTTACTCCTTCTGTCTTTGTTTTTTCCAATGGTCCTTTGTGTTCCTTCCACTTTCCATCATCTTTTTCGTTCGCGTTCACTGATAGAAGTCATATATGGACTTAGTTCTCCTCCAGTGAAAGTCCCGCCCACTTCTACAGTTAGATTGATCTGCATTCAGACCACAGGACTGGAACATAGAACAGAACCTGACAGAACCTCACACATTCAACTGGGACTGATTCACATAGAACATGACGCTGATGTACAAGGACACTGGAACTCTTTTTATCCTCATCATATCCCATCTTTCCTGTTTGTTTGTTCAGTATCAACACTTACATTTATGGAAAAGAGCATCAAATAGATGCAGATCAGTTAAACTGGACCCAAACTAGTGTTAAAGGGTCGTATTAATGATCTTAAAGGGGCGTATTAATGATCTTAGCCTACTTGTCAGTGTCAGGGAGTGTTTTTCAGTAAAGGTCTGTTTACTGTTATGTTAAAATATGAAATGGTTGTTTTTATTGACAGGTGGAACCCAGTACGAAGCTGTTTCCTGCTGTATTTGCCAAAGCAACGAGCCCCAATGTCTTCCAGTTTGAGCTGGGGCGTATAAAGGTGAGGATATTCATGACCATGTTTTATGTTCAGTTCATCATTGTTTTTGCTGAAAAAGTCACTTTTTTCTTCAGTTTTCTCTGTTTTTATATAATAACCTTGAATTTACACTGAGCTTTGATGAGCATGTACATGATCAGTGAATTAAATACAGGGAAATACCTCATTTTCACTAAAAATGTGGAGGATGATATTATAGTAAATGTTGATATAGTGCTTAAGAAAGGTTAGATATAGATAAAATTATTTGGAAAATATTTCTAGGTCTTCCAGGGATAAAATCTGCTGCAGCTACACAGAGACAGATGAAGGAATTCTCCTTCTTTCTGTAAAATTCACTCGATATTTTGTGAAAACACACTTTATAATCATGACCACGACAGCGTAAACTGAAGTGATAAATGCGTCCGAGACACAAACACCCACTGGAGAGAGTGGAGAAGAAGGCGTTACTACAAACCCACACCCACAGGGTTTATTTCCAACAGAAGTCTGGGGTTCTTGTTTTGACTGACAGGTGTGAAGTCCTGTGGGTTCGTGTTGGGGCGTTAACCGTCCACAGGCGTCTTTGTCCAGTTCCTCTCATGTGTCCTGTCTGTTTCCTGTCAGAATGTGATGCCTCTGTCAGCTGGTCTGTTTAAGAGCGAGAAGAAGAACCCGGTTCCTCAGTGTCCTCCTCGACTCCACGTCCAGTTCCTCACTCCGGTGCTTTGGAGTCGTGTCCCCAACCATTTCCTGAAGGTAGCCCCTCCCACCTGTTTACATCTAAACCAGAGGGGTCAAACTTCCACATACAGCCCAAGGTGACCTCAAGTGGGCCGGCCCAGTAAAATAAAAATAGGATAATAACCTATAGATAATGTCAACTCCAAACTTTCCTCTTTGTTTTATAGTGAAAGAAGTAAAATTACATGATGAAAATGTTTACATCTATAAACTATCCTTTAAAAAATCTGGATGACACCAACAACCTGAAATTTATTAGGACAAATAAGTGCAATTTTAACAATATTCTGCCTCAGTTTATCATCTACACAGGAACATTACATCTAAAAGATCACAGTGGATCTACAAATACACAAACATGAACACAATTAACAGAACAAAAGAAGAAAAGAACAACAAATATGAACAAAATAAAGAATAAAAAGAACAAAAAAAATGACCAAAAAATTGAGTTAAAAAAACTGAAGACGGAACAGTTGTTTCAAGTAGTTTTGTTGAAACTGTTGAAGGTGTTTGATAAACATGTTCAGTGCATATACTGTATGTTCCCTCCATTCTTGAGTCTGTTTGCTCCTGCAAAATGAAATAGGATTAATATAGATTAAAAATTAATGATATTTAATTGTGATTAATTGAAATTAATCCACAACAACCCTGTGATTAATCTGAAAAAAATTTGAATTGTTTGACTGCACCAGTTATTATTCTACTGGTCTGACCTACATGAGATCATCCTGAACTAAAAGGATTTTAACGTCACCAATTGTTAATATCTTCAGTGTAATTTTTCCATTTCCTAAATTCCTCCCATGGGCCGGATCGGACCCCTTGGCGGTCCAGTTTTGGCCCGCGGGCCGTATGTTTGACCCCCTGGTCTACACTCCCGGCTCATTCCTGCTTAACGTCTGCGTCTGTCGTTCAGGTGTCTGCGTCCAGAGTCAATGACAGACTTGGCTGGCTGGTCCAGTGTACCGAACCTCTGCAGTTCATGTCTCTGCACATCCCAGAGGAGAACAGGTGGAGTAACAGCATCACGTCCGTGCCTTTGACTCCTCCCTGGCCCCTCCCCCTGCGCCCTTCTCACCCGGTCTGTGTGTGTTGTAGGTCGGTGGACGTCCTGGAGCTGTCGGAGCAGAGGGACTTATTAAAGTTTCACTACCATACCCTCAGACTGTACTCGGCCATCTGCGCTCTGGGAAACAACCGGGTGGCTCACGCCCTCTGCTCCCACGTAGACGAGGCTCAGCTCCTGCAGGCCATCGAGAACAAATACATGCCAGGTAACACGCAGGACGGCAAAGGAGGAAGAGCATGTTGGAAACTAAACTGAGGCAGACGGCAGGCTGGGTTCAGGATGGAGGTTTAGTGGTGTTACCTGTGACACCAAAGTCAGCTCTGATGTTCTGCATTCATTAGAACAAACCTCTTCATTCAGTGGTTCTCAAATGGTGTGACTTCAGGACCCACTATCACCCCTCTGTGAGAAAGCTGTGACTCACACTGATAACCGTTAAACTAATCAAATGTTTTTAAGACACAAATGGACAAAAGTATGTGGACACGTTGGATTCAGGTGTTTTCTTGCTCTGGCTGTAAATAATTTTCTACCAGTATCTATCATATATAACTTAGCCCATTATGTCTGAGGCTCACATATGTTGTACTGTCCATGTCGTAAACATCCTTGTCTCTGTTTGCGGTGTCCAGGCCTACTTCGTGCCGGATACTACGACCTCCTCATCGACATCCACCTGAGCAGCTACGCCACCGCCCGCCTCATGATGAACAACGAATACATTGTTCCCATGACGGACGAAACCAAGAGCATCACCCTGTTTCCCGACGAGAAGAAAAAACACGGCCTCCCTGGCATCGGCCTCAGCACCTCCCTGCGACCCAGAATGCACTTCTCCTCCCCGAACTTCGTGTGCTTGAATGGCTCGTCGCATCGGAACAATGGCACCAATAACGGGTCTGGATCCGGAGACTGTTTCCAATACAGCCCCGAGTTCCCCTTGGAGGTCCTGAAGGTGAAGACCATCGAGATGCTGACGGAAGCGGTACGCGAGGGGAGCATGCACGTCCGCGACCCCATAGGGGGCAGCACCGAGTTCCTGTTCGTCCCCCTCATCAAGCTCTTCTACACCATGCTCATCATGGGGGTCTTCAAGAACGGAGACCTGAAGAACATCCTGCGGCTCATTGAACCGTCGGTGTTCTCTGAGGGCCGTGAGGTTCCAGAGGAGTCGCACAAGGAGCTGGAGCTACTGAAGGAGGCGGAGCTGGAAGGAGGCGGGGACGACGGGGGGAGGAGCATGCCCAAAGAGGGGCTGCTCCAGATGAAGCTACCAGAGCCAGTAAAACTCCAGGTGACACTCGCTCACATGATGCACCCTCTCACTGTTTATTTTTTTCCCGTTTTCATCGCAGTCACACCTGATAGATGAGGGAGGTCATGTGGAGGCGGAGCCACGACGCAGCATTTATTTTCAACTGTATGAGCAGCTGTTGAGGACGAGGAGAGGCTGCGTTTTCAGCCAGAAATAGGACTTTCCTGTCAATGAGTCTGTTCACATGCACACTAATACTCCGATCAATAGTTATCCGATTATTATTGATCATGTACACAGTTTAATCAGATAACGGCAGTAATCTGATTAAAATAAATCCGATAAATGCACCTGGATTCATCCTCAACACTCCCATATCTTCCCGTGTGTTCAGTGTTGTTGCGTTACTCCATTGTTGGGGTTGTTTCCGTTTCAGATGTGCCATGTGCTTCAGTACCTGTGCGACTGTCAGGTGCGACATCGCATCGAGGCGGTCGTGGCCTTTTCCGACGACTTCGTGGCCTGTCTCCAAGACAACCAGCGTTTCCGCTACAACGAGGTGATGTTGGCGCTCAACATGTCTGCAGCGCTGACCGCCAAGAAGACCAAAGAGTTCAGATCTCCTCCACAGGAACAGGTGAGACCGGCAACAAGACTATAGAATAGGATAGAATAGAGAAGACAAGAATGTAAAATATGATAGAAGAGAAGAATATAGAAGAATACAGAATAGAAAAATATAGAATAATATAGAGTTGGATAGGATAGAATAGAATAGGACAGAATTTAATAGCCTTTATTGATGTTGTGTCATAATATTGATGAACAAAAATGTCAAAAAAAGAATAGAGTGAATATAAAACTACAAAAACAAAAGATTTGCTAATAAAATAGAATATAAAATGTTGCAAGAACTAAAAGTAGAATAAAAAAATAGACATAAAATAGGAATAGACACAATATTAATATAGCAGTTTGCTACACTATATTTATGAACTCAGAGGGTTACTGCAGGACGTACTGCACATCATTTATAGAGGGTTGTAGGAGGTGAATACATGAGGTTATCCTCAGTTCTGTCTGACTTTTTAAGGATCACTTGTGTTTTCTCTGCAGATCAACATGCTGCTAAACTTTAAAGACGAGAAGCAGGAGTGTCCCTGCCCCGACTACATCCGAGAACAGCTGATGGACTTCCACGAAGACCTGATGAGACACTGCGGTAACCGACCAATAAGAACAAGTGGACAGGCACCTCACTGGCATCCATTATATAGAATAGAATAGAATAGAATAGAATAGAATAGAATAGAATAGAATAGAATAGAATAGAATAGAGTAGCCTTTATTTTCATTGCAGTTTTGATTTCTGTTTTCATTTTAAGTTCTAAAAAGGTTTGTTCAACATGGTTTTGGTGAAAAACAGTAAAGAATCTAACTTTTTACAACACAGATTTCATGTTTTGTGAGTGAGTTTAGGTTTAGTGTGTTAATAAAACATGTCAAATGAAAAAAAAAAACAAAAACGTCTGTACAGTCATACAGGAGAATCAATCTGAAAAATATGATACCAAGCATACCAAAATATAATAAACAAATAAATGAATAATGAGAAATATAAAGATAAAATCAAAAGTATAAAAAAATCATCCCAAATAGTCAGACTTCTAAGGGTTAAAGTTATTTTATTGGGTTTTTATGTAACGTGTCGTGTTTCATCATCATCTTCCTGTAAACAAATCTTGCTACAGTTATAAATAAAACAAACTGAACCTCAACAGGGACCACATCAAACATACCATAGTATTCAAGTCCCATGTATTCATACAGTGTGTGTGGTATTCTGTATGTGCTAATGGAAAGCGCTGTGTGGTGGTGTGTGTGCCGTGTCAGGTATAGAGTTGGATGAAGACAGATCCTTAGACGGAGACAGTGAAACCATCAGAGGTCGCCTCATGTCGCTGGTGGAGAAGGTGGCGTATCTGAAGAAGAAGATGGCCAACCTGCCCAACGAGAAGAAGGACCGGATGCCCAGTGAGTGACCAGAAATATGAAGTAAAACAGATTCAAGACCCGTAGAACTTAAAAACATCTAAATCTATGTTCGCTTCCTTTTAGAAACTATATGGACAAAAGTATGTGGGCATGTTGAATTCAGGTGTTTCTTTTAGGGCTGTGAAAATGAACCCGTTAACAGATGAATTCATCCTCCTGATGGATGTGATTGTAAATATGAACTCTGTGAGCACATCTGCAGCAGAATGACTGTGAACGTCTTCTCCAACACATTTGGCCCAGTTTGTCCTGTAGAGTTAACGTTAACGCACGTGTCGATCCGGTAGTGACAGGCAGCAGAAGCAACTCATAAAGGTGGAAGAGCAGAAACAGCACGATGGCCTCTGGATGGAAATATGATGACAAACTAAACTAAGACGGAACAGTCGACCCACAGCAAGTATTAGACACACTCTGCAGGAAGGAGTTTTCTGTTCATCGTCTTTCAGATTAAAATAACACATTAACATGAAGCATACGTTCCTCACTTTAAGGACATATATATTAACTTCTTTTTTGAGTCTATTTGCTCATGTAAAATGAAACACAATTAATATAAATAAAAAATGAAGGATGTTTGTGATTAATCAAAATTAATCCACGGTGACCCTGTGATGAATCTGGTTAGAAACATTAATCGTTTGACAGCCCCAAGTTTAATGGTAGATTTTTCTTCCTGTCAGATGTGATGAAAGTAGATGGTTAGTTGTGGTTTAAAATGATTATTTACAGTCAGAGCAGGAAAAATATTTTAGAAAGTTAGAGGAAGAACATTTAAAATCAAAGTCTTGGGTTAAAAAAAAAAAAACTATTGAGAGAAATTCAGTAAAAACCATCTGAGTCATTTTGAAACCAAAGATAACAATTTCACCCAAACTAACCAATGAACTGATATTTATCCCTAATAGAAACATTATCACAAATTTAGCCAAAAAAAAAACACCTGAATTCAACGTGTCCACATACTTTTGTCCATATAGGCAAGGCACGTTTATTTCTGAAGCACATTTCATGTACAAGGCGATTCAAAGTGCTTTACATAAAACATTCAAAGCATTACAGCAGGGAAGCACTAAAAAGTATAAGCATGAAAGAGAAAAAAAGAACATGATTAGATAAAACAGATATAGAATGTGTGGGGTTTCCAGGAGGTCTGATGGTCTACATGATCTACATGGTACAGACTCTATGGTCCAGGGTCATGGTCCTTCATGGTCCAGTTGTTTGATTTCTTTCAGGTACGTTACAGCAGCTGATCTCTGATACGATGGTGCGCTGGGCTCAGGAGTCCGTCATCGAGGATCCGGATCTGGTCCGAGCCATGTTTGTGCTCCTTCACCGGCAGTACGACGGAATCGGAGGACAGGTGGGTTCACGGCGTCACATGAACTGTTCAGATAAAACCCAGGTCCAGATCAGCAGGACGGTCCAGGACGGCGTCTCCTGTGTGTGTCTGTCCAGGTCCGGGCTCTTCCCAAAACCTACACCATCAACTCGGTCTCCATCGAGGACACCATCAACCTGCTGGCGGCTCTGGGTCAGATCCGGTCTCTGCTCAGCGTCCGGATGGGAAGGGAGGAGGAGAAACTGATGATCCGAGGCCTGGGGTGAGGAACCGATGCACCATCAGATGCTCCTGGAGGGTTCCGTCCAACTTATTAACACAATACATACAACGTAATAACATAAAGGATGACAACTCCAAATCATCATCTTTATTTTAGTGCAAAAGCATAACAGAACAGTATAAAATTATTTATGTTTTCAAACCATAAAACAATTAGAATAACATGAACAACCATGTAGAACTTGAAATTTCCTCAGAAAAATAAGTGCATTTTAACAATTTTATGCCTCAACTTATCATATTTACATTTGAATTACTGAACACAGTAGATCTACAGATTCACAAAACAGTTACATGTTATTGTTTTTAAATGTTGTTTATGGTTTTATTATTATTTTTTGTATTTGAGTACAACACTTTGGCGAACTGTGTTGTTGCTTTAGAAATAGGATTAGATTTAATTTAGTTTAACGGGCATAATATTGTTAAAATTTTAGTTTGGAATTTTAGTTGTCATAATTTAGGGTTATTATGTTATTTTTCTGGTCTGACCCACTCTAGATCATATTGGTCTGTATATAGAACCTGAACTAAAATGATTTTAATAGCTTCAGTGTCATTTCTTGGTTTCCTAAATTTATCCCACAGGCCAGACTGGACCCTTTGGCGGCCGGTTTTGACCCCTGGCCGTATGTTTGACACCTGTGTTCTATAGCCTCCATACGCTCACATAAACTGTCCTTTACAGCGACATCATGAACAACAAGGTGTTCTACCAGCACCCGAACCTGATGCGAGCTCTGGGGATGCATGAGACCGTCATGGAGGTGATGGTCAACGTCCTCAGCGGAGGAGACTCCAAGGTACGAGCTGGTCGTGACGGTTACAAACACAAATACACTGTGTGCATGGGATCTTTTCTAGAACACCTGGAAGGCTTCTGTTCAGAAAAAATTGTGTTTCAGTATGATGTGTTTAAGTCCTCCTCTGGCATTTTTGTACATTTTTTTCAACTTACAAAAAAAAAAGCATGAGATAGAATTTTACAGTACTGAAATCACTACTAAAGCCCAGGTTACAGAGGAACTGTCCTGTTCTGATACCCACTGATAAGGCCCTGGTTACTGAGGAGCTGTCCAGTGCTGAAATCACTGCTAAAGCCCAGGTTACAGAGGAGCTGTCCTGTTCTGAAACCCACTGATAAGGCCCTGGTTACCGAGGAGCTGTCCAGTGCTGAAATCACTTATAAAGCCCAGGTTACAGAGGAGCTGTCCGGTGCTGAACCTGCTGATAAGGCCCAGGTTACTAGGGAGCTGTCCGGTGCTGAAATGACTGACAAGGCCCAGGTTACGGAGGAGCTGTCCGGTTCTGAACCCACTGATAATATCCAGGCTGCTGCTGTGGCTCAGTTTGTTGTTAAACACTGGAGAAATGATGTGTTACAGCTGCTCCATGGAAGTGTAATTAAAGGAATAGAATAGAATAGAATAGAATAGAATAGAATAGAATAGAATAGAATAGAATAGAATAGAATAGGCTTTATTGTTATGACACCAGTTGTGCAAGAAATAGCAGGTAGTCTCTACCAGCGACCGTGCACTTAAATTTAAATAACACAATAAGATACAGACATGTATTAACAAATATAAAATGTTATTTTTATGATAGTTAAAGGAAATGTAGTTAAATAAGAGTCAAAAATACTGTGTTTAAAATATTCATAAATATGTAACCTGTGTCCATGAATCCACATCTGAAGTAGATGGTGAAATGAAGTGTGTCTTTTTGCGTTTTTACAGGAAATCACCTTTCCTAAAATGGTGGCCAACTGCTGCCGATTCCTGTGCTACTTCTGTCGGATCAGCCGTCAGAACCAGAAGGCCATGTTTGATCATCTGAGCTACCTGCTGGAGAACAGCAGCGTGGGCCTGGGTGAGTCCAGGACCAGACCAGGACCGGGTTGGACCTGTGGAACCTGCTCCTGTAGTGTGGTTCCAGTCTGTTGTTCTCTCTTCACTCATTGCATGTTCTCATAGATCTGTGGATCATAGAACAGATTTACAGCCACTTCAGTTCTGTAGGAAACACTTAGATGCTACGTGTTCATCGGCTGCAGAAGCGTTTGTTCAGGACGTAGACTCCTCCGCTTTCGCCTCTTGGTTCCTCCTCTGGTTTTTTTTCTCATTTCATACTTCCTCATTTCTCGTTTCTCCTCCTCCGTGATTCTGTTTGTTTCTAATGTCTGCTCATGTCTCCTCTCCTCTTTTCTCCGCATTTCCCTTCTTTTTTTTCCTCCTAATTTCTCCTGGTTTCTCCTCCCTCAGCGTCTCCGTCCATGCGAGGTTCTACTCCTCTCGACGTCGCTGCAGCATCAGTAATGGATAATAATGAGTTGGCGTTGGCTTTGAGGGAACCGGATCTGGAGAAGGTGAAAAAAAAACAAACAAACAAAAAAAACACCAACAAACACAGACACAAGAGAAGAAATGTTAAAATACACCAAAATATACTTTAAATAACAAATAAAACAACTTAAGTGATTTATTCTCCTTTCAAATTTGAACAAAAGTCTTTAAAACTCAAGATTCAAAGTGTTTACTGTCATATGCAGCATGTTCCCTGTACAGTGAAGGTGTTCAAAGAATAAATATGTAAAGATTTAAAGATTTTTATTGTTAATTCATTAGATCCACAGGAATATACAGATAATTAAGATGATGTTTCTCTCTCACCCTGCCACTAAATACTAAATAGAAGAAGAATAAATAAGTGGTATAAAAGATAAACGATAGCAGAATATAAAAGACAAAAATCAAACCTCTGTTCAAGAGCAGTGATAGTGCAATATAGAGCATGATTTTCATTTTTCACAACACATACATTCATGCATAGACATATCTACAAACATTTAAAAAAATAAATACATTTTTGAAGGTTGCATAAAATGAATAAAAACATAATAAATTCAGTTCACTTCATTTCAAATATGCAACAAAACAAATAAAATAATTTGACCTTAGCGCCTAAAAATACTATTATTTTATTATTAACTTTTATTTAACCAGAAAAAAGACTTGTTGAAATCAGAAGTCTTTGTTACACAGTAAAATACACAGTAAAACTGATGGATAAAACATTAAATTAAAAACATACATATAAAAGACCATCAATGAATTAAAAGCTATTAAAAGTCTAATCAACATGTTCTTTTAAAAACATCTCAAGCAGAATCTGATTCAATCAGTTAGAAAAAAACATCTACATTTATTCTTTTCAAAATAAAACATTAAACTTTCCACATAAACAGTTTTTATGTAATGCTAATGAAATAAAAGTGAAGACCTTGTGACTGAACCCTGGTGTGGCTCAGGTGGTCCAGTACTTGGCTGGATGTGGACTCCAGAGCTGCCTGATGCTGGTGCGTAAAGGATACCCGGACATCGGCTGGAACCCGGTGGAGGGCGAGCGCTACCTGGACTTCCTGCGTTTCGCCGTCTTCTGCAACGGTGACGATTCCGAATAAACTCATCCTCACGAGGCCCAGAGTTTGTTGAACCTGTGAGGTGACGTTTCGGTTTTTGTCGTCTCTTCAGGTGAAAGCGTGGAGGAGAACGCCAACGTGGTGGTGAGGCTGCTGATTCGACGGCCCGAGTGCTTCGGCCCCGCCCTCCGAGGCGAAGGCGGCGACGGGCTGTTGGCAGCCATGGAGGAGGCCATTAGGATCTCCCAGGACCCATCTAGAGATGGCCCCTCCCCCACATCTGAGAGCAGCAAGACCCTGTAAGACCCCTGTCACATGACCAAAACCCACAACAGAACAGGAACCTGGAAAAAAAAACTATTAAAGGAAAAGGGAAAGAAAAAAACGGGTGGAAAATGAGCATTAAATGTCCAACTTTAACCTCCTGAGACGCAGGGAAGGAACAGTTTGGGCTTTTTCACATGAAATAATAAATGGCATGATGCCTCAGTCTTTGCAGGCTGTGCAGCGAGTATCAGTATGTGATTATGGGATGGAAGGTCTCAGTGTGTTTGGTGTTTTTGTGTGTTTGTAGCAGTGACATCATGGAGGACGAGGAGGACGACACCATCCACATGGGAAACGCCATCATGACCTTCTACGCCGCCCTCATTGACCTGCTGGGGCGCTGCGCTCCAGAGATGCATGTGAGTGACCACACCGAAACACAACAACACCACAACTGCCCTCTGGAGTTAAACCCACTGTCCTCTGGAGTTAACCCCACTGTCCTCTGGAGTTAACCCCTATGTCTTCTGGAGTTAACCCCTCTGACCTCTGGAGTTAAACCCACTATCATCTGGAATTAACCCCTCTGTCCTCTGGAGTTAACCCCTCTGTCCTCTGGAGTTAAACCCACTATCATCTGGAATTAACCCCTCTGTCCTCTGGAGTTAACCCCTCTGTCCTCTGGAGTTAAACCCACTATCATCTGGAATTAACCCCTCTGTCCTCTGGAGTTAACCCCTCTGTCCTCTGGAGTTAAACCCACTATCATCTGGAATTAACCCCTCTGTCCTCTGGAGTTAACCCCTCTGTCCTCTGGAGTT
>JAPTYQ010000012.1:112651-127390 GCA_029814465.1 Ostorhinchus cyanosoma
ATGTGTGCTGGTCCAGACCCCTGTCCATTAGACCCCATGTGTGCTGGTCCAGACCCCTGTCCATTAGACCCCCATGCACACTGGTCCAGACCTTAGTCCAGATCCACGTGACCCCTTTAACATCATTCCTTACATTAGTTCCATTCCTTCATGGAACCAAACAAAGCAGGTCCACTCAGGGTTCCTACAGAGGTGGACCTTCCAGACCCTGGAGACCACATTGGACTTCAGACTGTTGATGTCACTGTCTTGTAATGTGTACGGAAATGACCAAAAATAGTCACTTGATAAAGGGTTAAGGTTAAGTGTTTAAGGGTAACACACTCCACTATCCCCATGACACACAGAACATAGCATTAGCATTAGCATTAGCACATCAGTAGCACTGAGCTGCAGATGAAGACCTGTTCTGGGACCGCCTCCAGATCTTCATCAGCACCAAGATTTAACCATACGTACCTGTGTCTGACGGCTTTTCTAATATTGTGACATTTTTCCAGAACATTAATACATTTACAGTTTTATATTCTTTTAATATTACCTCTGAAAGTTATTACTTTTCATAAAATTACTTTTTTAATGAAATATCAAAGCTTGATCCTTGCATTATTGTGACTTTTTCTCATTCTATATTATTTATATTTTGGTGCTATCAGGGCAGTTAATCTGTCAACCTATTAATCGGCAGTTAATGCCATTAACATCCTGCAAACAAATAAGGAAAACACAGAGAAGGAAACTTTGGTTACAACAAAAGTGACTGAATTAATTCTTTCAGATACAGAACATGGTTGACAGGAACGGAAGAGGATGAGGGCCACTGGGAAAAAAATAAGGTCCAATATAGTTATTATTACTGTTATATGAGAAAAACAATGTAAATATGCAAATACTGTTTTTAAAATTTAAATTTTACTTCAAATTTTCACATTCTAAGAATGTTTAATTCTGTTTCTCTCCTTTATTTATATAAATACAAGATTGTCTATTTTTCCTTTGTATTTTCACTCTTTTGTTTTTTTTCCTCTTTTTCTACCTGTAAACTGGTGTGATGTATGTTGCTGCTGTAACTGTGGAATTTTCCCATGATGGGATCAATAAAGTCTTATCTTAAAAGCAAAAGTCAGAATTCTGAGAAAAAAGTCAGAATTCTACAATTAAAGTCAGAATTCTTACTCTAATCTGGGAATTCTGACTTTTTTCGCAGAATTCTGAATTTTTTTTTCTTAGTAATGATTGAAAAAATATATTGGACCTTAATTCTTTTTTTTCTTCCAGTGGCCTTAATCCTCTTCTACAGACAGGTGCCTTCTCAACGGTCATATTTTTTAAAAAGTCTTCAGAATAGTGTCTGCTTTTATTTATTTTATTTTATTTAACTTTTACAGTCTGTGAAGACATGCAGACCAACTTAATTATCATGTTCATTCTATTGTTATTATTTCTTTCCAGATAGACATAATTAAGTCAACTACTGACATTTCTGTATTTTTACACTTTTAATACGTATCACAGAAAAAAAAGACTTGTACTTAACAAATTTAAATGTGTTTTCTCATTAACACATGTGTCTGACTGCTTGTTTCCCTGTTATTTAATTTTCAGTCTAATATTACTCACATATATCCATTATTAAAGTAAAAAAGACCCTAAATATGGTTCCTCTTCACTTTATAGCAGATGTTATCCAGTATTCAGGTGCACTGCAGTTAGGTCATATGTTTAATATCCCCTTAACTAAATAAAAAAAGGCTATAACAGATAAAAAACAGACTGTAGTGAGGGATTTTTAATGGCGAAGTTTGCTTGTACTCTACAACTTCACCACTACATGTCACTAAATATCACACATTTTGACAAAAATGGAAACCAAAGTATTTCCTGGATCGGTATATTTGATAACATTTTACCAACACAAGCCGGAATTATGGAAATGATTATGAGTCATATTATAACAATATCCTGTTTTAGATTTCCAGAACTACTTGAGGACGCAAACAGGAAATAATACGACGGTCAACATCATCATCTCCACCGTCGACTACCTCCTCAGAGTCCAGGTTCGATCTGTGCTCTTTTACACCTGAAATAATCAACTCCTTATTAGATTTTCCACTTAATTTTAGTATGAAATTAAGGTTGTTGTTTTTTTAAGGAGATTGTAGAAAATATTGTGTTTTGTGCAAATAAAGTCACACTTTGGAAGCTGAAACTGTATTTCCATTAGAGTTGTACTTTTTGCATTTATATATTTGGTGTTTGTCTAACTATCGTGTCTGATTATTTTCATCTTTTTTTTCTAACATCCTCCTCTGACTCTTCTCCAGGAGTCCATCAGTGACTTCTACTGGTATTATTCTGGAAAAGATGTCATAGATGAACAGGGCCAGAGGAATTTCTCCAAGGCAATAAACGTGGCCAAGCAAGTTTTCAACACCCTCACCGAGTACATCCAGGTATGACGAAGAAAAGTATAAAAATAAAAGTATAAACAGCTTAAATTACTTGAACTAAAGTTATTTAACTCATAAAGACCCAAACAACCACTGGCCACCAAAGTCATTTAGCATTAATTCTATCAATTCATGTAAAAATTTGGTGTAAAATACAGTTCTTCGTCTTTTCATGGTCATCAGATATGAGCAGATATGAGAAGAATAAAATTAGCAACAAAATGAACAAAACTGAACAATAAATCAACAAAGTAATGAATAATATTTACAAAATAAGCCACAAATTGATCATCACTGAAGAAAAAAAAAGATAAAATAGGCAACAAAATATAGAAAAAGAAACAAATTAAGTTTCAAAATAAACAAATGAAATAAAATAATAAATGTAATAAAATGAATAAGAAAAGAATAAAATAAAATAAGCAACAAAATGAAGAAAAACAATCATTATGATCACTAAAATGAACATAAATGAATAATAAATCAACAAAATGATGAGTAATATTTCTAAAATAAGGCACAAATTTATCAAAATTGAAGATAAAAATAATAAAATAGGCAACGAATGGAGAAAAATAAACAAAATAAGTAACAAAATTCACAAAAACAAAATGAAATAATAAGATTTATAAAAAATAATTGAATGCAGCCCATTTGAACGTTCAGAGGCTCCGTAGTTACCATGGAAACACCGTTTCTGATACTCTAGCAGTTAACTTTAATCTGAGCTTTTATGAGCATCTGCCTGATCAGTGAATGAAATACAGGAAAATACCAGACTTTTATTGAAGAAATGCAAAATACAGAGGATAATATTAGAATAAATGGTGATAAGTTGCTTCAGAAAAGTTAGATAGAGAGAAAAATTCTTGTGGGAGCCGACAGAAAAGTACCACTGGGTCTGTGTGGGTTCAATCAGGTTTGACAGTAATTAACGAGCTTTTATTTCCTTCTTTATTCCTTATTTCTGGAATAGTCCGATAAGGTGCTGTAAGTGTGTCCAAACACTGGTCCAGCTGTGACTCCGCCTCCTCCTGATGCCTTTGTGTCCTGCTCTTTCAGGGTCCTTGTACTGGGAACCAGCAGAGTTTAGCTCACAGTCGTCTGTGGGACGCTGTGGTCGGTTTCCTCCACGTCTTCGCTCACATGCAGATGAAACTGTCCCAGGTGAGTTTACTGTGTTAAAGGTACAACAAACCCAAACACTTCCTCGCTCTTTGTGGGACTGTTAGAAAAGCCGTCAAATAAAAACCTCCTGTTTGTTAAATTGAATCAGATGATCTGGGAAATGGAACTTTAGCCACAGTCATTTGGACAGTAGGGCTGCATGATTAATCCATTTTAAATCTAAATGAGATCATTTAATTAAGATGAGGTTTGAAAAAGGATAATCATCAAGTAAAGACGTAAAGAAATAAAAATGTAAACAGGTAATTAAAACAAATATTTACAGTGATTTTTTTCTCCTGTATTTGATTTTTGATTTTTTTTTTTTTAAATGAAGGATTCCAGTCAGATTGAGTTACTGAAGGAACTGATGGATCTGCAGAAAGACATGGTGGTGATGCTGCTGTCGATGCTGGAGGGTGAGTTCCAATCCTTGAAATCAACAAGAAAACGAGCTGAGAGCATGGGTGTGAAACAGAGGGAGGGTCAGGAAGGAAGTTAGAAAAGCTGTTCATCTGACCGGAGCGCAGCCTGTACACAGAAGAACAGATTTATAACAGAAAAAACCTATGAAACGCATCCAAATGTGTAAAAGGGAGTCAGTGTTTGAGCTGATAATCCAGAGCAGGGCTGTGGAGCTCAGTTTAGTTCAGGTTCCACATACAAACCAGCTGGATCTGAAGCAGTAAAATAATAATATAACTCCAATTTTTCTCTTTGTTTTAGACTGAAAAAGTAAAATTACATCAAGGAAAATGTTTACATACAGACTATCCTTTAAGAAAATGTGAATAATATGAACAACCTGAAATTTCCTCCGAAAAATCAGTGCAATTTTAACAATATTCTGCCTCAGTTTATCGTGTACACATGTATATTATAACTTCAGGATCACAGTGGATTTACAAATACACAAACATTTAATAACAGGCAGAGTGTTGTTAATATGACACTGAAGTCATTTCATGATGTTCATGTTTGTTCAGATTATTCTCTTATTTGTATGTAAACATTTTCATGTTATTCTATTTTTTTTTTACATCAATCCAATCCACTTAATTTATAAAGAACATTTAAACAACAAGAACATTTCCAAAGTGCTGCACAATAAATACATAAAAAAACATAAAACTACAACAATGCTAAAAAAACCAATAAAATCAATACAAATAAATACAAATAAATAAAAGACACAGAGAACCACACAACTCACGTGGAGTTAAAAGCCAGAGAATAAAAATGAATAAAAACTAAAACAAAGAGAAAAGTTTGGAGTTGTCATTATTTATATGTTGTTATGATGTTTTTTTACTGGTTCAGATTCACTTTAGATCATATTGGTCTGAATGTGGAACCTGAACTAAAAGGAGTTTAACAGCATTTATTGTTAATATCCTCACTGTGCTTTTTTCATCCCACAGTTCAGATTGGACTCTAAGATAAGATAAGATAAGATAAGATAAGATAAGATAAGATAAGATAAGATGTTCTTGATTCCACCACGGGGAAATGTCGCAGTTAACAGCAGCAACATCCAACACACCACTGCAAGAGAAAGACGGGTAGAAAAAAAGCACAAGTGAGAGTGAACATATAAAGGAAATATAAGAAATTTGATATTTATATAAATATTTCTATAAGTAGTGAATTTGGCGTCCTGCTTTTGGTCCCCGGGCCGTATGTTTGACACCTGTGATAGAAACAACATTCACTGAGTCCATGTTGTGTTGTTTTTAACAGGAAATGTGGTGAACGGAACCATTGGGAAGCAGATGGTGGACATGCTGGTGGAATCCTCCAACAACGTGGAGATGATCCTCAAGTTCTTCGACATGTTCCTCAAACTCAAAGACCTCACCTCGTCAGACGCCTTCAAGGAGTACGACCCCGACGGAAAAGGCAAGGATGGGCTTTGAACTGAGTGAACCCTGGAAGAACCGTCTAAACGCACGTTATGAAAAACAGGGCGTTTGAGCAGGTCTGGAAAGTTTTAAAAAGCATGGAATTTTCAAGCACTGTTTTCCAGACCTTGATGAGTCTGGAGTTTTGGGTGAAAGTCTTTATAAAGTATGAAAAAATTTTCTCTCATAGTTAAATTTTAGAGTTTGGTCAAAGTCATAGTCTGTAAGATAAAAAATACAGTCACGGAAACAGTTGTTCTCCCTTAGTTTTTTTCAGTTTCTTGTTCATTTAAATCCAACTAAAGCTCCATTTGTTTGGACAAATATAATGAGACCGACACAAACAGCTCAGAGTAGTTTCATTTCAGAGAACATGTTTTCTTAATAATAACCCAAATCATTTCAGTTCTTTCATGAATATCTTTCATTGTTCTGATAAAAACAGTGCTTTGATTCATTCCATGTTTTCTTTTCTGTCTGTTTTAGTCACATGATCCACACAGGAGTTAGAACTGGACTGAAGAACCAGGGTTTTTGAGGACTTGGGATGGAATAATCATTTTTTCCATATCTGTACATGAGGAAAACATCCAAAAAAACATATTATTTCACTAACAGGTTGATACTGGAACGATTCCAGTGATACTTGTTTGTGTGATATTCATGTGTTTTTCTGATTTTCGTGCATTTTGAAAATGTTTCTGTCAGTGATTTTGATTTAATTTAAAATCTTTGTTTCGAACATGTAGACAGTGAAATCAAACACAACCAGTCAACAAAATATCAGTAATGATGCATACAGGTTGATAAGTAAACAAAAGAGAAAAAAATACATACAATAAAATAAAACAATTTCAACAGGCTCAAAAAGGAGTAAGAAGACGTAAAAACTTAAATACTCCTACCCCCAGTCCCTTAGTCAAACATCCATCCCATCAGTAAAACAAACATCTCTCAGTAAAACATAATTTACTGCAAATTATGCATCTATTTAGTAAAATTCACTTTTCTCTGACACACAACAGGTACAATCTCAACCAAAAAAGTAAGAACACAAGTATAAAAGTACATAAAGTCAAAATGTAGCGGCAAAAAACAAATAGCAGTTCTGGAAAAAGTCTGGAATTTTTATTTGGATCCAGAGCAAACAGCCTGTAAAAGCAGAGGAACATGTGGATAATGTCCAAGTGTGACCCGACAGGTGTCATCTCTAAGAGGGACTTCCATAAGGCCATGGAGAGCCACAAACACTACACCCAGTCCGAGACCGAGTTCCTGCTGTCCTGTGCAGAGACCGACGAGAACGAGCTGCTGGACTACGAGGAGTTTGTGGAGCGATTTCATGAGCCGGCAAAGGTACGACGGGACCTTCACTGGATGATTGATTGATTGATTGATTTATTTATGAACCAAATCCCATTGAGATTAAGAACCTCTTTTACAAAGGAGTCCTGACCAAAACAGGCAGCAGCAAATACAGCAGTGGAAAAAAGGTTTTGGACACCCCATGCATTTGTGGAAGTCCTTGATCTCTGCCCAGAATTGTTCCATTCTCAGAACCCACATGCTCCCTTCTGCACGTGCTCTGTTCCATCGAGGTCTGGATGTTTCAGTCAGATAATGCATTCAGGGCGTGACATGTAGAAACTGTCAGGAATTTAGGTTCATATGTTTTTCTTGTAATCAATAAATTAAAAAAAAAAAAAAAAAAAGACCAACTTGGTTTTGTCTGACTGATGCAGCCACATCCTTTAAAAATAAATAAATAAATAATTTCTGCAAATATTTCATGATATTTGAGATTTTGTGAAATTTTAAGGTTGTCCGAAAACTTTTTTCCACTACTGTACAACAACACACACTTACTCTGTTAACCCATAAAGACCCACTTCTACTTTTATTTTAGTTTCCAAATGAAATGTTCTCTCTATTTAACCTCTTCTAAGTGATTTGTCACCATTTATCGTAGTAATTTCCTCTCTGTTGCATTTTTTCCGTGAAAATCAGGTATTTTCCTATATTTAGTTCCCTGATCATGTACTCTAATTATCATGCTGAGACGACATTTGAGGGTTATATAAAAAAAAAAACAAAAACAGAAAATTAAAGCTGCGTATGACTTTTGTCACCGTTTTTTCATCACATCTGTCAAACTCCAGCCACAGCCTCAGCATCATGAGTCCGTTAGTCTGTCTTTGATTGCTCACCTCAATCTCTTCCGTCACGGTGATCAGTTTGGAAGTGCACTCCGCCGTAAACAGTCCATTTGTTTCCAGAGCCGGTGGGTCAGTCGGGCTTTTTCAGAAATTTGTCACAACATACATGATGGTACAAAGCAGATCCAGCAGCACAGCAAAAAAGTGTGAGTGAGGTCTATGTAATGGAACTGTTGACCTGAAAGATAAAGACTGAAGAAGAACAACGTTAAGATAAGTGTGAGAAA
Source organism: Ostorhinchus cyanosoma (assembly GCA_029814465.1). NCBI lineage: Eukaryota > Metazoa > Chordata > Actinopteri > Kurtiformes > Apogonidae > Ostorhinchus > Ostorhinchus cyanosoma. Next base: position 120,616 of record JAPTYQ010000012.1, read on the forward strand.
TGATCTGTTTATCCAACGACAGGATGAGGGCGATCATAAGGATAACAACACTGGAGTAAACTGTGGAGTTGTGGTAGTCTACTGTGTTCCTTTTCTTTTGAGATTTGTGTTTCTTTGTGTTTTTAGGGCTGTCAAAATTAATGAGTTAACACTAATTAATCCATCATCATGATTAATCTGATTAAAGATTGTAATCATTTAACAGCTCTGTTTGTTTTGTCTTCCCTTCTGTACGTCCATATCTGCGACATGTTCTTAAAAAGAAACAAAAAAAAAAAGAAAGTGTTTTTAAAAAGTCCACTGTGTGTTTTGAAGGACATCGGCTTCAACGTGGCGGTCCTGCTCACCAACCTGTCGGAGCACATGCCTCATGACACTCGGCTGCAGACCTTCCTGGAGCTGGCGGAGAGCGTCCTCAACTACTTCCAGCCGTACCTGGGCCGGATCGAGATCATGGGCAGCGCCAAACGCATCGAGAGGGTCTACTTCGAAATCAGCGAATCCAGTCGGACGCAGTGGGAGAAACCTCAGGTAAAGACACGCCCCCTTAACGGACCCGTCTGGGTGAGTTCACGGCAGCTTTTTCTGAACCTCGTGACCTCTGCGTCCAGGTCAAAGAGTCCAAGCGTCAGTTCATATTCGACGTGGTCAATGAAGGAGGCGAGAAGGAGAAGATGGAGCTGTTCGTCAACTTCTGCGAGGACACCATCTTTGAGATGCAGCTGGCGGCGCAGATGTCGGACGCCGGCGAACGCTCGGCCGTGAAGGAGGAAAGTGAGCGCGAGAAACCAGATGAGGAAAACCCGGAGATGGGCTTCTTCTCAATCACCACGGTTCGCATGGCGCTGCTGGCTCTGAGATACAATGTCCTCCTGCTCATCAAGGTGAAAACACACAGAGTAAACGAACACAGAGTAAACGAACACAGAGTAAACGAACACAGAGTAAACCAAAAAACAAAGAAATGACCTGTTTAGGACTTCCATCATTGACGTGCACTGTCAGTTTAGAGCTTTTAACCCATTGATGCACGAGTATCTGGACCTTCCACTCCTCCATAAGTGACTCTTGTTGAAATGAATGTGTTTTTAATGCCATTTTTACCTGGAGGGGGCGGGGCCTGAAGTGGTTCCTGTGCATTTAAAGGGCCAGCGCTCCAAACCACCTGTCATTCCTCAGAAATAGGGTCTTAGATGGACCTGTGGAGTTGAATGAATGAAGAGTCCAGACCCAAGCAGAGCATTTACAGTTTATGGAGACCACAGGGAAATGTGGGAAAAGGAAACTATTCCATTTAAAGAAGCCAAATATCACTCCTTTAAGAGTGCTGCAAGTAAACATACTAGATACACGTTTAGGTTTCCTTATACTGTTATAGTCATTCAGTGAGTGTATACTTTGAAGTATCCTACAAGTGTTTGGTGTTTGGACCCCTGTGTTGTAATGTTTTCTCTGTTCACCTCCACAATGGATCTGAAATGAAACCACCCAGGTGTGATTAAAGTTTGGACTTTCAGCTTTAATTAAAGGGGTTTAACAAAAATATTGCATTAACTGTACTACGAATTACAATCATTTTAAATGTAGCCTCTCCATTTTCAGAGGTTCAGAAGTAATTAGAGCACTGTCCAGATGTGTCCTGTTCCTGAATATTCTATGATAAAGGAAGCAGATAAAAGGTCTGGAGTCAAACCATCAACTAATGGGCCTTAACGTAGAACACCTAATTGATGTTTTAGGCTAAATTTAAGAACATCTAAACCTGTAGAAATACTGTTGGTTACAGTTAAAGTATTTTCCTTTTACACTTTAAATATACGGAAGTCTGTACATTTAAGAGACTTTTTTTTTAGATTTGGGGTTCTGTGATAGAATGTGTAAATGTGAGGGTTCCATGTGCAGGTGTTGTCCATGAAGAGTCTGAAGAAGCAGATGAAGAGGATCAAGAACATGACGGTGAAGGACATGGTGACCACGTTGGTGTCCTTCTACTGGTCGGTGCTGCTCGGACTCCTGCACGTGGCCTTCAGCGTCGCCAGAGGGTTCTGCAGGATCTTCTACAACACCTTCATGGGAGGAAATCTGGTGGAGGGCGCCAAAACCATCAAGGTGATTAGATTCGATTCGATTCGATTCGATTAGATAGAACTTTATCGGGCAGATCCATTTCAAAATAAATGTTCCAGTAGCAACAAAACGCAGAATGTACACATAAGAAATATTACAGGACAAAAAGGAAAGAAAATAGTAATGATAATAGTTCTAAATAAAAAGAAGTAAGACATTAACAAAGAACTAGTAAAAGTACGAATAATAAAAAAGTATTTATATTACAATCAGCAGTAAGATTCCTAAACTACCACCAACAAACACTACAATAAACAATAATCAACTCTGCAGATCTTCCTCCAAATGCTAATTAATGCTGATGTGAGTAAACCAGGAGGCGTGTCTAAAGACCTGATCTGATCAACTCCATCCCCAGGTGTCTGAGCTGTTGGCCAACATGCCCGATCCCACCCAGGACGAGGTCCGAGGCGAGGGGGACGACCGAGACAAGAGGCCCTCGGACCGGAGCTCGGCCAAAGAGGACCTGGCTGATCTGGCGGTGAACACCAGCGAGACGGAGCTGCTGTCGGACATCTTCGGCCTGGATTTGAGGAGGGAGGGCGGTCAGTATAAGATCACCCCGCACAATCCCAACGCAAGTCTGACCGAACTCCTCAACTCCCCGGTCCCTCCTCCAAACCCACCGACGACGGCCGCAGCAGCCCCGCCCGAGCTCCGACGGAGGCATCAGGTGAGGAGGGAAGGGACTTAAGCGCTGATCAGTTTCAGCATAAGGTCCATTTCCTGTGTAATTAAACTCTTAGAAAGAAGGAGTTGCTAATGTCACCTGTAAATACGTTCAGTAAAAAGTCTGTCAGAATCTGTGTTTTTTCATACATTTTTCCATTTGTCTTTCAGTCAAAGAGTTCTACATCAGAGGAGAAGGAAGCAACACCTGAGACTGAATGTGAACCAGAGAAAAAATCGGAGTAGGTTCAACCTTTTTTTTTTTTTTTTTTTAATTTTACTGTTAAACTGTCGTAAAAAACCAGGAGGTGTTGGAGTCTTTCATTCCTGCCGCAATTAAATCAAATAGAAGAAAAACAGAAGTTAGCATCCTCCAGTTTTGGTCCCTGATAAACATATTTCCACATAAGTGGAAGGTGTTAGCGCTGATGAATGCGTTACGTTTGCATGTGTTCATTTTGTGATTGTAGTGAAGGACACGTAGAAAAACAAGAAAAACCACCGACTGTGAAGACGGAGAAACTAAAGCCCAAAGTAAGACGGCATCATAAGAAGTCTGATGAACCGGATCAGCAGGAGTCTGCCTTCTGGAAGAAGATCATCGCCTACCAAAGGAAGCTACTGGTGCACACCACTTCTCTATTATTAGTATTTAAAGTTGTTTTGGGTTTTTTTTCATAAGATTTCTAAATGCTGTTAACAGTTAATGGTGTTTATGTGATAATAGTCTAAAGATTAAAAGTTGGGCTAAAATATTAAGTGTGTCCAGCAGCATTTCATTGATTTAATAAACGTTTTTGTAGACACTGCTTTTAAAGTTATATATAACCCTAATTGCAAAAAAAAGTTTGTGATCGCTGTAAAAATCCAATTTTTTGTCCATTGAGATTCCATCCTATAGGATAGGGGTAAAATCTGGATTTTATTTTGGGCCACAATCATGCAGCTCGAGTATCTGGTAACATTTTGCCAAAGAAGTGTCTTGAAAGGTAGTGTTATTAGCTTATTATTTATTGTTTTGTTTCTATTGTCTTTCTTTATGCTAATGCTGTAAGGCGGTGAGATGAATTTTATAAGCCCCCCTGAGTTTTCTGATCTCACCTGCACAATTTCTTTGCTTGTCCTAATGTTTGATTTGTTGTTGTGTGCAAAATAAATTAATAAAAAAAAAAAAAAGAAGTGGCATAAAGAGAAAATTTAAAGGACACAAGAACAGAACCCTGTGGAACACCAGATGTTAGCTTCTCTAGTGCTGATTAACAATTACTTATTGATGACCTCTATAAAAGAAAAAAATGAACCTGATTTAATTCAAATTTTTAATGTTAAGCCCCAGAAACAAATTGTTGAATCTTCTTTGTGCTTTATTTGCAGAATTACTTTGCCAGGAACTTCTACAACATGAGGATGCTAGCTCTGTTTGTCGCCTTCGCCATCAACTTCATCCTTCTGTTCTATAAGGTAACGTCAATACAAAGTTAACTATTTTGTTCATCACAGAAACAAAGAAAGGACCTGTTTTTAAAGCGTAGTGTCTGGTTCCGTGTCAGGTTTCTACAGCCTCCTCGGTGGTTGAGGAACGTGAAGTGGTTTACAGCAGCAGCCCAGTGGACAGCGGCGTCCAGTGGGATCCTCTGGGTGGAGAACAGATGGTGGAGGTGAAGGAGGAGCTGACGGATGAGGCCGGGGAGCCGCTCAAGCCCGTCACGGTGCGTTTCGTCCTGGAGGAGAGCAGCGGGTACATGGAGCCGATGCTGCGGATCCTGGCCGTCCTGCACACCGTCATCTCCTTCTTCTGCATCATCGGATACTACTGTCTGAAGGCACGATGCACATGGAGTGGTGTTAGCCACGCAAACCCGCCTGGGACAAGCATTCAGCTCTCAATTCTGACTTTAGACCCCACCTTCTGTTTTTTTTAAGGATTTAACATTCCTTGAAAATAATACTACGCTGTAGGCTTGTAACAGTACACAGAGATAAACATCACACATGCACTGCAGTCAGAAAAGAAACATTTTCGTAGACCTGCTTATAAGCGTCATAATTGTAAGAAAAGATCCTGATTTCTGTAAAAAAAATCTCTATTTTTCTGTATTCCATCTCATTGAATGGGATAATTATTTATCACTGTTACGTCCCAGCCTATGGGTTCACCAGGACGTACATAATGTGCTCTGTCTGACCTGTCCCAGTCTCAATTCACACAAGGAGTCCAAAAATTTAAGTCCACAATATATTTATTGAACAACTCAAAGAGGACAGGGGAATGCTCAAGTAAAACAACAAACAAAAGTCTTCTTTCAAACAAAAAGTCTCATCTCCTAAACTAACGGTCAAAATAAAATACAATAACTTAAAACTCCCTGAACCAAAATAGGAGAAAAAGGTCAAACAAAAAGAGCCACTCACCACTATCAAGACTTAGGCCTATATTAACTAACAAATTACTATTATTTATTACTATCAATTACTATTATACAAAACACAAATCTGGCAATCAGAAAAACACACAGGTCTGGTGTTGGAAGCTGGCAGAGCTGCTGGACCACAGTCAGCTCATCTGGATTCCACCAACAAGCAGCTTCCTGAAACACATCAAACAAAAAGCCACAGCGCCCCTACAGGGCTGGGGCACAAATGCACAGAAGTACAGATGAACAGAAATTATGACCCAGGGTCGTAACGATCACTCAGCTCATCTTTTCGCATAAGTAACTAAAAAAGATTTCAAAACTGCGAGCTCATTTTTGGCAGTTTTGAGATTAGAGCTGCTTCTAGGCTCTTGATGAAGAAATAATCAGATTTGAAATGTTTTCCTTTCATGTGGTTTCTGTATGAAATTGATGCCATTCAGTTATGGGTATGTGCAGTTTACATGTGGAGGTTGTAATTAGATTAGTGTCCTTTATTTTGGAGAGGAGATATAATTGTGTGTCATCAGTATCAAAATGCAAACTGCTATTGTGTTTGTTTTTTTTAATGTTAGAAAATAGTAAAGGCACAAGAATGGAACCCTGTGGAACTCCAAATTTGACATCCTTTGAAGCTGACTGATTTCTGCCAACCACCCAGAAACCATCCTGATTTCTGTTCAGATGATTTCTTGGAATTATCAGATATTGGCTCTGAATGCGTACAAACTGAAGTGTTTGAATTCAAAGGAAAACGCAGAACAAATGTACATGTAACGTATCGATTATAGTCTGTGGTTCCAGAGTGAATGAGTTTTTAATACATGTGTCTGTTTAAAAGCTGAGGTCGGATGTTCAGTTTTCGGTTCCGCTGACAGAACACTGACTGTGCATTTGTGTTTGGTTTAAGGTACCGTTGGTGATCTTTAAGCGGGAAAAGGAGGTGGCCAGGAAGTTGGAATTTGATGGTCTTTACATCACAGAACAACCGTCTGAGGACGATATTAAAGGACAATGGGACAGACTGGTAATCAACACACAGTGAGTAAAACCTGTGGACGGGACGGATTTAAGACAATCTGATGAAGTCAGGATGTTCAACTGTAGAATTTAGCACCATCACTCATCCTAATACACACAACATCTAACGTTAGCATTAGCATTAACAGCTAGCTGCCATTGAAGGCACTTTATAGACCTGCTGTGTTTCCAAAACTGTCAGGTAAATGTGACAGAAGTACTGCTGTTAAAACTCAAATATGATTAGATATGAACACATAATTTTGAGTACAATTCAGTTACTGCATTATGTATTAGTTGTGGGTTGAATGTTGAAATTAAGGAAAGTGATAAAGGTGTAAAAGCACTAGAGGGGCAGGATTTAAATCAGTTGATACTTTTGACTCCTCCTTTTCAACCATGAAAAAGTCACACTTCCACGTAGTTGAAGATGGTAAATGTTAGTTTGTTTTTGACTGAAAAAAGGCTCTGACAGAAGCAAACTTTATTAATGCGGCCTACTTTTACAGCTCAAGCTCCACAATACATGGTGCCAGATACAAAGA
>JAPTYQ010000012.1:132883-143670 GCA_029814465.1 Ostorhinchus cyanosoma
TGGACCTGGACCTGGACCTGGACCTGGACCTGGACCTGGACCTGGACCTGGACCTGGACCTGGACCTGGACCTGACCCTGGACCTGACCCTGGACCTGGACCTGGACCTGGACATAACCCTGACCCTGGACCTGGACCTGGACCTAACCCTGGACCTGGACCTGGACCTGACCCTGGACCTGGACCTAACCCTGGACCTGGACCTGGACCTGGACTGTGCTCTCCTCTGTGCCCCTTTCATCCCGGTCCAGGCTCAGATCCTCAGACCCTCAGACCCTCAGACCAAACCCTCCTAAAGCTCCTTCATGTTCGTCGTCAGATTGAATCTGACGTTAAGTCGACTTAAAGCTTCAGCTCCGTGTTTAAACTTTCAGCTCAAAGAAAAACTGTCGATTAAAGCGAGAACACGTGGGTTTTAAGGCTTTAATGACGTGATATTGATCAGAAGATGAGCTTCACATCCAGCTGCTGTTGTTTTTACCTTCATCTGATCCACTTAAACCACGTCTTTGAACCAGATGGAAAGTGTTCAAGTCTGAAAAGAGGCTCAGTTCGATTCACAGCCACGACAGATTCGAACCGACGCTTTGGAGGCGAAAACGCTCCAGTTTATGTTAGAAAAGAAGGTTTTTAACACTTTATGTCGGTTTATTTCATTCTTTTCCATCTGCACGTGTGTAAAAGACAAAAGAGGACTGATCTCATGAAATCGCATTGAACCAGTTCTGATGGAATTTTCTTATACGAACGCATGTTATTCGACGTTATTTGATCGCGTGTCAATGTACACCAGGATCTGCTTTACATATGCTAACCCTAAACTTAACCGCTAATTCCGTGGTATTTGACGCAGCGTGAACATACACGCAGAAAGCTTCAAATGCGTTCAGATAATACGCCACTTTTAATTTCTCTGTTATCTGTACGAGATTCACGATGTCACGTTGGATTTTTATGGTCATATAAACGAGCTCAGTGACTCGCTGTCGAGGCCGTTAGCTTAGACAGTTAGCTAAAAAATAGAGTTAGCTAACATTACCAAAAACAACAATAAAATGTATATAAACATTAGCGCGTTCGTGAACTCCTGACGGAACCTCTGACCTTCACCAAAAATGTCGACAAACCATCCTAACATCGGTTCTCGCATTTTTAGCCAAACTTTTCAACATGTAAACTCACAGCTAGTGGTGGTTAAGCCCCGCCCACTGAACCTGTGCTCCAGCCTATCGTTGGTTACGCTGTTCCTGTGGATGTTTCCTGAGCTGGATCATGGCCTTTTGAGCGTCTGCGCTGGAAGCAGGAGCTGATGGTTCTGGCTTTAATTAGTACAGCCTGTATTAGTAATATCAGCTATTCTTTACAGGCTATGCTAATCTATGCCAGAATCAGCAATGCAAAGGACGACGCTGGAACCAACGCAACACGAAACCGAACGTTGAGCTCGTTTGGGTCGTTTTCATCGGTCAGTATTTTCCAAAAGCTGGACTGGATCAGCGCTTTAGTTTTCCTTAAAGTCATGTGACCCCGTCAACAAAAGCACTCATTTAACCTCATGAAGACGTTAGCTTTAGCATTTTACTGTCTTTGGTTTGTTTTGTTTGTTTGTGTGCAAAAAAAAAATCCTCCAGTGGAACCAGTGAAACTGATGTGGGTCAGATTCCTTCAGTCAGATTTTCCAGATCTATAGTCTCTAGATCAGTTCTTCTATCTGACTGAACAGTTCCTCTGGAGGTGATTCTGTCGGATTTTAAATGTGATCAGATATTTGGACTGAAATGACACAAATACACTGAGTCAGAGTTAAATTTTTTCAGTGTGTTTTCACTTACAGTTTTGTTTTGTTTGGGTTTTTTTTTTTTTAAATTGTACAACTTTTTACTGTTAATTCTATTTTTAATTCATTTTTTCTCTGTATATTTGTCTGAAAAAGTCACTTTTCTCTGTATTTTCTCTGCTTTTGATATAATAACCCTCAACTTTAATTTGAGCTTATATGGACTTTAATCATAATCAGTCAATTAAATGTTGGGAAATCACAGATTTTCACTAAAACTGTACATTACAGAGCATAACATTTGAATAAATGGTGATAAATTATTTAAAAAAGGTCAAAAATAGAGGGAAAAAAAATCATTTGGGAACTGCCTCAAAAGTAGCCCTGGGTCTGTATGGGTTCAGAAAACATACATATTTATAATATTTTGTCGAAAAGAATCCGTTTGTAATAATGTAAAGGTGTAAAAGTGTAAAAAAGAACCAAAGCAGACCAGATGAACGGCAGAACATCATCCTGCAGACATATTATTTCAGCTGGAGATGGAATCTGTACAAATACATATTCATCTGTCCCTCAGATAAAAATAGGAACTCCATTTTTGGTCTGAATAACTTTTTGGATCAAATAAAAAAAAACACGCCAACGAAACTCCCTTTTTGTGTCAGATTTATTGACCGGCTGTGGCAGTTCCAGCTCCATCGTTCTCCTTCAAACTGAAAGTGATAAATATCAGGTGAACGCGCAGGTTTTTCTTAGATCAGACTTTGTTATTTTATCCTCGTACATTTCCTTTTTCTTCATTTTTACTGAACTCGGGCTCATTTCAGCTGATGTTGAACGTCATAAATCTCCAGTTTCTGTATGTTTTTTTTTCCAGATGTGGATCCATCGCTCTTCTTGAACCGGACCAGTTCAGATCCAGTCCACTTCAGAATGACCAGTTCTCCTGCGATCACAGACCAGCCCGACGCCATTTTAGGTATGAACCCCAACGCTTTAGACCAGGGTCTACATTCACACCTGAAGCAGATCCGTCAAAAAATAACCTGGAAAGAACGACAACGCTGAACTTTTCTTTATGTTTCACTGTGAAAAAAGTCCAATTACAGACTGAAAATCTTTACATCTACAAACTATCCTTAAAAAAATGTAAAAAACATCAATAACCTGAAATTTCTTAAGAAAAATAAATTCAGTTTTAACAATATCTGTTGAATACTTTTCTAAAACAAAGCTTTCATGTTGACAAATGAACAGATTCTTCTCGTCTGTGTTTTTACTCAGAAGAAACGTGTCAGGAAACATTGGCTTAATGATGGAACTTCTTCTGAATATTTGTTCTTATTTTGGCCTCGAACTCATCGACTGCAGCTGTTCAGCTTTAGTCTGAGTCCATCAAATCTAGATAAACTGAGAAAATATAATGAAAGTTACATTGAATCTGGTTTTATTGAAATTAAATGTCAAATATCGAATGCTAAAAAGGTCACATCCTCCAAATAAACCTTTTATTTGAAACAAAATCGAACAATACAGTGAAAAAATGTGACCAAATGTGTCGCCGCTAAGTGAACAGAATATCGCTATTGCGCAAAAGCCTAAAGTTCCTGTTTTTTGTGTGTTTTTCCGTGTTCAGGCGGCTCCTACCGGGAGCTGGTCATGTTATCAGATATGTCCGGTGGATGGAAGCAGCAGAACGTCTCCAGAGCAGGAGGAAATGTCAGCGATTCGCTGCTGAACCTGACGTTAAAGCCAGAAGAAGAGTTTGATCCACTGGGAGGACACACCGTCTTCCAGGTACGAGTCCTTAAATCTGAGCTCCAGTTAAACCTAAACGAGTTCAGGCTCGAGCTCTGCATCAATCCCACACTGGAAAAAATGCCCCTCTAAAAATAAGTTTAAAAAAATGTAATACAAGATATTTTTGCTTGAATTAAACAAAACAAAAAATCCTCCATTGGAACAAATGAAACGGATCTTCAGTCAGATTTTCCAGATCTATAGTCTCTAGATCAGTTCTTCTATGTGACTGAACAGTTCCTCTGGAGGTGATTCTGTCGGATTTTCAGTCTGATCAGATATTTGGACTGAAATGAGACAAATTCACTTGGTCAGAGTTCGTTTTTTTGCAGTGTACAGTAGTTTAATGTAAATTGTTTAGTGGATTTCCTTCATTTCTTGTTTGTTGTTGGATATTTTTCTTATTTCTTCTGTTATTTCGATGTCGACTCTGAAGTAAAACCATCTCAGATTATTTATTTTCTTTTCATTTCTATATTATTTATCAGAATAATTATTTACAGTGATGGTTTCAGCCTCTTTTTCCACCCAGAGTCCATATTTACACAACAGAGCAACGTACACTCTGTCCGTCCGAGCATGCTGGGTAATTTTGTGGCGTCGCACAATGAGTTCCATGAATCCAGTAGCGAGGAATTCGAAGCAGCAGCCAAACAGTGGGCTGCACGCTTCACATGGCCTCCGACCTCTGGGGACTTTAAGGCTCATTAGAGACGATTCCCGAGGTCTGATGGTCCAGGATCAGCAGCAGACGGAACCAGCCGGTCTGAGCCAGTTAAAGGATCAGCCGGGTGGGTTTCAGCCCCACGGAAAAACTAACACCACTAATGAATTCAGGACCCACACGAATACCTGCACTGAGTTCAAATGTGGGGATTAAAGTCGATATATGGACCGAAAAAGGACATGTTCAGGACGGGCTGATGTTCAGTCCAGGTCTGGATCAGTGTTCTGAGGCTCTGCTTTTCAAACTGCTCTGGTTAGAGTGAAAGTTTAGTTTCACTTATTTTTATTTCCCACCCCTTGTTTTCTTCAGTTTCTGGTTCATTTGAACGCCTGGTCCAACTAAAGGTCCATTTATTTGGACAAATAGAATGAAAACATCCAAAATAGCTCAGTTTTTTCATTTCAGAGCTGATATCTGTCCATTCTCCAGCAGCGGATTTAGGAAAAACTGAAAATATGTCCAAACTTGGAGTTTGTTACCTCAAATGTTCAGTTGTTGGATGAACGGGACAGAGTAGCACAGCCAATAACCTGGAGGGGGCGGAGCCTGAAGTAGCTCATGTGCATTTAAAGGACCAGTGCTCCAAACCAAGTAGTAGTAGTAGTAGTAGTATAGTAGTATAGTAGTATAGTAGTATAGTAGTATAGTAGTATAGTAGTAGTAGTATAGTACTAGTAGTAGTAGTAGTAGCAGTAGTAGTAGTATAGTAGTATAGTAGTATAGTAGTATAGTAGTATAGTAGTAGTAGTATAGTAGTATAGTAGTAGTAGTATAGTAGTATAGTAGTATAGTAGTAGTAGCAGTAGTAGTAGTAGTTATTAAGCAAAAAAAAAATCTTGAAATAAGCAAAAAACAAAATCCAGTTGAGGGACCTGTTATAAAATGCAGAATTCCGTTTCAAAGCTCCAAACTTGGCTCCTTTAACGGTGCTTATTTCAGAACCTTTTGACGCTCGTGTCTGTCTTTGCGTCGCAGGTCCTCATCATCGTCTTCCTCACCGGATCGCTGTCTCTCGTCACCGTTGTTGGAAACATCCTCGTGATGGTGTCGTTCAAGATCAACAAGGCGTTAAAAACCGTCAACAACTACTACCTGCTGAGCCTGGCGTTCGCGGACCTGACCATCGGAACCCTGTCCATGAACCTGTACACCACCTACATCATCATGGACCAGTGGGCTCTGGGCCCGGTGGTCTGCGACCTGTGGCTGGCCATAGACTACGTGGCCAGTAACGCCTCGGTCATGAACCTGCTGGTCATCAGCTTCGACAGGTACGAAAATACAACTGCTGCTTTTAATTTCATCACATGGAACCAGTTTTGTTCCTGTAACGTGATAAGAGCTCAGCTTTAGTGTAATTTAGTGAGGAACCGAACCGCAGCCTTGAGGCCGTTCTTTTCATTTGTTGGTTTTCGGTTCTTTTCTTTGAGGAGATTAAATTATTTGGATTGAAAATCAGTAATAAATAAAAATTGCTTAAAAACAAATACTGTTAAAGGTCTGATGGTGACTTACGCTGTTTCCACGTCCTCAGGTATTTCTCGGTGACCCGACCTCTGACCTACCGGGCCAAGCGTACGACCAAACGGGCCATGACTATGATCGGCTTGGCCTGGTCCATCTCCTTCATCCTCTGGGCTCCGGCCATCCTGTTCTGGCAGTACATTGTCGGTGAGCGGACCGTGCAGCCCAATGAGTGCTACATCCAGTTCCTGTCCGAACCCATTATTACATTTTGCACCGCTATTGCCGCTTTCTACCTGCCAGTGACTATTATGACGATCTTGTTTTGGAAGATTTACCAGGAGACAGAGAAACGAGCTAAAGAAGTTCAAGGTCTCAAAGGATCTGGGGCCGGAAACAGCCCGAGTCGAGCTCAGGGTCAAGGAGGAAGCGTTAGCGCAAGAGAAGGTGCCACCAAGAATTCGTCGGCCATGATCCGCCAGATGAGCTCCCAAAGCTGCAGCAGCTGTGAACTCAATCAGGCGGCGTCGGACAAAGAGAACAAGGAGAACGGAAGCACACCAGGAGCGGTGGGAGGCAGAGGGAGGTGCGCGGCCTTTTTCCTCCGCTTTAAGTCGCTGCTGCCCGGGCGCCGCTCGTCCAAGTCTATCACAAGTACAGAAGGGGACGCAGAACAGAGCAGCACTGACAGCTTCAACAACAACGACGGCGCAGAAGACGACGCTGACGCTCCAGAGCCGTCGAGAACTCCAACAGGTACCGACCAACCATGTCCTGCTGGTCCACCAGTGCCACATGTCCGGCCTCAGAGCGGTTTATCGGGTAACATGAACGGCTCACAGACCGAATCTTGACCAACACTCATCTCATGAAATCGCGTCGTACGTCACACCAGTTCTTATTGCATTTGGCGTTCTATACGTACACATTTTCATCCTTTCGTGTATTATTCAACACCATTTAATCATGTGTCAGTGTACGCCAAGGTCTCCAGTTTGCATATCCGTAACCCCTAAGCCTAACCATAACCGCTAACTGTGCTAACTGCTAGTCATGCTAATCACTACTTACACTAACCCAAACCACAAAGGGTACTTATAATAACTTTGTGCTTAATTCAAGACTTTTTTTCTTTTGCTTAATTCAAGCAAATTAAAAATCTGATAATGGATCAAGTGAAAATTATCTTGGTAAGATTTAGATTTTTTTCTAGTGATTCTAAATTCTACTGTTTCTCTAATAGTGTAAATTTATCCTACCTACCGCCTACTAATCACTGATATGATTAGTAGGCAGTAGGTGCGTTTATTTAATATTCTGGTTTCTCATCTTTGGATAAAATGTTAACATAATCATATATGTTTTTAGAGGAACCTGAGCTGCCTCTTAAATCAACTCCATTAAAAACCTCACATTGGAACCTTCCCTTTAACCATTATCTCTAACTATTGAAGCTAACAATCGTTAGCATATCGCTTTTAACAGATATCAACAGACAGTAAAAATCTCATGTCCAGTTATGAGTTCAAAGTTCAAAGATAAAAGATAAAAGCAAAGAATGTAGATTCTCCTTGTGTGATGTGTTATCCAACCCTTCAAAATAAGCACAAATTTGAGAGTTTGATCCTGGACTATTTGTGTTACATACCAAAATGATACAAATATAACACGCATCAGTATATTTTCTGTCTATCTTATTTATTCAGATGAAAAGAAGCCACCGAAACTGAAGAACCGGGATAAACAACCGTCATCATCCACCAAAAGTCCAAAAGGTCAACCACCCAGTCCGGCCACGTCATCCCCTGCCGACCAGTCACCGGCATCCATCACCATGAAAGACGCAGCCATGGCTAAACGTTTCGCCTCGAAGGCCAAGACGGAGATCAACAAGCGCAAAAACGAGAAGAAGGCGAACGAGAAAAAGGCGAACGAGAAGAAAGCGGCCCGGACTCTGAGCGCCATCCTCCTGGCCTTCATCACCACCTGGTTACCCTACAACATCATGGTGCTGGTCAACACCTTCTGCCAGGACTGTATCCCTGAAACGCTGTGGGCGCTGGGCTACTGGTTGTGTTACGTCAACAGCACCGTCAACCCCATGTGTTACGCGTTGTGCAACAAGACCTTCAGAACCACTTTCAGGGATATTTTAATGTGCCAGTGGAACCAGAGGAAGAACAAGGCACAGATTCACCAGAGGAAGGCGGTGGCTTTCAGGAAGTCAGACCCAATGTAGACAACAGCGACGACGGCAAAATTCAACGGGTCTGGTTTTAAGAATGCAGTTCCAATAACTATGTTCAAAGTTTGGAACGCATCGAGCACTGATCAACCAGTGGTCGTTTTCAGGGAGAAGACGCAGGACTGAACAAAAAAGAAACGGAGACTAAGTTCAAGACATCATGACCGCTACTGGCTAAAATTCAAACGATCCCTAGAGGAGGTGAATCCCTTGTAACTTGGTGAGGCTTTGAGCTCTGTGACCATCACCCACAGACCTTCAACGTGGTCAAAGACACCATCAGAGTTCCCAAAACCAGCTGCTGTACTCATGTGGATTGTCTCGATACAAACGGAAAACCATACCCTGGACTTTCTGGGGCAAAGATCCTGGTAATCTCTTAAACATCGACCCAAGTCTAGGTCCAGATGAGGACCACCACCAATTTGACCATCACCCCAAAGCTGTTTCAGCAGCTGTGGAAACCTCTTACATCGATTTTATCTGAAATTTGGGAGAAAAAACCCTCCAAACCCATTTGTCCACTGAGGATGAAGCCATTACACTTTGATAAAAAAACTCCACCCTCAGGATTTTTACCCTCGTACAATGAAAACGTCGTATTGTGGGGTTTCATGAACGTTGAGGACTTGTTCGGAAGTGTGCAGTGCATTAGTGCAGAATAATAGACGCATGATATTATATAGTTTGTGAAGAAAAAACAATAGGTTTGGTTTTGTTTGTTGAATGTGTTCTTAGAAGTTTAATGACATTTCTGCGTTAAAGTTGTGGCAAAAGCACTAGTTTAGTCAAATGCGAAGTGGACGCCGTCTATCACAGACAGTACTTTATATTTCTGCTGCGGTTCAAATCCACGATGTCAGCAGAGACAAATTTAATGATTGTATTGTTTATTTGTAACTTAAGCAGGTGAAATCCTCACTGAAGTTAAACATATTCTTTTAAGAGTGAATGCAACCAAGAGGGAAGCATCGACATTCTTATAATAACGAATGAAAAAAAAAACAACAAGATTTTCAAATAAATAAATACAACCTAGTTATATACAAAAAGGTCAAGATTCATAAAAAGCAACTTCAGGGATTATTTAAGTGCAAATTTAGACTATTTTTTAGTAATAATAGAGTTTTCTTTGAGCCAAATGTGTTTCAGCCAAATGTTAAACAGAAACTAGAAATATTCACTTACATATTCAGTCTTTTGTTACACTTTGAAATAAATTTTTATCTCCATCTAACCTGCACGACCAGTCAAAAGTTTGGACTCACCTGGTTTTTCTTTATTTTTAGGACTATTTCCGTTGTAGATTCTCACTGAAGGCATCAAAACTATAAATGAACACAGATGGAATTATGGCGTCCCAGTCCCTGCTCAGATATTTCAATATTTAGTGTCTTCTTAGATCATGTTTTTCATTCATTCATTCATTCATTTTCTGAACCAGTTCTATCTTGACTAGGGTCGGGGGGGTCGCTGGAGTCTATCCCAGCTACTTATGCGTGATATCTGAAGTGTAGAATGTGTTCAGAGGCGGTGGTTTGGACGCTGACAGTGAATCAAATCAACAATAGGATCCTGATTCCACTGAAGCCCTGGTGAGTCCTGCTCAAATACTTTAATAAACTCCCTTCAATCCCTAAAGCACTGCAGATACGTGGACTTAAATATGCTAAAAATGACCTGCATTTCCTGTTTTTACAGATCTATGATCAAATGACAGATTTACATGTTTCTAAGACTTAAATATTGTATCTGGTGTTTAAGCAAAAAAGTGAAAACTGTGCACTTTTGTATTTATTAATGTTTACTTGAGTGTTTCTACATTATTGTCAGTTTTCACTTTTAACGCTCACTTATTTCTATATATTATGAGGTGAACAAGAATAAAACATGGATAAACTTTAATGCTTATGGGCTTTAGTTCCTGTTCCATGACTGTTCCTGTGGATCCATTGTTTGGTTCAGTGGCTCCATCAAGTGGTTTTAGTCTGAAAGTGCAGCCTGTAGTTTGAACACATCACTCTTATTTGGTATCATGTGATGATTTTCACATCAATTTATTATTTTAAGTCAGTACAAATAAAGCCTACGACGTTATATGAGGTTCATAAACAGGTTATTTTTTGAAGATAAAAAACCTTTTTGTGCTGCTTTTCAGAATAAATAAATACGATCATCCATTTTTTTCAGAAATGAAGTATATTCGCCAACAGAAGTGAATATTCTGTTCTCTAACGCTCTGCTCGTCTGAACTTTGATGCTTTTTTTTTTTGGTTTTATGAATATAATGATGTGAATTTACAGGACGTCCATAATGACATGGAGAAATGATACTTAATAGGACTGATTTTGGACATAAAATGTTTTATTCTACAAATTTCAAACAAAAAATTCTGTTGGATGGTAATTTTATAATGTTCCAAAGTTCTTCCAAATGTTCCATGTGTGTTCTGCTTGTGACGCCGCATACATCCAGTCGATAGTTTAGTCCTTTTTTCCTTCCTCTGGAAACTTCTTATTCCACGTCCAAATCTTTCTTTCCTATTGATGCTTGTTTTGGGAATTTTCTACCAAATTCACGTTGCACATTCACATTTATGTGACTAAGTGATCAAATAATGTCAAATTTTTGGGACATCCTGTATATTCAGGCTGAAAATCATTTCAGCCCCAAAACTTACTATAATATTATCAAAATAATGTGTGTGTGTGTGTGTGTGTGTGTGTGTGTGTGTGTGTGTGTGTGTGTGTGTGTGTGTGTGTGTGTGTGT
>JAPTYQ010000012.1:165570-187871 GCA_029814465.1 Ostorhinchus cyanosoma
TATATAGCTGGGTATTTCTAGAAACAGATATCCCTCCTCTATTTCCATCCTACACACTAGAATGTTTTCAGAAGAGTTTTCACCCGTATGCACCTGCGTAAATACGCCATAGAGCGCTGTCGTGGAGATAAACACGGGTCACATGATGATGATGCTTTTTTTTGTTGAAATTCAGTTTCACGTTGAACACACACAGACACACAAACGGTTTTACAAATCACACTTTTCACAAATAACCACAAAGGTAACAAAGCCTGAGGAAATGCCAGTTTTCCAGATACCTGCCCGTGGGTTTATATTATATATGTGTTTATATTTAGATTATATATTATATTAAAACATCATCCAAACTGTTTACCAAAGTATTTCTCACTGAATTAAATTTCATTTTTGCAGCTCTAAAGCAGAGTTTAATTCCCCTAAATCTTACACACTGAACCTTTAAACACAGTCGTTTTGACTGAACACTGACGCATGTATAATATGAGAAGGAAGTGGGATTTAATACGTTTTCATCTTCCCGCTCCTTTTTGAGTAGTTCATATTGAACTTATTTTGTTATTATTTCTGTTCATAACAATTACTATAACGTCTCGATTACACTGGGCAACAATTTGAAAAAATAAATGTTCTGTTGAGTTAGATTTTTATGCTGATTCAGACTCAAATTCTCATGTCGATTCCAAAGGTGCAGTCAGTTTTTTTTTTCTAGCACGTCCAGTTTTTTGTCCACAGTTTATCCTCCAGATGAACACAATTCCATTGATCAGCTGGAGTCAGAGTCTGCAGCTGATTCCGACTGGACTCATCTACAGTTACATGGACACATGTTTGTGCAGCTACAACTGAGACATTAGTCACTTTTGCAGTGACCCTCAAATATCACAAATATAACTTGCGCATAAAAATTAACTTAATAGAAAATTTCTGCAAAACTCTTGTGTTTCGATTAAAAGTTTTTGCACTGGCAAGAGGTGGTTTTTCAGGCATTATGAAATTGGTATATTACACAAAACTGCAATGAAAGACCTTTTTTTCACAACTACAGTCACAGGTGAATTTAAAAAACAGATGTTGACGACGTTACAACAAGAGAAGAAGAAGAGTTTTAAAAGAAACATGGTGCAGAATGTGTGGACACAGCAGGAAACCACAGCATTTTAGAATTTAGTACGAGACAGAGGGGGAATACATAAGAATAATGAATATATCTGTAAAACAACATGATATTTACATTCGTCGCCATGTTTATGGAATGACTAATAAATAAACATCATCACATTTGTGATTTAATGGAAAAGCTGACATTACACACTTCTGTTTTTTCGACATTTAGTAAATATGGGTAAAGTTTTGTGCAGCTCCCAATGGGTCAGTACTAATACTACTGTCATTCTTAAGGTTTCTTCTTTTCAGACAACAGTAGGTACGAGAGGATGTTTTTACCTCTCAACATGGTTCAACATGTTAAGAACTATGTTTTATACAAGTAGACAAAATGAACTTGATGGATATACTACTGTAATTACAGTATCCTTAGTAAAAACTGAATAGTGTTAAATAAACATTACAGTCATGCCTGTTTCTTTCATATTTCATTGTGTGTCAATATTTGAATTTTTTTAATAAAACAAGCACATATCTGTTATTCATTCATTTATTTAGTTAGTTACAGGACAGTGTGTATTGGCATTAGTTACAACACAACGACACATTCACATAGATTAAAAAGTGCAGAAGAGGACAGACTTTGAGAAGTGTGTCCAGGCTGAACATCTTCAGTCGTTCACATAAAACAGAGCGTACAGTCTAAAAATACGATAGCATTCATAGAGCAAGAAGGAGAGGGAAAAAGAACTACAAGTACAGTATGTTTCATATTTTTTAAGAAACTTGACGTGATAGAAAAAAACTGAGATCAGTTTTGGATTCTACATCCAAAAATGAATTAAAAACAGCTGTCAGACTGAACTCAGCAAAAATTGTGTTCCCCAGTGTTATCTTTATTTCTGAATGTATTTGCTTTGCCATTGGCTTCCTGTACATAAAAAGGGTTTCATTTTTCTTCTGCTCAAAACAAATAAATGAAATGTAGGTGAAATGTCTTTTAAGTCTAAATAAATATAGTGACAGTGTGAGTAAATGTGTTAAACAGAGACGACACCTTTAGTACCGATGATGTGCTGCAAAATGTGAGCTGGTGTGAAACAAAGCCAGTGGGTTTTGATGTAATGTTGATAAGCTAACAATGTCTGCTGAGCCTCATCCTCCATTACTGTAGGTCTGTGTGTGTGTGTGTGTGTGTGTGTGTGTGTGTGTGTGTGTGTGTGTGTGTGTGTGTGTGTTTGTGTTACTGGGGTGTGGGAGTAGGTTGTGGACTGTGTGATTAAAAGACAGGGAACACGCAGACACACACTCACACATTGGTTTGTAACTGTTAAGCCTCTAAAATGGGGGTATACATGTTGAAACAGCCGAAACAAACAAAGGAATATCAACTAGTCAACATGTAACGCAGTCAATAGGAAATGGCGTATATCCGCCATGGCACCCTCTTCTTCTTCTTCTTCTACTGCTTCTTCTTCTTCTTCGTGCTCAACAATGACGTAGCGCTGCTGCGTTAACACCCACGCGCTGCCTACAACGTGCCCGGCATCACAAAAACACCCCAGTTGAGCTAAAGTTGCATTTCCGACACATTTTGTTGGAAATAATGCCCAACTCGGCACTAGTTTGGTGTTTGAGAGACTATACATATTCATCCGCTTCGACGTGAGTGTCAAGAGCACCCAAGTACCCGGATGGACTGTCATGGCCGCCGTCGCTGTGGTTCCACCGAGAGGAGAAGAGGAAGGCGAATGTTTGAGCTGGGCGCTTTTTACGGCTTTCGCCTGCTTTTTGTCATGTCGGACGTTAACGGGACGCCGCCTGAACTTCCATCGAGTTCACGGTAAGACATTATTCATTTACCGGGAACTTTGAATATCTTCGCGTGGGTGGGGGGAGGTGGGGGGGCTTTATTTTGGTGTGAAATAACTGCTTATTAAACTCCACACAGTCTCGAAGTCGTTTACGGCATTAACGTGATGGAAGTGTGGGGGAAAAAAACAAAACCCAAACCCGACGCGTTCAACAACAGGATTGGCTTTAGTTTCCTCTCCAAACGGCTCAATTCCACACTGATGCAGCGTCGGTCGCGTTTCCTAAACTTAACTCAAGGCGACAGTGGACCCATGGAGCCACTCTGGGGGAAAAAGTAACAACAAATCCAATTAAGGCGTCGTGTGGCGGCGTCCGGACCCGGGCTCGTGGTTGTGTTCTGGGGGTCCGGGTTGGGGAGCTCCACCGTCCCGGCTCGGACTTCCACCGGCTGCAGGAGTTGCAGTGTGGACCCGGTGCAACTTTTCCTCTCATCCCAGCCTCATTCGTGTGTCCCATCTGGGCCCACAGCTCCTACCTGTGTGCTGCCTGCCAGGTGTCCCCATCCTGCAGCTGCATGGATCACACTCAACTCCACCTTTGCATCCTCATCCCCTGCACACTTTGACTTGATCTGATGCTGCAAATCCCAACTGCCCCCCCACCCCTCCTCCTCCACCTCCACCATCTCCTCCAGTGTGAACCATCCCAGTTGACAGTGAAGTAGCTGAAGCTGATAAAAGTCATAAAATCATGGCAGCCATTTTTCCTCCAACATGGCTCCCTGTGACCCACTGTGTTGACAGCTGACAGACTTATGAAGCTACAGCACAACTATTACTTCTATAAATGTGGAATGACCTGTCGACGTGCTTAAGACTGCAGTTGCACATTTCAAGGCAAAACCAACCCTGTTGCATTTCCCTCCAGGGCCTGTTTCCTTCCAGATCACACATGGAAAACCCCGTCCTTCATGCAAACTCTGTTATTAGTGCAGGGTTACACACTTATAAGAGTTTACCTCCTGCTCATAGAACCGGACTGTTCGTATTTCATCAGACTAGATCAGGGGCCTCAAACATGCAGCCTCGGGGCCAAAACCAGCCCACCAAAGGGTCCAATCCGGCCTGTGAAATACAAAAATTATACTGAAGATATTAATAATCAAAGATTTTCAAATAATTTGGGTTAAACCAGTATAAGACTTTCACAATCTACTATAAATAATGAAAACCACAATTTTTTTCTCTATGTTTTAGTGTAATAAAAGTAAAATTACACCAAACATACTTATGTGATTTATCTCTATTTATTTCCAATATTATCCTCTGTATTTTGTATTTTATCAGCATAAATCAAGTATTTTTCTGGAATTAATTCACAGATCCTGTTCGTGTTCATAAAAACTCAGATTAAAGTTGGAGATTATTTTATCGAAAGCAGGGAAAAGAGCAGAAAAAGTGACTTTTTCAGTCAAATCTATCCTTAATTGAACATAAGCCTAGTATTTCCATCCACAGTCATTGATCCAACTCCATGGGTTTTACTGGCGAATCCATGTTGTAAAAGATTAGTTAAAATATTTTATAAATTCTTTAGGAATTATAGCCATTTTAATTTACGAATTCCCAGTGTTTACTTTTGTGGCAGTTCCCAAATGATTTTTTTCTCTATATTCAACATTTCTTAAGTGATTTGTCATCATTTATTATGATGTAATCCTCTGTATTTTGCATTTTTTCAGTGAAACGCAAGTATTTTCCAATATTTTAAGGCTCTTTTTTTTTTAGCTTAACACCTCTATTTTATGGAACTGTTTACAACATTTCAGTATCATTTGCAGAAAAAAAGATAAAACTGTTTATGTAAAGTTATCCTTCTGACATATATGTAAATGCATTTTAGACTTTAATAATAATATTTGTTCTTGCTTGTATCGTTGATATTTTCAGTCTGTAAATCTTTACAAACTAATTATTCACTAGAATTTGGAAGGTTTTGTTCAGTCCAGGTCTCAGTTTAATATTCTGTTATTAGCTGTATATATCACTGCATGTGTAATATGGATGTTAATAAATGTTTCTGAGCTTATTTGTAGTGTTTTAGTTCCAGTAAAGTCTTTTATTCTGGGCGACTGTGACTCACGAGGTAGAGCGGGTGTCCAATAACCGTCCAAGGGTTGGCGGTTCGAGTCCTGCTCTGTCCTAGTCATGTGCTGTTGTGTCCTTGGGCACACACTCCACCCTTCTTGCCTCGGGCGCTGCTGCTCACACGGGTGTATGAATGTTCGGAGGGCCCCGAGGCCTCGCCTCCGTGTGTCTGCCCCCCCCAGGGCAGCTGTGGATACATATGTAGTTTACCACCACCAGAGTGAGAGCGAATGAATAATGGATCCACTGTACACGCTTTGAGTATGTGTTCAGCAAAAAGCACTAGATAAATTGAATCCATTATTATTTTATTCTGACACTGAACAAAAGTCTAAACTTCTGTCCCCGTGTCACAACATACAGCCGTGGAAAACCTTAGACCATTGAAAGTCCTGAAAAACACTGGTTATGGAATCCAGTCCTAACGCCTTTGTGTAACATGTGACTAAAACAGATAAAGAAAACGTGGAATGAATAAAACGGGGGTGTCAGACATGTGGCCCCGGGGCCAAAGGGTCCAGTCTGACCCGTGGGATGGATTTATGAAACGCAAAAATTCCACTGATGATATGAATCACTTTAGATCCGGTTCCACTTACAGACCAGTTTAATCTGCAGTGGGTCGGATCAGTCAAATACTATCAGAAAAACCTAGAAATACTCATGACTACACATGTTTGTCTTTGTAAATGAAAACATTTTCATGTCATTTTACTGTATTTACACTAAAACACACTAACATTTCACAAAGAATGCAAAATAACCTGAACAAATATGAACATTTTGAACTGTCTGCAGTGTAATTTTACCAACATTCTGCCTGTTATTAAATGTTTTGTGTATTTATTGATCCACTGTGATCTGTAAATTGTAATGTACATGTGTAAATGATAAACTGAGACATAACATTGCTAAAATACACTTAGTTTTCTTAATAAATTTCAGTTTGTTCATGTTGTTCACATTGTTTTAAAGAACAGTTGGTAGATGGAAACATTTTAATCACATAAATTAACTTTTTTCGCTGTAAAACATGGAGGAAAATTTGGGATTGACATTATTTGTATATTATTCTGTTATTATTTGACTGGTCCGGCCCACTGCAGATCAAATTTGACTTAATGTGACCCCTGAACTGTCTTATATATGTATGTGTTTTCCTTTTTCGTTGTATTGATCGTTTTATTCCTGCTACTTTTTTATTCTACTTGAATTCTGCAACTGTAGCCAATAATTTCCCTCTGAGATTAATAAATTATTCTGATTCTGAAGTATGCATATATCATTATACTATTACACAGCTCTAATGTTTTCTTCTGCAGTGAATTAACATTTCCAGCTGTTACAAGTGCATCAGTTAATTGCAGTTAAAATATTAGATTTAAAGTACAGTGAGTGCAGAATATAGAGTAATAATAGTTTAATTATGGACAGTTTAGAAGAACAGTGTTTATTTGTGGAAAAGGCTGAAATGTGTAAGAATATCGACATAAATTCCTAAATCTTATGCATGATTTTTTAAAAAAGCTCAGTTGAAGTCGTAGCAGAAAGTGAATGACATTCAAAAAGATACTAAAATAATGAGTAAATAATAATGTTCTTTCTCCACTGTTTTAATACAAGGGAGGAGACTATTATGTCAATTATTGCAACACAGTGATTATGTAATAACTGTTACAGGCCTGGAGCTGCAACTAACTTATTATTTTCAGAGTCTTTTAGTCTGTTAGTTGTTTTCTTATTGAATTGTTTTGTCAGAAATTGATAAAAAGTGTTTTCTCGTAATGTTACTTTGCTTATTAGGTTTAAGAATTTCAGTTTAATGTCTAATAGGAGGAAAGAACATGCAAATATTCACCTTTTAACTGGTTGGATCATTATATCAAGTAATAACAACATAGTTGATTTGTCATTTGTTCACATTCAGGTCCATTGGATTATTCTGCAGAGGTCTGTCAGAGCACAAGTGTAAAAGATTTAATCAAAATCTAAGTTATAAGATATAAGCAGCAAATTTAGACCAAACTAATTATCAAACTATTTCTCGGATTAATTTAATAGTCGACAACTAATGGATGCGTTATTCAGCTGAAGTTTGCACTCCCTTCTTCCACTGAATAAACTGTAATGTTTAAATGCATGTGTGTTTTTTAATTTCTGTTATTTAATGATCCATTTAATGGTAAAAAAATTACATGTTTTTAGTGTTTTTATCAAAAAGCATCATGTTTTGTATCACTTCTTGAGGCTGAACCAACCCTGCATTAATGAAACTTTAATTATACATGAGGAAATTAATATTTTTTATTGTGTTTGTACTTTGAACACATGTTGAAGAGATATATGAGAAATATATGCAGCATTAAAAAAACAAAATTATCTGTATAAAACAGCTTCTACAAACCAAAGCATCCAGTATTTAGTGATATCTCCCTTTGTACATAATGTTTGTAGATATTTTATTCAAATTAGATCAGATTTACTGCATTAATCTGTTGTTTTACACCAGGTTTCAGTCAATATACAGTCAAGTCCATAACTAGAGGTCGACTGATATGAGTTTTTCTACGGTTGGGTTATAGTTAGGAAGGTGTTCAGAACCAGAATGAGTCGATGTTTACGTTGATATGAAATAAATACATACATGGAGCCTGAGGTTAAAACAAAAAGCTAGAACTTAACATTCAAATGCAGTCATTGTACGTTGATGATGAGTCATGAAAAACTGTTTATTTATAACTTATCTACATTTATTTTAGTTATATTGATAATATATTGTCTTGTACATATTGCACCAATTGCTGTTATCACTGTGTTTAATAGAATGTTTAATATGTATGTGTTTATATATTTAGAATTGCACGATATAGACAAAAGTATGTGGACACGTTGGACTGAGGTGTTTCTTTTCTAACAGAGGTCTGGGATAAAAACAATAAGGACTAATGTCAGAATAGAGTTTATATTATGGGATAAATATCATTGAATTGGTTAGTTTGGTTTAAATTGACATCTTTGTTTCTAAAATGCCTCAGAGATGGTTTGGACTGAATTTCTGAAAACATTGATTTTTTTTTTTTTTTTTCTAATTGTAGTTTTTTTATTATCTTTATCCATGACAATGATTTTAAATGTTCTTCCTCTAAACTTCTAAAATATTTTTCCTGCTTTGACTGTAAATAATCATTTTCTACCACAACAAACCATCGACTTTCTTCATGAAAAATCTCCCATTAAAGTTTAAGGGAATATCAATGTTTTTATAAACTATACAGACAAAACTATTCGTTCTGTTCATGATGATTTGACTTAAAAACGTCTATTTCCTTAAAGTTAAAAATTTTCCTGCTTCATTTTCTGAAACTTGCAGCTGTAACACAATCATTTCCCTTTGGATGAATAAAGTTTTTGATCGTGATTTAAAGATCTGTAATGAATAAAATGTTTATTTTTACCTGCTGTTGGAGAAATGTTCTCACAAAATTAAACATTAAAGGTGTTTTTTTCTTTTTTCCTCCAGGTCTTGAGGTGGCCTCTTCCAGTTCCTCAGTCCGAGTCTGCAGAGAAAACATGCATTGATGAGTTTTTTCCTTTTCTACAGGTAAGAATTCAGATTATGTTGTGGTTTTGCTTAAGTCAGTTAAGGTTTTGGGCCAACCCCAATTCACCCGTTGGCCCCTCCCCCTTACCCCTCCCCCTTGAAATGGAGTTGTAAGGGGTAGGGGTTGAAACATTCCTGTATGAAATGGGACAACCCTTCCAGACCTGTTACGTCATTGATGCTGCTATAAACAGATGCGACACTATCGTTTCCTACACTTTCCTCCACGCTGTAAGGAGCTGGAACCGTCTCTGCGGTTAAAGCTCATGCAAAACCAAAAAAATCAGTATCAGCCCCAAAAAAATCCATATCAGTCGATCACTAATTTTTATCTGAATCTGTGTCTTGGTGCCGGTGTGTTTGAAGAACGTCAAGTGGCTTCTCTTGGTTTTTTTTGGGATAAAACTTTGGGTTCTTTAATTTCTAAACTTTTTGCTGTTCTGAAACATAGTTTTAAACATTTATAGTATAATATAATGTACATCAATGTGATAAAAGTGAAAAAATAATCCTGAGTTTATGTATTCCTGTAGATATGTTTGACTTCAGCAATGAGAAAAAAATTCCCTTGAAAAGTGCTTGAATTTGACCTTGAAAAATGTACAAATCCTGTATTCTTCTTCTTCTTCTTCTTCTTCTTCTTATACTGTATTATGTGTATATATTTTCTCTATGTAGAACCAGACGTATCATCCCGTCTCCTGTAGATTACACATCATTCTTCCTGTCATTTCTCGTGTATTCATGCATTCTGACGTGTTTGATAGAATCGTATCGGGTGGCGATGTGACTCACAAGAGTAGAGAGGTCAGAGGTCAACGTTAATGTCACTGTACGCCGGAGGCCGGTTCCACTGTAATGAGGAGGAGGAGAGGAGGAGGAGAGGAGGAGGAGGGGGAGGGGGAGGATTTTTTGAGCCTCACTTCGCCAACTTTGCATGAGAGAATAAGAAGAGATTTGCATGTGAGGGAGAGGAGGGGCTGGGTGGATTCTGATTGGCCGGTTTTCCGCCGGGTCGGTGTGTTTCTGTTTTGACTGGACGCTGCTGCAGAGTATCTGTGTTGTGGTTTTACCGCAGGAGTGCTTCAGTTTACTATGAGACGGAAAATATCTTTAATATCTTTATTCTTAATTGTCTTCATCTTCCTCCTCTTCATCAGTCTTCTTTTTTAGCTCGTCCTTCCTCTGCTTCTTCTTCTCTTTTTCTTTACTTTTTCATTGTGTTAGTGTTGTTTCAGTGTCAGAGTTGGTTCCATATATGTGAACATTATAATGCCTCTGGTTTCTGGACTGAACTGGGTTATGAACTGGCTGCTGTAAAGTCACATGACCACTGCGCTACTTTTCTATGTCTTTAACATAATCAGTAACTTCAGAACAGCTTTTACTCATTGGCTTTGTCAAACTCCACAGAATGTGTTGAATACGCTCATGTAGAAGCTGACGGTATCCTAGAAACTGGAGATGAACCGTCTGTCTAAAAATACAGGTTCTGAAAGGTAGCGGACACACAAGTACCCGCAGTCATTAATGTCGTTGTGTTCCGGCTTTAAAACCTTGTACACAACATTCCTGTTTGCGTTTTTACACCCGCGCTCGGCCTTGTGGTTAGAACATGAGCTTCTGAAATAAAACAACAAAATTAGAGGTCAACCGATACTGGGATTTTGTCTTTTTTTTTTTGTTTTGTTTTGCTCATACAAATATACAAAGCATTTTACAGACATAAACATATCTAATCAAACATCCCCATATGGTATATATGAAAAAATATGGATATCAGCAGTAGATATTGATTACATTTAATCACATATGAGACATCAATGACACTAAAAAGAAAAAAACATATATGTATATGATAGGGCTGCACAATATATTGAAAAAATATCGTTATGGCAATAATAGCGTGTGCAATAATTCATGTCACAAAGGCGTGCAATAATGTATTTTCTTTTTTTTTCATTAACTTGAACACTTATATTTAAAGATTAAATTTTTTTATGCAATATTTACCAAACCAGGCAAACAATGGAATAGTGTTTAGTTAAAGCTCGTACTCTGGCACTTTTGTTATTATGAAATACATCCATGTCATTTACACATCGTTATATGGGAATAAAATGACAAAACATGACTGTTTGTGTCTGAAGGTCTGCAGCTGCAGCATCACCGTCATTGATTGTAGTAGTTCAGTAGTTTGTCTTATATTATAAATAATTGAGTCAGCATTCAAACAATTGGCTCATTTTAACATTGAGGAACATTTTTCTTAGTGGATGAAATTGGCATTTCTTCACGTGAACGACAAATATCGCAATATTATCGTTATCGCAATGTTGTACACCCTTATCGCATATCGCAAGTTTTGCCAGTATCGTGCAGCCCTAGTATATGACCACTTCTGATTCCTTATTCCATTAAAGGTTAATCATGGGACTCCATCTCTTTGTAAATATCTCCCCCTGAATTCTAAGAACATAAATCATCTGCTCCATCTGATAGATTCCCCTCACTTTCTCATTCCTAATGTTCTGTGTAGGGATGTCCTGATCCGATTTAAAGATCGGTATCGGCTGCCAGTCTGGCATTTTTTACAAGATGGGATTTAGTCACAAGACCGTCCCGGTTCTGGGGGTGAGGGCGTAAACAAACATCCTGCCCCCTCAAATTAAAGTTCCTGAAGGTAGGGGAAAGGAGAATTAGCTGCACAACAGTGAGAGGCGTCTTCAAATGTCACTTTCCCTCTGCTTACATTCATTCTGAGGTACGTGCGTAGTGATGCCAGGTGGTTTATTTTCAACCTGCGGGGCTTTAGGGGAATTATCTGACCTGACCCAACCCGCCCTGCTAAAAAACTGACATTCTTTTGACCCGACCCAACCCAAACTCAAAGTAACCTGCTGATCTGTGCATCACTAGTGCATGGAACGCACCCCCCTAATATAGTACCTGACGGACGTGTCCATAAACGTACTACAGCAGTGGCAAACACATGGTCCGTGGGCCAAAACCAGCCTGACAAAGGTTCTACTACGGCCTACAGGATGAATTTGGAAAGTGCGAAAATTATACTAAAGTTATTACGAGTCAAAGGTGTCATACTTGTTTTAGTTCAGGTTCCACATTCAGCCCAACTGTGAGCGTCGGTAAAATAATAGTATAATAACCTATAAATAATGACCCCAAATTTAAATAAAAAATGTCATTGTAAAAAGTTGGTATTGGATCATTATTAGCAAAACTAATCCTCAAGACATCGGATCAGACTGGAAGCAAAAAAATCCAGATGGGGACATCAGTAGTTATATGTGCGAGGTTCAGGTTTCAACGTCTTGATAGTGATGCATTTAATGGCTGCTATTTGTAAAATTTGTAAAAGGTATTTTTGGTTGTTTCCCTCTAAACCTTCTGGGATTTTCCCTAAAATAACTAACTTTAATCCTTTAGAAAGTGTTTGGTTGAAAACTGTTCACAGCTGCAAATATATGGTCCAGAAAGGTCTGATCTTAGGACACGTTCTGGTTCCCCAAGTGACACCCACTATTTCACCAACAGATATTGGGGTTTATTTTTTAGATTAACTCTGGTGTCCTGAAAAATCTTGTGACAATTTTCCATTTGAACTCTTCCCCAAACTAGAATTAGAGTTTTAAAGGCTGATTAGAGATGAGGAATGGACTTGGATTTTTTCTATCTACATGGGATTTTTTTTACATGTTCATACAACAGCGAAACAGTCACACCTGCCCGTAAACCAGTCAGTTTCAAGTACAAAGACACTCAACATGTGTAAATGATGATGGGAAGATGTTATAGTTGACAGAGGAATGAGTTTTGAGCAAAATGAAGTCGAACTTTCAGGTGAGAAAACACCCGAAGACATAGATGAACGAAAAAATTTGGAGCTGAACATCAAATCTAACTGTAAAAAAATATATAAATGAGAGCAGTTTATGTATCGTGAACCTTTTTTTTTGCAACATTAGAAATTCAACATGAGAAGCCAGATGTTATTAATGAATTCTGACATCTTAACATTTTGTAAAAGTCAAACAAAGGAAAAACAACAGAACAACTGGTCTATTGTTAAACACAGTAGAAACAGAAACCTGGAAAAGTTGTGAAATGGAAATTGTCTTTGTGAAAAATACCTGCAAGAAAAAGAGGCATGTCAGGTTTAAAAAAAAAAGCATTGGAGAGAATTTTTTAGAAGTACGAATGAGTAGACCTGGATTATGGACTATTTTCTGACTACATGAACTGAAAACAAAACATGATTCAGAAATACTCAGTATCTTCACAGTCATTATCACATTTACACTTAATATAATGCAAGAAGTAAACAGTTTGTGTTCTGAATTCCTTTAGGGAAAGAAATGTAAAAGGAAGTATCTTTTTTTTGTGATTCAGGCACTATTCATTATTTGAATTAATTCCATATGCATACACTATATAGACACAGGTAATGACTTCGTTTTCTTTTGGTTCTCGTGTTAAAATCATGTTTGAAACTGTTCAAAATGTTTGTAAATTTCCGTAATAAGATCACACAATCTTTTCACTCCGAGCAGCTGATAACTTCAAATCATGATATAATACAACTAATGCAAGTATCAGAAGTTTTTCCCCATTTATATTTAACATTTTCACAGATTTTACAGACCTTGTTTTCCTTAAAAAAATCTGGAGTTACTGTCCAAAAAACCCAACATGATATCATGAATTACATACAGATAACAGGCCACTTCTAATTAGCATGTTATCTGTACGCATTATAAGCTCTTCACATGTATGTTCATGCCACGTAAAATAACACATGATTAGCGGCTAATGCGACTAGCGTTTAGGGTCTTGTGGTCTTGTGTCTTGTGCGGATATGTAAACTGACATGCCATCGAATGGCGTTGAATAACACACGAAAGGTTGAAAATGTGTACGTATAGCACTCCACATGTGATAAAAACTGGTGTGATATACAACCCGATTTCATGTCATTAGTATACCAAAACCATCTAAAATAGATTTGTAACTTGTTCTAATGTAAATTTGACCTCAGCAAGTGTAATTAAAAGTATTTTATATTATTTGTATTGTGTGCAGTCACTCAGAATTGGTGCATATAATGTTTCTGATTTTTCTGGCTCCATTAATTAAAATGTATTTGGTCTATTTTCTTCCAGATTTCTCCAGACCTACAACTATGGAAGAAGACCTCACAATACCTCAAGATTCTGCCAAAAATTGCAACATATCAGTGATAGACGATGAAAGAGAAAAGGTAAAAGACTTTGTGTATAGGCATTTCAGAGAGGTGACCGATGGGTCGTTGCTTGTGGACCACTCGAATTCCACCAAGAAGGAAAAACAAACTCTAAACAAGGCTCACTGTAAAATTCAACAGGGGGCCGTTTTCTCTGGAAAGATCCTGAGCTTTGGGTGCTCGGTGTGTAAAGATGATTCCACGTATAGCCCCAATGACCTCCTCAAACACTTTCGAGCAGCTCACAAAGGAACTCTTCCAACATACCCATGTGATCTGTGCGGTTTTGTCACAAATGAGTTTCCGGCTCTTCAGCGCCATCGGATCGAGCACAGGAATACTCTGGTCACCTGCGAGCTTTGCAATGACGACGTTCAGTACTCGCTGCTGCTTCTTACGCGACACTACATCATGTGTCACAGTGTAAACGGACAGTTTGACTGCGACTGGTGCGAGTTTACGACTGTTGACGCTGGAACCTTCGTCCAGCACATCCATCACCACAACGAGAGTCCATGGAAGTGTTCGAAGTGCAAACATATTAGCTTGAATGAAGAGGATCACCAGAAGCATATGAAAGCCCACTCTGGTTTGTTCCCCTACACTTGTCAGGATTGTGGCTATGGTTCAGCAAGAAGCGAGTATCTGAAAAAACATGTGGCAGCTGTTCATAAAGAGAAATCTGAGAGAAAAACTGCATGGAAGGCATTAGAGGACAGCGGGACTCCAGTTAATTCATCAGCAAACTTAAAACTTCTGCTTAAGAAGAGCCCAGGAGAGTCCCAGGAACCTCAGAGGATATCAAAACTGAACAGTCTTTCTGGGGGTTTACCAAACCAAAACGGCAGGCTGCTCAAATCAGATGTGCCATCAGAGGAGATCCACCAGTTACTTGATGGAACTGTAGCAAAAAAAGACAATAAAAATTCCAACAAAGGCGCTCATGGCGTAGAACAGGCCGCACTTGAGATGTTGCAAGAATGTGACAGTTCTGCAAACTCTGATGCCACCGGTCACACCACTCCGAATGGTTTGACAGTTCTGATGGTCAAGAACAAAATCTCCCTTCCCCCTAACTGTACAACCAAAGTAATGGGTTTCAAGATGGTTGACGGCAAGAAACACTTAGTCCTCAAAGTAATACCAGCAACAAAGCAAGACTCATCTCCTCAGAATCATTCTTTGGTTGAAGATGTTGGTTCTTCATCATCAGAGAAAAGTAAAGACACTATTGACAATGGGGAATGTTCTAATGGTAGAGGTTCATTACATTGCTTTGCAGTTTCACCAAGAGGTGGGTCTTGCATACCGACAGATCAGGATGAAATTTTGGCTGTAAAAGTCAAAGTTGAAGAGGAGGAAACTGCTGTTTGCAGCTTTGATTTGTCGCCTCACGAAGGTGATGTTAGGGAGCCAACTAGTCCTTCATTAAATAGGTCTTCAGCTTGTGCAGATACAGTATATCCCATGACAAATGAGTTTGACCAAGACATCAATACATGCCATCAAATTCAGTCAACCTGCTCAGAAAGAAAAACGTCGGATAACTCAGTTCCTGCGACATGCAAGGCCACTGATTTAGCTTTACAATCAAAAGCTGCACAAGAGACGTTTTCTGAAACTGATATTGAAAATTGTGGGGCAGCAGATGGAATGTCTTTGTCAGAAACGGTAGCAAACAGTAGTTTAATGGACAAACATAAAGGGAACTCTTCTTGTAACACTACTCCAGAAAAGGCAGACAGGGAGTCCAGGCACAAAAACAACCACAACTTAAAAACACTATTGACAAATCCAGTTTCAGAGTCATCCTCGGAGAACTGTACACAAAACTCACCAAATCAAGAAGTGTTTACGTTTCACAATTATTCCAAGGAAATACTCAGCACCTCACCAAACACTAGCCAGACTTTTGACAGTATGTCCGACCTCTCAGCAGACAAAGAAAGTATTTATGAGTCATCACAGTTTAGTTTGACCTTAGCAGAATCTCCAGAACCGTATTCCTATAGCTGCAACGGAGGTGAAATCTCTCCCAATGTGAGTCAGTGTGGTCATGATGGGGACGTTGAGGTTGATGAATGCATAGCTAGCATTGATGATCCACCCACTGAGGATGAAAATCCAGAGTCAGTGCTGCAAGACTTTAATATTATCAAAATTGAAGAGGAGAGCATTCCCATATCCAAAACACCGGCAGAGAATAAGAGTAGTTCAGCTTCATTGGGTAGTTTTGTGGAAGAACATTCAGAAACAATCATTAGCCAACAACTCGGTAAAGAAAAACAAGCAACTTCAAGTGCAAGCAATGACTCATCAAAACAAACGAAAACGACCGTACGAATCCTTCAGTTGCCAGAGGGAAAGCAGCCGGTCCTTCTCAGAACCGCTGAGAACCGGTTCGCCATGCCAGTGCAGGTCAAGGCCGCCACCCCAGGTTTCAAATTGATAACAAATTCTGTAAATCCTCAGATCAATGTCTCCTACATGAAGCCAGTGCAGGAAAGATCCAGTAATCCAACTAGTGTGGTGCTTACACAGAACAGGAGGGTTGGTGTTTCAGCACCGAAGGCAGGAATTCCTGAAAAGGGTGCAACAATTCTATCTGCTGTTCCACAAGGCGTTAGCACTTCCTCAAATCGCTACCTTATCAACAGCACAGGGTTTAAGGGTCCCGTACTCCTTTCAAGCACACCAAATAGTACCCCTACTGACAAAACTGCAAAAGCTCAGCCAACTTGCTACTTAGTCCAGAGGTCAGTCCCATTTGTTCAGGCTCCCAGTGCTCCTGGACTTAGGCTTGCAAGTACACAACTCCCTTTGAATTCCAGGCCGGTTCTAGCAATGCCCGTAGGCTCTGCAGAGAAACCAAACCCTCTGCAGAGCGGACGCCAAGCGTTCTTACTCCGGTATATTTCCCCTCCCAAATCAGGCATACTCTTAAATAACCAAGAAGCAAAAACTGTGGCTCAGTCTAGTCAGTCCAATGAAAGTACAGGGAACAAAGTCATATTTAAAATAGTCACTCCTACTGGTGGCCTTCTTTCAAGTGGTGCCCCTGTTGCAAGCAACCAGCCTTTGTTTCTGGCCACCAGACCTCAGACCCAGTGTTTTCTGGTATCTCCAAACAAAACAAATGCAAACATTTCCAGCAGCATAAAGAAATTTATTAAAATTGCACAGAAAGATGTCAAGGAGTCTTCGCGGTCTCCCATGAATGTAACGGTACAGTCATGTGAAGCAGAGAAACCCATCTTAGCCCCAAGGCCAATTCGGCCTCCAAGCCAAAGGAAAAGGCGAAGGAAACAACTGTTTGATGAGCTTTCACCGCCTGCACACAAAGCTAGAAGACTCTCAAATCGAGTTGTGACTGAAAAAGAGTCTGTTGTGTTGTGGAAGCCTGTAGCCAAAGAAGTTGAAAGGACCCTGAGACTCACCCCGTTCAGTTCTCTGCAACAGATTAAATGCCCTCGTCGATACCAGCCGGTAGTGGTGCTCAATCATCCAGATGCTGACATTCCGGAAGTGGCCAATATCATGAAGGTAGTAAACCGGTACAGAGGTGCAGTCAGTAAAATATCTCTGTCCGAAAAAACAGTCCAAGCGCTCTCTGAGCTCGGTGCTTTGGGGATGAACTCCCCGACCAAAGGAACGTTCTCTCAGAGCGACGACCCCAGACCTCGGCCGGTTCAGAGTTCTGTCCGAGAGCGATTCCTTCTCAAACTAAAACTGAGGAAAAAGAGCAGAAAGAAGTATGAGGTAGTGAAAACTCTAGCGGGCTCGAGGCAGGATTCTGTGGTGTTTGACTGCTGGTTTTGTGGTCGGCTTTTTAACAGCCAAGAAGACTGGATCGGCCACGGCCAGCGGCATCTCATGGAGGCAACGAGAGACTGGAATAAACTGATCTGAACATTTTCCATCACCTTCGAATGGGTCGATATTCTGTCCATTCGGAGGTGGAACAAATGGCTAATGTATATTTTGAAAGGACCTTCCACTATAAGATTGTTGGAATTTTGTTTCCTGTAAATAATATTCTTAAGTAAATCATAGTTTATCTTTTCATAGGTGCGTATCCTAGTAAATTATGTACTGCAGGCATGATTTTTAACATCATGCATGGACAGGTCAAATTGAACTGTGAAAATGGTACACTGTAATTAGGAGTTGTGGTAAGAGCACGAACTACGAGAAGATGGACAAAATCAGCAGAGGTTTTAATGCAGAGATGGGTTAAATTACTCAGGTAATTTCATATAAATCTGGTTTGTCATTTTTGCTCAAAAATATAAAAACAGGCCTATCTTAAGGGACTTTTTTTATCTTTTATTCTCCTGCACATGAGGACAGGAGGTTGTTTTTGTATAGCCTAACTTAGAGGTGGTAGATGAATTCAGTTGTTTTGTGATGGAATCATTTTCCGGTCCAAATAATTTCCTTCTTTTGTATGATGTTTTAATTAAATGGGGTTTGTTTTGTCACTTCTTTCACTGTCAGGATTAGTTTACAGTTTTCTCTCCAGGATTTTGTCAACCTGTAGCATGCGTCTGTCAGAACGAAAGCTGAGATTTTTCACGTTGTCAGAGTGAACGGATGGTTTTCTAACACACTTTTTGCAGAAAAGAAGAAAATCAAATAGCGGCGCTTCCTGTCGCTCTGTTAGTACTTGAGAAACACAGCTCAGCCCATCGTACATCCTATGCAGCCTCCAAATTCAGTCAACTCGCCTTTTAAGTCACGTCCAGTGTAACAGTTTTCTCATGATGTAAGATCGATTTCTGTTTTTGTTGTTTTCCAGGCATCAGGTTCGAGTCCAGTTTCAGCTTTAGGTGAAATTATCTCATATTCTAATAGTCGATACAACAGCAGATTGGTCATATTCACAGCACTTCACTGCCAGTCATGATTTTTAGATCGACTCGTTTCAACAGAAAAAATGAATATGTAAAGCTGGGTTTTATAATCTGTACTCATGGGTTTGTAATTTAAGCAAAATTGGAGTAATATTCATAGAGATGAACTTCTAGAATCAAAAAACAAAGCATCTTAAAACAAATCTAAATGCTGAGAAAATGCAAACACAAGTAAATGTCATGTTAGAACTGCAACAACAATTGATTATTACATTAATCAACAAATATTGTGATGATCCGTTTGAGAAGAAGTCTCAAATTCAGCTTTTTGGATTATTTTCTGGTTTCTTTTCTCATATTTGACAATAAACTTGAACTAAGAATGAATTTGAGACATGTGAGGACTTTAACGTGGTATTTGGAAACATTCTCTAAATTTTCTGACACTTTATCAACCAAACAATTGATCAATTAAAACTAATTGTCACTGAAACCAGACTGACAGCTTTTAGCAAATAAATACTTGGACCGTCTACAAAGTTTAACATGTAGAGATACAACAAAATATTCCAAGAAAAAAAACACATTAGCTATAACTTTTTAAAGCACAATTAGATTATATACATTGTTATTGGGAAAATATTCCATAACTTCACTGTTGGAGAGTGAAGTGTCATCTGTAGAACATCTGATGCTCGTGGAAAATGTGGCTTTGGAACATTTTTGGAATGAAATGCAGACGTTAGTGGTGGATAATGTTGGTCTACGAGGAAAAGGCTCCTAGCATAAACACGGACCTTTCACTAATTAGCACCATCAAATGTGAAAAATGAAGTCATAGGTGTGAGTTGGTTTAAGTTTTTAAAACAAACTCAGAAGGAATGTTCGTCTCTGAGCAAAAACTCTGTCTGCATATTAGAATACATCCACTTTTCACATTCACTCTGGTGTAAAATGACTAAAGTTATTATGTAAATGTACATAAACCTAGAAAACTTAAGCCAACCATCACTTTTGTCAAATGTTTTACAGTTCAACATATCAAAGTTATGTAAGATTTAGCACAGTTTGAAGCAGGAAAAAGCCAATAGTCAATAAATCAATACCATCGCCATTTCTGTCAGTATTTTTCATTTGTCGCTTCAGTAGAAACTTTTCACGGTAACATTTGAGTCAAAGTAATTCAATAAATGTGTAACTAAACGTCAAACTAAGTAGAAAATGTAGGTGGGAGTAGTTTTATTCTTTAAACATCGGTGTGATCGTCGATACCAACAAATAGTGAAACCCACTTACATTCCACTATGAAGAAAAGTGGAATTACATGCACTAACAAGTACCAACATACCACCTGATCATGTGAAATGGAGCTTATTCAGGTTCAGGGGTTCCCAGAATGTTCCAAAACCAGCTGAATGTCACATGTGCAAAAACGTTTACGTCATGTTTTTTTTTTTTCTTTTCTTTTTTCCTGTAACTTACAACAATAAAAGCCTTAAAATGTGCAGACAATATGCTGTTCTGAAGCCAACGGCAGAATATTGACGCTTCTGTGCTGTTCTGTTTGATTCCAGAAAATCCAATATGTAAACGTTAATGTGACGCAACAAATGGAGACGTGAAAGTACTGATTTAGACGTGGATTTTAAGGGTATGAAAATCAAATAACTGTTGCTGTACAGATGGAATTAATCTGAAAGAAGTGTTGATCAAATGCTGGAAATCATAAAAACACGTATCATGTACTGATCCTGAACATGATCATGGTTTTTCACAAACTCATGACATCCACTATATGGACAAAAGTATGTGAACACTTTGGATTGGATTTTTTTTCTAACAGGGGTCTGGGATAAAAACAATAATGACTAATGTCAGGATATAGTTTTATATATTGGGATAAATATTGCATTGGTCAGTTTGAGTTAAATGGGTTTGTTTTTTTTTCAAAATGACTCAGAGATGGTTTGGATTTAATTTCTCTCAACATTGATTTTGCTTTTTTAATCCATGATTCTGATTTTAAATGTTCTTCCTCTAAATTTCTAGGGTATTTTTCTTGCTCTGACTGTAAATAATCATTTTTTACTCCATCTAAACATCTACTTTCATCACATCTGACTGAGGAAGAAAAATCTACCATCAAACTTAAGGAAATATTGATGCTTTTATCTCAAATCAGCATGAACTTGCAGCTTTAGCCATGATGTGTCCTGATATTTTGTGTATATAGTTCATTTACTCAAAGCTAAGATGCTAGCTAACATTAGCTAGCTTAGCACGCCCTTCCTTATCTAAGAATTAAAAAAAGTCTGAATTCAGCATCAAATGACACACAGCCAAGTTCAC
Source organism: Ostorhinchus cyanosoma (assembly GCA_029814465.1). Classification (NCBI taxonomy): domain Eukaryota; kingdom Metazoa; phylum Chordata; class Actinopteri; order Kurtiformes; family Apogonidae; genus Ostorhinchus; species Ostorhinchus cyanosoma. The sequence continues at coordinate 186,703 of JAPTYQ010000012.1, forward strand.
ATTATTAACATTAAAAAATAAAAATCCAGCCATCTTTGTTTGCTAGCAATGGGTGCTAAACAGGCTAACGGTATTTAGCTTCCTCGAAATAGTGATGTTCATAAACCAGATGGACATAAATATTGGGACACATCATGTCTACAGCTGTCAATGTCCTGTTCATGAGGATTTAAGATAAAAACATTATTTCCTTAAAGTTTGATGGTTGATTTTTCTTCCTCAGTTACATATGAAGAAAGTAGATGGTTAGCTGTGGTAGAAAATTATTATTTAAAGACAGAGCAGGAAAATTATTTTAGAAATTTAGAGGAAGAACATTTAAAATCAGAGTCATGGATTAAAAAAAAACAAAATCTAAATGTTGAGAGAAATGAAGTCAAAACCATCGGAGTCATTTTGGAAACAGATTATTTAACTCAAACAAACTAATATTTATCCCAATTTATAAAACTATTGTGACATTAGTGATTATTGTTTTTATCCCAGACCCCTGTAAGAAAACAAACACCTGAGTCCAACGTGTCCACATACTTTTGTCCATATGGTGTAAATCAGGACTGTGTTGAATGGACTTTGGAACCTGATGCCGGGCCTTAAACGTGTCCCTGTAGGAAGTGTTTTCCTTTGAGCCGCTCCGACTCCACTTTGTTACAGAACAATGCGTTTCCTGTTGCTTCAACCTGTTACTGCTGCTAACGCTGCGTAGAAAAGGCTGGGTTTGTTTTCTGTTGGGATGGGGTTGGCTGGATCACCCCCCAAAACCTCACATTTTATCCCAAAAACATTCGCTTGGTTTGAATATCGAGTCACCTTTTGGACTTTTGTGGATTTGCTGTTCAATAAAATGGATCAATGCATCAAAAACCCAGGAAGGAAAAACACAGGATCAATATTTCCATTCAAAAAAATTTACTTTATGATATATTTGTCCAAACAAGACTTTATAATAAAGGTACATTGATTAATATTAGTTAATACAACTGTAAGGTTTCACTAGTGGTTAATTAACAGGGAACTACGGTGTTGTAGTCATTTACTAACAGTGTTCATGTTAACTGAAGTATTTATGGATTTAATATTTTATTAAGATGCTGATAATCCCTTAAAAAAGCACAACAAACACTAGTTACGGAAGAGGATTAGGGCCACTGGAAAAAAATACAATTAAG